>CM074983.1:26185883-26231421 GCA_037576825.1 Pangasius krempfi
GCGTGTGTGTGTGTCGGGGGTGCGTGTGTGTGTGTCGGGGGTGCGTGTGTGTGTGTCGGGGGTGCGTGTGTGTGTGTCGGGGGTGCGTGTGTGTGTGTGTGTGTGCGCGCACGCGCACACTACAAACAAACTAACCAGTTTATTGTAACGTTATTTATTTGTTGCTAATTGTTTAAGTTGTGTGTTTTGCTGGTTTATGGCGTACGTGTTGATCTTTGGCGTGTGATTATTTTTCTAGGGCCAAGTGCGTGTGATCAGTCCTGATGTTTATAATAAAATTGCATCACGTGATTCGTGAACATTTAACTGTTAGCGTTAACGAGTCAATCCGACAGATTCGATGGTGTCCAGTGGTGATGCGTGTTTATAACCTGGAATTAGAAAACTTTCCCGGGAACGAAAACCAAAAACCGAACACATTTTTCATCGAACGTAATCGACGACTCGGAGTTGTTTTGGAGTTAAAATTTTATTTAAAAAAAAAGGTTCGTGTTGTTTTTCGATTTCAACATGATTTCAAGAAGTTTCCCCATCAGCCTGCGCAGAAATCATCACTTCCTGCCTGGCTACAGGAAGATGTGCCGCTAGATAGAAGTAGAACGATGGTCTGAAAATGTTATAAATAAATAAATAAATAAATACACGTTTGTTTTTTATTCAGGCTAAAATAAAGGCTTCCTGTACGCAGAGCAGGCGATCGTATGTAGAGAACCTCATTATTTCTGATTCTGACCAGCTTCCAGCTGAAGAGGGCGCTGTGGAGCGCTGGAGCAGGAACGTGAGGAAAGACCTCATTTCTGTCCAAAATGAATGTTGAATTGGTTTTAATCCCTGTGTGGAATAATCTGACAGTTTGCGGAAATATTTATTCACTCAGTTTAAAAACACAAATGAGGAGCTAATGACCAACATCAGGACCTGCGCAGTACGCAGACATCACTGTTATTACTGCGAAACATACAAAACTGCTGAAAATAATAAAAAATAAAAATAAAACAATACAGTTTAAGGTCTTGTATTTGCTGTGAGATTCAAACGAATATAAATACTCTTTAACTTTTAACAAAAAGCTAAAGTTTTGGTACTTTTACTTTATTAATTTTGCTTATTTTTAAAAATGTATTTTTTTTATTATTATAGTTTTTATGTGTACGCGGTTGTCTGTTCGTCTAGCCACTGATCCGTCCGAGATTCCCGTAAGCGCAAGATCTAGTGGCTGAATTTTTATAAGATTTATATGAGATTATTATCGTAACCAGCAGATGAACTGATTAGATCACGGAATTGATCCAGACAGAGTCAAGGTCACAGCAAGGTCGAATGCTGTTGGTGCCAGAGGTGTTGTCGTTGTTCTACGTGGTTTTTTTTTTTTTTTGGACAGTCGTGTATCCTGCTCTGAAAGCAGTTTGAGGATGCTGTGCGTTTTGTTTTTAAGTCTAAAGGCAGGTTTTATGGGGAAAAAAATGAGCTCTGGCGTGTGTGTGTGTGTGTGTGTGTGTGTGTGTGTGTGTGTGTGTTTTTTATTAATCCGAGGTGTTATTTGTTCTCCACAAACCTCCGCTAATGCTGTGATTTTTAAGAAGCTGTGAATTGTAAATTTAATTGATTTAATTTCCAGGCAGGAGAAAAAATCCAGCTGCTTTAGACCTCAGAATAAAATCATCAAAAAAAAGTCTTAAGAGTTCTTTTCAAAATAAGAATTAAATCAATATTAAGGATGTAACAGAGCTAGCTAGTGTGTGTATCTGAGGAAATTTATTTAACAGATGGCTCTGATGTTTCGACTCATGGTGTCATGGAAACTGTGTTTTTTGGATAAATAAATATAACGACTGTGATCATCATTTCCAGTGAACATGATACACGTTGCAGTATTTAATTTCTTTTCTGAAGTTGTCTTACAAAGTGGAATTATACCAGTAAACCGGCAAATTGGCATCACGTTAAAAGACCCTTAAAAACTATTTTTATTTACAATGTTTGAGTGTAAACTACGTGACCAAGGCTAAGGGAAGTCATTAGCATGACTGATAGAAGTGTAACGATGACATGAAGCATCACGATGCACAAATGCGGCTGTAAATCAGAGTTCTGTTAATTATGCGTGTGATCTAGTCGCACTGTTTGATCACTAAAGCTCCCAGTCTGAAGCAGCTGGTCGCAGCTGGCGTTGTACATTATAACGGTTAAAAGAAAAAGCTCTTCAGAAGCTTTCAAACACCAGAGGCGGCGGAAAGCCGTCATTTTAGCCGACCTTGGAGCTCTATTTCTGTTAAGTAGCTTATTATGTTTCACGCGATCGTTTTCAAAATCCCAGAACTCCATTTTATTTTATTTTATTTATTCAATCAAAATTTTGGGAAAATCTGCAAATGTATTTATGTATTTTTAAGATACGGTGAACTTGTAGTACGTTTTGTTTGTTTTGCACTGATTATGATTCAGAAGTAAGAAAAAGGAGACTTTTCAGGCATTTTTTTTTTCATTCAATTATTTTTATTTTTTCCCCCCCCAAAATGTTCTGAGAATCAAACGAAGACTGTGAAGTCAGTATCAAGAACTGAACTTAATCGTGACCGGAGTGAATCTTTACACCGCTAGTAACGGACTAGCCTCCATGTCACTGTGACGTTTGGCCGTAATGGCGTTGTTAGTAAACGTTACCTACAGAAATGCGGGAGTTCTGTAGTGTACGATGCGTTTACAGTAATTAATGTTATTAGGACACTGTGGACTGTTTGAAGTGATTCGATCAGATTCAGTTTCTCTGTAGCACAGAAATTTCGTTTCATTATTAGGAGTACGAAGGTTTAAACTCCTTAAATTTTTTAAACTTTTTAGTTTAATTTCAGATTTAAAACTCTTACATGCAGGACTAGTTGCTGAAGCTTTTTTTTTTTTATTTCATATGTTGTTAAAATTTGTGTTTGTCTGGGTTTTAAACTCTGTGCTGCCTCTTCAGAGGAGCCGAGATGCCTCTGAATTAGTTTTTGATATTTTTTTTATTCCTTACAGAAAAGACATGACGTTCACTACGCGGTAAAAGTTTGAGACTCTGCATTATGAGATCAGTTGTACGCAGGATAGTGAAAGATTGTACACAATGTTTCGTCGGCTCGTGAGTAAACTGCTCCTGAGCTTTAACGTGTTCGCAAGAAGGATAAAATATCGTCTCATTCTTAAGTTTGTTAGCCAGATTTCTTCGTTTCTTTCTTACTCTGTTCGCGTTTAAAAAAAAATTAAGTAATTTATAACATGACCTTGTTTATTTAACATTATTATTTCAGGTAAATCTTTCGTGCGCCGTTTGATGAACTGATGTTACTGTGTTGCGTTTATTACTAAAGCAGCAATTATGCCAGTCAGTGTGTTTGTAAACATTAACAGGTGTTTGTAGATAAATAGAAATATAACGAAACACAAACAGGTGCTGGACTTTTTACGTCAACGTTGAGGACGTTGTCGCGTCGTGTCTCAGCGTGAATACGAATGAATAAAGAACCCCGTGTACGTTTTAATCCCAACCGGAAAGGGCTAAAGAATTCCAGGACGAAAATCACCTCTTCAGCTCTTAAACCTGAACAAACTGTTCAGGTGTCTTTTTATATCTCGTTCCTCTCGTAGTCGTGATCCCCCCCGTGTCCCTCGGGTTACTCTGCTCATGTGTACGAACATTACTTCACTTTTCAAGCTGCACTTTGTCTGTCCTTAATGACAGACCCCCCGTGACCTAGTAGATTAGGTCACTTAGGTTTTACTTATAATTTATATATAAATGTGTTTTTTTTTACTGAACTGTGCTATCGGTTAATGCTGGGAGGAATAAAAAGGAAAATAAATTAGCTTTTGTGTCAGTGTATGAAATAATTCACCTTGCTTTCCCCTTTTTTTTTTTTTTCTCCCCCAGTTCTACAAACATGTGGTCCAAAGTGTGGAGAAGTTCATTCAGAAGGTCAGTGATCTTAATCTTACGAGGGCCGAAAAGAGTTTTGTAGTCAAAACTCATTTATTAACCTTGACTCTTAAGTGCCATGTTTTTTTTTGTCCTCTGTAGTGCAAGCCTGAGTACAAGGTCCCCGGTCTGTACGTCATCGACTCGATCGTGCGTCAGTCGCGGCACCAGTTCGGCCAGGAGAAGGACGTGTTCGCTCCACGCTTCAGCAAGAACATCATCTCCACCTTCCAGAACCTCTACAGATGCCCCTCTGATGACAAGGTACTCTCTCCGTCCTGTCACTGTGGGCTTCTGGGTGAAATCCTTTCTAATTTTTATTTATTTATTTATTTATTTACCTGTTTTTCTTGTAAGAATGTGCATGCAGTTAAATACAGCTGCAGCGTATCAGCAGAGCGAAATGTTTTAGACGCAGACCACCACGGACCTGACTTGTAACGCTCACACTTACTTCTAGCCACAAGGGGGCGCTACACGTACTCATTGTGTGTGAGAGAGAGTGTGAATGATGTTGCTTTAATTTTAACATTTTAATATGTAACTTAATTTCTGTTCATCTGTTCAGCGAACTAAAACGTTCAGTGACTTAAACACACACGGTTAGGTATCGTTTAAATTTTTTCCGAGTGTTATGTCTGAATCGGAAACTCGCGTCTTGCATCTGACCGTCATGTCGTTCCCTCTAGTGTTACGAGCGTAAAGCTTGTTTTCTGCTCGTTGGCTCCGGTTTGGATTTGACACGGTCAGGGTCTTTTGGCGTCCAGCCTGTAGGACGTCTCTACAGTTAAGACTGTGTGTGTTTCGTAGTATTTCGGACGTTTCTGGGGCATCTGACGCTCATCGCGACGCCATCATTTACACAGATCGCAAGCCACGATGTGAACGTAAAAGCACGTACACAAAGAAGGACTGCAGGCTTTGTGTGTGTAGCGATGGCTAAAAGAAGTAAAGCGAACGTATCCAGATATGATATGATCACAAATCACTCAAAATATGTCAGGAAATATTCGAATAATCTCCCGCTGATCTCCGCATCGTTTAACTCGTAGCTTCCTGTATGTTATTCATGTGCTTGGGGATCACCGGAGTAGATAAATTAGCGCGAGACGGAGTGAAGGAACGTTTTCCCGTTTCAGAGTAAGATCGTCCGCGTCCTCAACCTGTGGCAGAAAAACAGCGTGTTCAAAAGTGACATCATCCAGCCGTTACTGGACATGGCAGCGGGACTCCCGCCCCCGAGCGTCACACCTGTTCCCGCCAGCACCGCTGTTCCCGTCAACAACGCCACTCCTGGTTAGTCTCTCTCCCTCTCTCTCTCTCACACACACACACACACACACACACACACACACAGTACTGTATGTAAAGAAATGCAGTAAAGCAAAGATGCCTTCAGAGATAATGCGCTCAAACGTTTTATACTTAAAAAAAAAGTGTATAAAAAGCATTAAACTAAACAAACTCACTATCTGAGACTTGCACGGATTTATTTAGTTCATTTAAGCCTTTACTTCAGTCATAGAAGTTATATTTTATTCCCTCATCCTTTACATCTTCTTACTTCTTATTTAGATTTTTTTTCTTTTCTGATGCCTGCTGGTTAAAAATGGAAACCAGTACATGACTTTCTCATACTTCAGTTCAACGGTTTGTTTTCTCAGAGACTCCAGTGTTAATGATCGTTTCAAACTGATTTTTTTCGCTTGTTTTTCTTCTTTTATGAAGAAAATGAACACATTAGAATATAGTAGAATATGTTTAAAGTTCTGACCCTCCGTTTCTCTGTGTAGTAGATCTGCGCATTTCAGAAACACACAAACGACCACAAAAGCTTCATTATTCTACGCCATTGAATCTGTTAAATCTTTTTTTTTTTTTGAATCTTTCGTTTTTTTTTTACAGTCTGTCTCTCTGTCTAACAGGCACTCCTGCTACTCCAGCCACTCCAGCCAACATCATGCCCAGTTTACCGGACTGGGCCTCTCAGATCTCCAACTCGGACACCGTGGCAGCTGTAGCGCAGATCCTACAGAGCCCTCAAGGGCAGCAGGTCAGCCCCCGTCTCGCTCTCTGCTTCACCCACGCGATCCCTGGCATGGAGTGTACTTACATGTGGTCTGGGGTCCTTAAAAATGAGCCTCGCTGGCACAGAGTCTTTGAGTTGGGTAACACGGGGCTTAATTGCTTGGCGGAGATGCAAAGAGCTGCTCCGGTTTCACTGTGCAATTAAGTGGAGTGGAATCTAATGGGGTGTTTAGGAGTTTTCCAAAAATCCTTGGCTGCGACTGATAAAATCCCATCTGCTGTTTAGCATCACTCCGTGTCTTCGGTCTTTGCCTTTAAATAGAAGAGGTTAAAATTAATGCGTAGAGATCCTGTCAAATGGATATTAAGATTTATTTATAATTCTAGTTAACATAACGTTATTTCTTCTTACCTTATTCATGTGTATACACATTCAGAGCTTTCCATGCTTGGGAACAACTGCTTCTAACGCATAAAAAAAATATAGCAGGAATCTCTGATAAATTCCAGCTATTCCGAATTGTGTTGTATCTCGTAATGACAGATAAAACTGTGAATGTGTTTTTTTTTGGGTTTTTTTTTTGCGAAATATGAGCGGGGGGTTTAAATGAAGAAGGTGCTGTTTATCAGGGCGACTTCACTACACAAGCATTGTCTATAATAATAAGTATCTCTGCTGCTGTTCACCAGGGAGCACACACTCGTAATTTAAATTTATAACCCATTAAGTTTATTTAAAATCCCGCATTCAGTTTTGCGAGCTTTCCTGAACTTCTTAACAGGTAAAAAAAAAAAATCTGACAAAAAGCTAACACTAACACTAACACTACAGCTGACTGCAGCCTACACCAGTCCAAAGCCACGGGTGACACCATCATCGATCATTAATTACAATCATTACGCTAACTTTTCAAAAAAAGATTCATGTTCCGTTGCACACTCTTAAAACTAGGCTTGGGCTCGAGGCTGTTTTCACCCATCGGTATGTTTATCGGTAATTTTCAAATATCATACTGACCGCTGCAGTGCCTTCTTAAATCTATAAAGTAGGTCTCCATGCTGTATACACTGTTGAAACCACACACAGTGTCATATCAGGAAGACCCACTAGATGGAGCCGTATTACGTGTCAGAGGAGTGATGGAGCTCACTGATGCCTGTTATATACGCAGGATCTGTTATAATCTCTCCCTGTGGTCTCACAAAGCTGAATTACCCGTTTCAGAGATATTTTAAACCACTGATGTGTCGAAAACGCATCGAGAAAACAACGTTTCTGGGCAGTAAGCAGTATATCGATGTGTTGTGATTTCCCGTACGCTCCGTTCTGCAGTTGCAGCAGTTGGTGCAGAGTCTGCAGATGCAGCAGCAGAAGCCTCAGCCGTCTCTCCTGCAGGCGCTGGACGCCGGTCTGGTGGTCCAGCTGCAGGCCCTGACCGCTCAGCTCACAGCGGCCGCAGCAGCCAACACACTCAACCCGCTCGAGCAGAGAGTGTCCTCCTTCAACAAGGTGAAGAACACGCACACACACACACACACACACACACACACACACACACACACACACACACACACGCCATTTTAGTGGACCCCAAATGCATTGCCTTTGAGTTTTGAGTTTCCTCTGTGGCTGCTCTCTTTCTCTCTGTCTCTCTCTCTCTCTCTCTCTCTCTCTCTCTCTCTCTCTCTCACTTACACACACACACACACACACACACACACAGTTTTGACATTGTCCTGTCCTCTTGCAGAAACTCTTGGGACAGTTTGACTTTGGCGGCGAGTCCGAAGCCAGCGAGGATTCTAAAAAGGACACGGCAGCACCTCAGTTGTACGTACTGCTTTACATTTGTTGAACTTGTTCACGTCAACGTCAGACGTCCGTCGAGGAGGTTAATTAGACCCTGCAGGAAGTTTCCTGCTCTTCTGTGGGAATCTGCGATGAGATTGAAGGAGAAAAGAGGACGGATGAAGGAACTAACCGGTCTTTCCCTCTGTTTCAGGCCCATGGTTTCGGAGTCCATTAACAACTCCCTCTTCCATCAGCTGGCTGAGCAGCTCCAGCAGCAGAACCTCGAGCAGTTTCAGAAACAAATTCTAGAGCACCAACAGCACCAGCAGAAGGTAAAGAAGACCGAGGAGAAGCTGCACAGCTACTTTTTACACACCGTTTGTTTTATAGTTCTAGAAACAAGCAACTTTTCTGAAGTGAAAATGAAGCAACGGATTATGATGAGTCATGTAATTTTTCCTTTTCTTTTGCCTCGTCCTTTCTTCAGTCCATGGCCATGGAGAGCCAGGAGAGCATCTTCGGCCCTGAGAACTCGGCCCCTCCAGCACAGAGCAACATCCAGCCACAGCTCCAAGAACAGGAAACCAAACTGGATGATTCTATTGACAACCAACAACAGGCAAGAACAAATATCACATTCACCGACCAGCTTTCGTTGACTTCGAGTATGTTCGTATATTTTGTTCGCAAAATAATTTTGATTAAACATTGACCGTAAACGTTGAGAGCAGACGTAGCGGAACATAGTAGACATTTTCTAAAATTAAAATTAAGTTAAATTAAATTGTAATGTTGAGTAAACGTGTATGTTAAAGTGTCTGAGGATGTTGGTGACCCTCAGGTGTTTATGTAGAGCTTTAGTCAGAGTGTTGGGATGATGAGTCGATTTCTGTTGAAGAATTTATCTAGCAGTCGTTCACTGCAGTTAGAGGAAGCAGAAACCTGCAGAAACGTTAACCGCGAAAAAATTAATGAAGAGATGATAATATAATTTTACAAAGTCACACTAGTTACAGTCTTTTCAGACCGAAAAGGAGAAAAGGGTGTACAGCTAACCGGGAGCGGTTTTGTGCTTGTGCTTGTGCTTGGTGCAGGACATGGACCTGGACGAGGGACAGGACACTGTAGATGAGGACATGTTTGAGTCGGAGGAGAAGAAAACCAGCGGTACTCGTTCCAGAACACACTCTCGGTCCCGCTCCAGGTCAGACAAGCAGCCGGTTATAGGTATAATACGTTATCTCACTGTACAGCGGAGCTCATTGTACTTCTTATTGCAGGTCCCCGAAGAGGAGGAGGTCAAGGTCACGCTCAGGGTCTCGGAAGCGCAAACACCGGAAACGGTCGCGCTCGCGGTCCAGAGACCGGAAGAGGAAATCCTCTCGTTCCTACTCCAGCGAGCGGCGAGCGCGGGAGAGAGAAAAGGAGCGGCAAAAGAAAGGCCTTCCTCCCATCCGCTCCAAATTTCTCAGTGGTACGATCGAGGATCGTTCTTACAGTCGTGAGACATGATCATATTCCAGATGCTTTAGGATGAACTAAAATAATGCTATTAATCATGCAGTTTACGCAGTATAAAAGCTTAAGTCTATAATATTATTTTTTTCTTATTTGTATTTGTTTATCTGTGATTTATTTCCTTTCAGTGTGTAGCACTACGTTGTGGGTGGGCCAAGTGGACAAGAAAGCCACACAGCAAGACCTTACCAACCTTTTTGAAGAGTTTGGCCAGATTGAGTCCATCAATGTAAGTGACTTGTGTTCAGCTGCATTAAATAGTTTTTCTCTATCTGCCAAAAATCAGTCCTGAATCCTGGAAGCTCCTTGACTTCCGGAAATCCTTAGATAAAGAACAGAAGGGTTTTATTGACTGGGTTATTCTTTGATAACGGCTTTACTTCGTGTGTGTGTGTGTGTGTGTGTGTGTGTTTTAGATGATTCCTCCCAGAGGGTGCGCTTACATCTGCATGGTCCATCGACAGGACGCTTATCGTGCACGACAGAAATTAAGCACCGGCTCGTATAAAATTGGGTCCAAAGTTATAAAGGTTTGTAATCTGCTCTTGATCAACTGATACCAGTCGTTACACCACAGCGCTGTTTTATTCTCGACTCTGATTGGTCAGAAGGTGTTGAGTATTTAGTGTTGGGTATTAGTACTCGGTCTTATATACTGACCTTGCTGTGGTGTGTGTGTGTGTGTGTGTGTGTGTGTGTGTAGATCGCCTGGGCTCTCAATAAGGGTGTGAAACAGGAGTACAAACAGTTCTGGGACGTGGACCTTGGAGTGACCTACATCCCCTGGGAGAAGGTCAAACTGGACGACCTAGACGGCTTTGCAGAAGGAGGCATGATCGACCAGGAAACGGTCAACAGTGGTGAGAAAATATCCTGACATCCAGGATGAGTCAGCATGAGCTGGTGAGATGTTTCCTCCTGACTCTGCTCTATTCATTTTGGCAGAATGGGAAGCTCAGAAGAACACAGAAGCACCCAAGGAACCCCAGGTTCAGCCGGTGGCTGCTGAGAGCACTGCAGCGAGCACTTCGCAGAACGAAACCTTCACGCAGCAGGTCGCCATGATGCCCGTGCAGGTACACGAGGCTCTGTTGTATTTCTGCTTGTTATTCCTAGAAAGATATTCTTTTACTAGAATTTAAACTATTTACAGCACAGAGCAAGTTTTAGTCCGAACTACGTTTTCTCTTCCTAAGATCCCAGTGGCACAGACGGTCCCTGCCGTCGGCCTGGTCCCGCCCGCTTTTCCGGTCACCATGGCAATGCCCCCACCAGGCTTCGGTCCTCCGCCCCCCTTTCTCAGGCCTGGATTCAACACTACGCAGCCTCCTCCAGGTACAGCTGGTTTCACGGTTCTCCACTGAACCAGACGTTGAGCGTAAAGTTTGACTGGTTTATTAATCGCCGTGTTCGTCTTTAGGTTTCATGGCGCCTTCCGGTGTCGCGCCGTCTGCCGTCGGAGCTGGTCTCGCCTCAGCCCAAACACGTAGGTTCATCCTCATATGAAATCTCTATAGGGTGCTTGTTATAGTATAGTTCCTAACTGGATCCAATTTGTTTCCTGACAGCTCTGGTACAACCTACTCAAGACGGCAACAAAGACTCGACATTCGGAGCGATGCTGCCTCCGACGAGCACTATTCCAGCAAGCTTCATGCCCTCGGGAATGCCTGGAGCGGTATTCAACCCTGTGGGAGCGCAAGCACAGCAGGCCAGCACTGACAAGACAACTGCATCTGCAGAGAGTGTAGACACACCTAATGAAATAACACTACAGGGTAAGAGTCAAGTGTTTTTTTTTTAAGCTTATTACTATGACAGAATGACAAAAGCTTGTTCTGTAAGTCCTTGCGTGGGTCTCGATCTCGGGTAAATACTGTTAAAAGTTTGCCTTCGCTTAGTACGTTTTCTTTCTGTGTGTTAACAGGAATGCAGAATGCAGTGCGCAGTGGGATGGGTTTACTGGGCATGCACCCGTCTGCAGCTCTCTCTCACCCTCTCTCTGGCCAGAGGATGCCTGGGCTGCTGCCCCTCGACCTGCGGCCGAACCTCCTTCAGGGAGCCGGGGCTCGTTTCCCCATGCTCATGCAGCAAGGCCTGGCGCAGCAAGCCAACAGCCTCCTGGACGCCTCTCTTCAGGCCCGCGCCCGAGCCCCTTTCCCTCAGATGGAGCACTTTAATCGCGCAGAAGGTCCCTTTGCGAGGGCCCCTACTCCCACAGCTCCTGCACCAGACAACATGGACAAAACGAATAATGATAATACACCGACTGCTTCAGAGAGCGGAGGCCAGCAAGAGGGCGATCAGGATTATCGTTTCCCGCCTCTGGAGAAACCGAGCACAGGCCTGCTGAGGACCCCTCCTCCTGAGATGAGGACGGAACCCACGCCTGCGAGAGCGCCGCTGCTGGAGAGACCTCCCAGAGGAGGCATGCACATGGAGGGCCGAGAGGGACCCGGGAGACGGGAGCCCATGCCGGGCCCTTTCAGAGCCGAGACGCGCTGGGGCGCACCGCGCGGGGACTTGGACGAGCGAGATATGAGAGGAATGTCAGCAGGACCACCGAAGAGCTTTCAGGAGGATCGGGGGAATCCGAATTTCCAAAACCGTTTTGAGATGCGAGGCGGAGCCATGGGTGGGGTTGGGCCGGGCTGGAACCGAGGAGGTGGTGGTGGAGGTGGTGGTGGTGGTGGTGGTGGTGGTGGAGGAGGTCCCTTCAATGCAAACATGCACCAGGACTTTGATGATCGGCGTCGACCCTGGGAGAGGCAGAAGGACCGCGACGACAGGGACTTCCGCAGGGAAATGAACGACAACCGGCACAGGGAGAGAGACAGAGAACGGGAACGAGACCGCGAACGAGGTCGAGATCGGAATCGGGAGCGAGAGAGAGACAGAGAACGGGATAACGATAAGGAAAGAGACAGAGAGCGCGGCGGCTGGGCTCCTGTTAACCCCCAACCTCAACCTCTCCTCCCTCTTCCCAGACCGTCCCAGCCGCTGCTCCCGCTACCGACGCCTCTGCTAAACCTGCCTCCATCTCAGCCCGAGTCGCATCCCAAACCTCTCCTACAGCACGAACCACAACCCGCAGCGAGACAAGCCGAATCGCAGCCGGACGCAAAGCCGCCCCTGCAGCCGCAGCCTGAAAAAGAGAGCGCAGGCGGCCAAGAGAAGAAAGACGCCTTTAGTGACAGTGTTCACGACCTGGACTCCAAACCTGAAACTGACAAAGAACCAACAGCCGAGCCGCCTCACCCCTCCCCGTCCGCTCCCACAGCCGAGCCCCTAAACGAAACGCAAGCCCCGGAAGTGTCCGCTTCCCCGCTCGTGGCTGCAGGCGGCGGACAGACCGCGCCGAGGGAAGAAGCCGAGACTGGGACTGAGCCTGAGCTAGTGAAAACGGACACTGAGGAAACATAATCGTCACTCAGTAGGTAAAAAGATTTTGTATAGTTGTCATCTCTGTACTTATTTCAAACGGCTTCCACAGGACCTGCTCAGTTCTGTTGCCCAAAAAAAAAAAAAAAAAAAAAAAAAAAAAAAGGTTTTACCTTTCATGCCAGTTATGTACACCATAGATGGCTCACAATAGAGCATTTCACTGGTAGGTGATATTTTAATGTTTTATTTTCATTTCGTTATTTCATGTTTTTAGTTGTTTTTTTTGTTTTGTTTTGTTTTTTAAAAATGCAACCCCACTGTTTTAAACTTAGGTTTTAAAATCCTTGGAATTTGCTTGCCAAAATGTTGTGTAGCCTAATTGTAATTTGGGGAGGGTGGGGAGCTGTGACCTTCCTATGGAAGAGTTTAAAGGACGCTGGCTTTTTTTTTTTTTTCTTCCCCCTAAAGGATCGAATGCAGAACGCGTGAGAGGGGCGGGGGGCATAAAAGGAAAGAAAAAAAAAAAAGAAAAAAGCAGTCAAGGCCTGTTCTGTGTTTTGTTTTCCAACCAGCGGCTGCAGAGTTTAAAATGAATGAATGCCTTTGTGGTGTCCTAATGCTTGTTGTCTTTTAAGCAAATTATACGTACAGCCAATACAGTGAGAACAGTAATGCAGTTTCAGTTGCTTTGAAAAGAATACAAAAGATTAAAAATATGATGTACTATCCCCATCTTAAATGTCTGATTTTTCTTCATCACACTGCAGTGAATACATCGGCTCAACCAGAAAAGGTCACAGAAGGCAAATGGATGTTAAGAGCACTCTGTTTAGTTTCAAATAAACATGCTTTGTTGGTTAAAAATGCTTTAGGACTGTATTTTCTGTGACAGAATTAATGAACCATGTGAACACGATGAATCGACCACGAGCTGAATATGGGCAGGTAGTGGCCTAAATGTGACTTTATCCCCGTAGTGTGACGCCCATCTGATGAAGTTATGTCTTAATAAATGTCTTGAGGCTGCTGGCTGATAGCTACTGCATCCACACACACACACACACACACACACACACACACACACAGTTGATTTAGTGTCTACATGTGCACAAGAGCCTCCCAGCATAACCAAACATAATCTACTCACCACTGTAGCTCTTTGTTTTGTCATAAGACTTTCTGGAGGCTTCAGTCAGTAACCTACAGAGACCTTCATAAACCACAAAGCCGTCTGGAGTAACACACACACACACACACACACACACACACACACACACACACACACACACACACCACTGAGCTTGTGCATCATTCTAGACTCATCTCCTCTGCAGCTAACACGCTTCAGTCTTTTAAACTGTAAATCTGTCTTTAGGTGACTTGTTTTTTTTGCACAAAGACACACAGGAAAAATGGACTCATCCAGGAAAAGCGGAAAGCTTTGACCTAATAGATCTTCCAGTTTAAATTCTATCAATCTCGGTTTCTGTCGTTGATTTGAAAACTATACCTGAAATGGACTTCATCTAATGGACATCAAGCCAGAACCTACAAACACAACATCTGATGTAAGAGTATATCAAAGGAAAACATGGTGTCCAATGCCTCATGCTTGAAGAAGTCCTTGTCTTTTTAAAAAGAATTTGCATTCTGCTAAAGTGCGGAATGATAAAATGGAAATGCTGGGCACTCGTCCTTTAAGATCTAGGCCAGCTTTCATCACTCGGTGCAGAAATTTAAATCCACTTCTTTCATGTTTTTGTCCTCGTTGAGTATGCAGTGTAACTAAGCGTGGACGCTGCACTTACACACACCAGACATGTCATGAGATGCAAACAGACTGAGCGCAATCAGGAATTTCAGCCTGAATTGCATTGCACACGAGTCAAAGATGGTCCTTGTGTTAGCGCGGTTAAAAACGCCTCAAGCCTCTGAAAGGGTCTCCTGATTCGCCCCTTTTACACGACAGGGCTACTGACTTACAATTAGGTTGTTTTTTTTTCTACAAGTTTTACACACAAAACTCTTCGCTTACAAACTTCCGGATAAGGGACTAACATCACTGAATAGCAACAACGGCTACCTTTTAATGATTAACCATTAGTGATCAGTTTACAGCTAGAAATAAAACCATTAACAAAAAGCGGTGATGATTTGTTTCATGTTAGCACTTTGGATTAGAGCCAAGAGACCTCTGTTTTGCACTTTTGAGGATGAACGTGCTCTTATGTGTCCAGGCGGCTTTAAACTGCGTGCTTTCATTTCTCGCTTGAACGTCACACGTGGCCACTTCACTAACCAGACCAGAGATGGTCAGTCTGCCACAAACAGCCTCAGCAGAGGATCCGCTCCTAAAGCCGCACTGGTTTGTTTAGAAAACTGGTTCTGCTGAGCTACAGCCAGTTTCTTTTTACGTTTAATACGTTAATCAGTTCTGCTACATCACCCGTCCAACTCGAGGCCCGCTCGCCAAATATGGCTGCCTCATTTCTTCCAGACCGCGTGTAAATCGATTCAGAAACTCGCCAGGTGTTGGCAGTGGTGTAGCCACAAAATTGATATTTTAGGGGATGAGGAAATTATACTAAATGAAATCATGATCACCAGCCAAGAGAGTAGGTGGCAGGGGCATGCTCTCTGCCCTGTCAATCACAGCGACACTAGCCAATCGTGGGTGTTGTGTGAGGTCAAGTATGTGGAAGGGGGCGGATAGTGCTTTTTCCTTCGGACAAGATGTGGTTGGTTCACATCACGTGTTTAGGGTTCACCCTCCTTCCTGGTTGGTAAATATGTCGTATGAGATAAGGGGAGAGCTGGTTGGTGGGTGGGGATCAGCCAAGACCAAATTACAGAGAAAATGGGGGAAAGACTTCAAAACCACAAAGGGTTCCCTCTGAAAACAGGGATTATACAGATTTAGGGCTTTATTTACAAACCTATTGTGACTGAAGAAATGATTAAAAGGGTCCTACAAAATACTGTACGAGACTTTGAGACATTGTATAATCAGAGTTTTTGGAGTAAACCAAGTTTGCCATCGTCAGCTGCAGGTCTGAAAGCTTTGGATTTATACGGCCCTCATTGTCAGGCAGTTGAGGACACTGCGTTGAGCCTTGTAGACCAGCTAACTGTGGCATTTACACACTTCCTGCCTCATGAAGTGTCGTGAGTTGGACTGCACACAGTCTGGAGATCTGGCCATCTGGTGCTGGAACAGAACTACGTGCCGTATCTGCGAGGATATGTGCTGCTTTCACTCATGTCTTTTCTGTTGTTAGGGACTTGAGGGACTTGAAATGTGCACCAGAATTTTGAGAATTTCAGCTTCTTCTTGAATCAATGTTCACACCACTGTAATAGCAAGAAAAAGGGAACACGATGGTGAAGTTCCATCCTGTTCTCTCCGTGCAGCTCTCAGCAGGAACCTGCTCTAAGCTGTTCTCCAGACCCCACATGCACAGAACGAAAACGCGCTCTTGTAGCTTGTTAGACGTGTTGAGAGTTGACTTGGGAGCTAATAAAACTCTTACAGGGTGAGCTATTAAAAGTCTGCATGAGGTGGTCTGGTGGTAATAATTTACTCAGTCCAGCCACCGCAGCAACCATTTTTCTGGCAACCATTTTTGTCTTCCTGAATCATCAAAACGCACCTTTTTCAGGCTCATGCTACGAGGTTTAATTAATCTCATTGTTCCTGAGAAAGAGAGCCTCTGTGCATGCTGAGCTGCTTCAGGAGATTTGGATACATTCACGTTACAAACATTTGTATTTATGTTTTTCTTTGGAAGTGACCCGTATCGGTTGTTATTGTGAAACTGGCCTTAAACAGCCCACGTGCACACGTTTATAAAATCATTTATAGTCCTGCCTGGTGCACAACCAGCGTAAACTGCACGTGTGAAACAGTCAAGCCGTCATTGCAGAGATGTTTCACACTGGAGGTCGTCTGCAGCTCATCAGCTCTTTATAACCGGGGCGAGACGACAGATGTAGAGCTGCGTTTACGGATAGAGCAAATAACAGTGATGTAAAAACAACAAAAAAAAATCTATCTATGATCACATATGAAAGTCTCCCTGATGTTCCAGATGCATTAAAGGAAAACTCCACTTTAAACATGTTTATATTGAATTTTTTTGATGTGCTTAGTGATCTTTGGTGTGAATTTAATGAGAAATCCAGCATAGAAGTAGTGGAAATGTTGGTGCAAATGCCTGACTCAAAGTCCCAGAATGCAATGCAGCTATGAGGCACAGTAGAGACTTGGCTCCGCTAGTTAGCCATCTACGAGATGATGAGTTGGTGGTGTTGAAGACGTTATTAGCGGGAAAGTTAAAGCTTTGGGAGCTGAGCGTGCCGATGAGGAGGTGAGAGAGCTCGACCGACTAGCGGGCTAAAGCGCCGCCGCATCGCTCACTTCAGATAGAGGTGAAGTGAGGGCTAAACCCCATCGCACCTCCATCAGCACAGCATTTATAGCATCGACATGTCGATGAAAGAAGTTGAAACTTCTCAGTATTTGATTATTAAATAAATGTTGGATGCACACATTAATTATAAAGATGAACATTCAGGTCGTTCAGGGTCTGATGACCTTCCGAGTTGACGTGCTGAGTTTGTCCACTAGAGGTCACACACACTCCTGTCACGGCTTCAAACTCACCTCTCTTCTGGTGTCAGGCTGGTGTCGGCCATGCGGATACTGCACTCTTCTACCTCTCTCTGGCTATTATAGCAGATATAGGACACTGTGCTTTGCATAAGTATTTACTCCCCTTGAACATATCCACATTGTGTAGTTTTACAAGCTGGTACTGAAGTGGGTTTGATCGGGATTTTAAACGAAACCCAATAATTGAAGTGAAGGGGGAAAAATGAATATAGTTTGCTTAATTATTCACAAGTGACCATTGCTGTGAAACCCCTAAATTAGCTCTGGTGCTATCAGAAGTCACATAATTAGCTGAATTTGCCTGTGTGGAGTTGAAGTGTCACATGAGCTTAATATGAATACACCTGTTCCTGGAAGAACCCATAGTTTGGTCATGATGACCAAGGAGCAAAACAAGTCCGGGACAACGTTCTGGAAAAGTATCAGTCAGGGTTTGGGTTTAAAAATAATCCAAAACTTTGAACATCCCATGATATGCCATTAAATAAATTCAGTGACCTGAATAAAGTGGGGATTAGCCAGAGATGCAGTCATGAAGGTGACGGTTAATATGATGCTACCACCACCATGCTTCACTGCGGGATGATTTTCTTTTATGGACTATTTTGTGTAGATTCATAACCAAAAAAAAAAAAAAATATCCCAATTAAATCCGCTTCAGTTATAGATTGTTACACAACAACCGCCTTCAACCACACACACACACACACACACACACACACACACACACACACACACACACCATAGAATCAGATATTTTGGTGGGGGTCCATTCTTGGCAGTGACACGGTGTGAGTCTTGCTGGGGTTTTTAAACACTTCCTGCACTTTATTACGCACTCCTTAGGGGTGGAATATTTTATATATTAAACATCCATGAAGGCAACTATATGAGAATGCTTGACGTATACCTTAAGACTCCTGTCTTAAACTGCCTCTGAGTCTGCTGTGTAACTGCTCTGCCTCTGATTATCCAAGGCTCTTTCCTGTCGTGGCTTTTCCATTTAAATATAGCTCCCTTTTAAGACATCGGCCAACTGTGTGATCGAGTGTTTTATTGCTACCTTTGGCGTTGGCGTGTTCACACCCAACATTTCTGCATCAAAAGGAAAGAAATTACATGGTTTCTGTTCTTGAGTTGTGCAGAGGCAGGAATAAATCCAGTCTTGAGCAGAGAGAAGCGAGAACATTAGCAAGGAAACTTTATTTGAAGCTGCACTGTGTTGCGCTGGACCTTGTTTTTTATATTTATCAAATCTCGTAGCTACTGTAGCATATTTACTGTATAAAAGCATAAATACATATATTCCACCATCACACGCGACAACGTAGACAATTAAAACATGACCAGAACGATCTATCATTAGATTCAAGATTCAAAGAACTTTATTAATCCCAGGGGGAAATTAGCTCACCAATATTCCCCGAAGCCTTAATTGATTTAAATTCAAATAATTGTTCAATCTGTCACTCACAGTGCCACAGTCCAGTCTCCTTGACCTGCTGCTAATGTCAGATATTCATTCATTTCTATTTGATTTCTCTCGGTCCGTCTCTTTGTCTGATTTGCTCCAGGGCAGCGTGGCTGAGGGCAGGAAGCTGCTCTGCGGGGGGTCAGGGGTCAGCTGGACAGGGGCTTCACTCTGACACCAGAGCAGCTTTAACAAGCAATCTGCATGTCACAAAGAGCTCAGGCACATCACAGCAGGGACGCAAGTCTAATTAAATTAAAAAAAAAAAAAAACAACGAATATGTTCTAGCCGTCACAGATCGAAAAAAAGGGAACAAAGCCGGTATACAAATCTTGACAGATAGGAAAAGCTTGGAAGAAAAATACTCTACAGGGATTGTAGGGATAAACGTCTGACTTGTATTAGCCATTTCATCTCATTCTCTCTCTCTTCCTGGCGCAGACACAGAGGCTACACTAAGACTTTTCATTATATTTTGGTCACATTGACAACCATAATGTAACGCAAAAATGATCAAATTTGCTTAAACACAGAAAATAGCATTCCAAGTTCCGCCATCTTGGAATTGCGGACATCATGCTACAATAACTTTTTTTTTTATTTTTTTTTATTCTGTGACTTTTGGCTCCCAAACGACTCTGTGCCAAATTTACGAGATTTACAATACATTCTTTCTCCTGCTTTATGTTCTTCTTTGACTAGCTCTGCCTGAAATCTTTGAATGAAATCTTACTCTACATTTTCATTACCAAAATAACATTACTTTGCATTGCGCGTTATAAAAATCTTTTTCAATAAATAAGCCAGGAAGGTGCTACAAACGTGCTTTAACAAAAACGATAAGCATCCCGGCGTTAACGTTGTTGCATCTTTTCTCCATTAGAAGAAGATTTATTTCCATTTATACTGATAATTGTCTACAAGTATTTAAAACAAAAAAAAAAGCTGAACATGTATGAGTCGAGACTCTGTGTTTATCTTAAAGAGGCAGTTCGAAGAGTCGACTCGTTCTCAAACGACACGTCGCTCATCCACGTTACATCTCGAACGGCGCTTTCAGATTCATCCACTTTGGAGAAACGATTCAATGTGTCATGTGCCAAAGTACACGAGCTTGTGGTGAAGGTTTTCGAGCCGTGTGTTGGAGCGAACCGCTCCTCGTACTCCTCATTAACGCTCCCTCGGGTCTTTACACCTTGTTCTACATCGTGACTCACTTCGCCATCGCTCTCACACTGCTAAAACACATGTTCACCACCTCTGCCCTGAGGCTCGACATCATTTCCTGTTTGTTTTCAGACACTGAAATTCTTTCATTAAGTATATAACATGCCTCAAACATGCTGGACACACACACACACACACACACACACACACACACATCTAAAAGAGAGCCACAAAGAGAGATTTGTTCCTGTGTCATGCTGAGAAATGTGTTCAGTTCCACAGTGTATCGATTGTTAATAATCTTTTTTTTAAAGAAAGTTCAGCGTTCATGAAAGACGTTTTTGTTTCTCTGATGTTTTCCGTGTCTTGCTGTTGTAGTAAAATAATGAGGGAGTTACTGTTACCACGCCAAAGTTGATTATTTTCCTATAACCGCACATCCCCGAGTGCTTTATTCTTCTTACGTTATAGCAGCTATAAACAGTCGTTCCCTCACCAGCCGCTCTTTTTTTTTTTCTCCCTCTTGACATTAATAAGACATAAAAACCCTCAGCTATTGAGAAACCACAAAGCGTAAACTCCTCTGTCCTGAAGATGTGAGAAAGAATACAGCTTTACCTCTGAATGTTACAAAGCACTGATACTGGAGACTCCTTCCATAAATGTTAAATAAATATCTCTGTATCAACAACCACATGTTTTTAATCTGTTTATATGGATTACTATAAATCCCAATGAACAGATTGATAGCGAGAGCATTAAATCTGAAAAGATTCCACATGTAGACTAGATACCTGCATATATAATCTGTGTTTAAATCCCCAAAACCATCGATTTTGAACGTTTGCTTCCAGTTAAGGAGCTCGGAGTGAAATCCGACATGTTAGCCGTGACATTTAGCGGCGTTTCAGTCCTCTCCTCCCCTGTGGCTGCTCCAATCTGCTCAGCCTGTTTGCTGCATCAATATTCCCCCACTTACCGGATTTAATTATTCAACATCATGTTTATTAATGACAGCGGACATCTGTAGTCCCTCGCCTGCTCCAACCCCACCACCCCGAGCAGACGAGCCCGAGATTAAAGACTGAAGTGTGAAAATCTGACGAGACCCCGGTTCTCGATTCACACACTGATGCGTAGAAAAGGAAAACGGGCCGCGATCCTCTCTGAGAGCTGAGCCAGGAAGTGACAGCTGGCCTCAGGGGATAAACACTCAGGGCCCGGCTACGCTCTCGGGTCATTATATGATGGATGATGCTGATATAAAATCAGTCTTGCAGTTATGTATTTAATTTAATGTTTACATTTTATTTATATACCAGCAGTAATGTTTTATCATCACTGTTTAACGTGATCTTACATTTCTTCCCCCTGATCCAAGTCATCTTCTAGTCTATAGACTATAGGGCACTACATCTCATTTCCCTGGGTGTAGGGAAGACTATAGGGCACTACATCTCATTTTTTTGGGTGTAGGGAAGACTATAGGGCACTACATCTCATTTTGTCTGATGTAGAGAAGCCTATGGGGCACTACATCTCCTTTTCCTGGGTGTAGAGAAGCCTATAGGGCACTACATCTCCTTTTCCTGGGTGTAGAGAAGCCTACAGAACACCCCATCTTGTTTTCTTGCATTTAGATAAGCCTATAGAGCACTCCATCTTGTTTTCTCACATGTAGGGGAAGCCTATGGGGCACTCACCAGAGATCAGCGCTGTTCCTAAAGGTCCTGAAAACATTCCTGCTGCCAAAGCATGCCTTGAGACTGAATCAGGAGCTTACGGAGCACGTCTGATACAAAAAAGACCCATCATTTATATAGTGAATACTGTGAGAAATGAAAAAACCTTTCCTGATGCATCTGAGTCAATGAGTCCGTGACTCATGATTCATATGAAGAATGTGCCATTATTCAGTACCTTCTCTTTGTTTCCTAGGAGAGGAATAAAAAGAGAGAGGGAGTATATCAGGGGAGTGCTGAGGCAGCATGATGCTCTCTCACTGCTCTCTCTCTCTCTCTCTCTCTCTCTCTCTCTCTCTCTGTCGCTCCTCATTCCCCCTGCATTGGGGATTTACGAGTCAATGTGGATCAGGTTATTCCACCCATCTCCTTTTCCTCAGTTCGTCTTATCGATCAGGAGCAGCTCATGCATGATGAGCACAAGTGGTGTTTCTCCAGCCTTCCCCCACTTCACTTCACACACACACACACACACACACACACACAGAGGCAGGGAGCCATCCCTGGACAGCAGTGGTGAAAATGAGAAACATAATCTGGCACACAGCCACAAGGGCTTCGTCCCAAATGCATGGTCCTGCCGAGAATTGGAACACTTCATTCTGTCTGCTGCTTGTGGAGAGCTTCGTTTGAGACGTTTGGGAATGTTGTGTGTGAATCGTGACGGAGAGCAGCACACGAGCAAGTCGCAGAGCTGTGTTAAGCATGACGGATCCGTGTAAGGGTCGTGACGCGAGACCACCCGGCTTCGATTGGCTGTGTGTGAGGTGTGAGGGTGGTCTACGTCTCGCCCGGAGTCTCGGAGTGACACTATCTCCATGCACTGTTTACATTTTAAGGCTTTGCCTCATCTCTGAGTAATGCCCATCTCTCTCTCTCTCTCTCTCTCTCTCTCTCTCACACACACACACACACACACACACACACACACACACACACACACACACACACACACACACAGGAGTGAGGAATGTGTGCAGTCCATCTATACATGTATACATACACGTGCATTAAAGGTATACTCAAGAATTTTAAAGTTCTCTCTGCTGAATCTGTTTTGTGTGTGTGTGTGTGTGTGTGTGTGTGTGTGTGTGTGTGTGTGTGTGTGTGATTAACACGGACAACCATTTCATCACGTTTCCCTGCACTGAGCAAAGAATAGAGAATCCGTTTACTTCTAAATGGACGTCTGAGTGCAGATGTTGATCTCCAATAATTCACAATTTCTTCAGTCAGGGGAGTTTGTAGAAGTAAATAACGCGAGTTACTGATGGGTAGAATGTTTTTTCTGCCATTTTGTGCTTTCTGTTAGATCCAGTTTCATACCGAGACAGTGTAGGTGTGAGACGTGGAAGAAAGCCGGCTGTATTGGATATGTCGTGCTACAAATACCCAAAATGCAATTTCCTAATCCAATCTTAATCCCCGCATTGCACCCGGTATTAATTTAGGAAATAAACCACGGCGTGTTCTATTACTTTAATTACATCACTTCAGCTGGAGTTTATATTAGCCGGCGTGTGGGCGTGTGAAACGTGCGAGTCCCGGGAGCAACGCTGGATAATAGGCGTGATATTCATACGTGAAGCTCTCCTGGATTTAAGAGAAGTTTTCCCATAGTGTTAGAGCTACTGGAAAGGATGCTGAAGATGGTATGAGAAGGATTATTATACTATTTTTAGGGATATAATTCAAAGAATATGACCGACATACAAGTTTTGTATGTTTGCAAGTTCAGATTTAGTGACATTAATGCCTCCATTTTGTGAAATTTCACTGTGGATTATTTGGCAGCATCGTTTTTGTTATTGCATCAAATTGTGCTCTCTCTCTCTCTCTCTCTCTCTCTCTCTCTCTCTCTCTCTCTCTCTCGGGCCTTTTCTGTAATGTAAAAAATAACGGCTTTATTTATGTTTAAGAACGTAATTTTTGCTTTAGCAAGAACAGATATTAAGATGTGTGTTTGTAATGCAAACTAATAATAAAATAACTAATATTAAATTAGTAAATACTAAAATTACACCATAGAAAAACTCACCACATTACTACTGATTTATCACCATTTAATCCCACAGCGCTGTGGAATTCTTAAATCTGATTGGTCAGAAGGTGTTGATTAAAAACTTTGAGTTGCCATGGAGACGTCGGTCATTGTGAGATATGACACGCCCACTGTAGTTCTTGATGTGGCTTTTAGTTGTAAGCGCTGCTTATTAATGTATTATTGTATTATTAATGTTTGTATTAAGGACAGATGTTTAGTATAATAATTTTTTTAACTTTTAACATTGTGTTTGGCTTTAAAGACCTAAATCTCACATATAATATATATATATATATATATATACATATATTTCCACGGAGCAGTAACGAACTCTCTGTGCTGTTAAACAGAGTCGTAGCACGTCTTAGACCCTGAATTGTTTGTTTTTTGGATTGCGAGTGAATGCGACGCAGGATCATGTTGCAGCAGGTGCTACTCGGGCGTTACTTTAATCATTCTGACCTCAAACAAATATTGGTGTTGACACAGCAACGGCTCAACGGCTCAAAAGCACACCGGCTTCCAACGTGAGAAAACACAATTGTTCGTTCATAAAGGAACACAAAGAGAGTCACACAGTGATGAGATGAAGCAGCAAATTTCATGAAACCTGAGACAATCGGACGCCACCGTGCACTTCAGTCCAAAAGTTTAAACACCCTCGGGGCAAAACGAAGACGACAAAGAAACGCAGTTTATAGCATTGTGTATTGTGTTGCGCTTCACAGATGAGCCTTTATCGTCATCAGTAACACCACCTTCTCTACCCGATAGTCATATGCCGCTGATTTTCACCTACATTTTGCCTTTGTAACCTTATCCTCTATCCTCATAGTTCTTCTACACATCTCTTTTACATCTCTATCAGATGTTGAACTCAACCTTTTTCAGCTCAGGTCCTGAAGACCAAAAGCATGCATGACAAAACCTCTTTTCCAAATAGTTTAAAATCATTTGTTTTGTGCTTTTCGTCTTCTTGGATTTCTATTTTGTGTAAATTGTAAACAAATAGAAACACATGTTCCTGTTTTCCTTCATTCAGAAACCATGGGGTGCACAAACTTTTGCTCTCAACTATACAGAAGCTATATATTGTTCAGCTTCTTTTTTTATCTACCTGGTGTTTTTAATGGGATCTTCAATTAAAAAAAAAAAAAAAAGAACCATGCATAAGTACATTTGATTACAAAAGTTTGTACCCCCCACTTTTTTTTTTTTTTTTTTTTTTTTTTAAATAACTGCTCACAGCTAGCGTGTTTTACATTTTTCATTCTTACCAAAACGCTCTCATGCTTTCGTCCACAAACTGTGACCATAAAAATCTGAGTTATTTACAGGGCATGCCAGTAAAAAGACATGAACAGTGCAACAAAATTAACATCATAGCAATAAATCACTGGTCTGATTAAAAATAAAATTACTATATGAAAGCTATGTACATGATAATACTAATGCTAGCAAACCCTATTATTGTAAATATATAAATAAGCAAACATTAAAAGAAAAAAAGGAATGAAATCATAATTGTTTATAGATGCTGAAGGATTAGACTTTGGATAGTAAATCATAAGTCGGCTACGCCCTGGACAATCTTTATGTCTTTACGCTGTGTGTGTTAGAAAACTTCCGCATGTGTTTACGGGAACATGGTTTAACTCATAACCCGGTGGAAATGTGGGCCGGTTTTTAAAAAGGAGCTGTAATCATTTTTTAAAATCTTTTATTTTGGTGTTTTGAGTCATTCGAGCTTCTCCTCATGCAGAGTAACTCACTCAGAGAAAAGCGCTATCTGCCCTCTTCCGCATACACGAGCTCAGAGACACTTGCGTGATTGCCTCGTGTCTTCGTGATTGACAGGAGAGAGAGAGAGAGAGAGGTTTTTTTTTTTTTTTGCTCTCTTCTCTCCCAGCCACGGATGGTTGTGGCATCGTCAGGATTTGAACTTGCGATCTCCTGACGATGGAGCGAACAGAGCTTTTCTGTTGCGCCTCTCAGAAGCCTGCGTGATATCGGTTTATGTAAGAACGATGGAGGAATATGATCACGGGACTGAGATGCTTCGTTCCTCGGTGTGGAAGAATGTTTGTTGTCATTTCTTATTTTAAAAAAATGTAGATGTTTCTGTTCATGGATATTGACAGACATTCAGTCTGTCACTGAAGTTGAAAGGTATTTAAGTTCAGTTTTCTTTAAAGAGCGTGAACGTGTAGAGAAACGCAGCTCCAGGGCTCCCGGTTCGATCCTGACCTCGGGTGACTGTCTGTGGAGTTTCACGTTGTCTCTGTGGGTTTCCTGCGGGTTCTCCGGGTTCCTCTGACCTCCCAGAAACATCCCAGTAGGTGGAGCGGCTACAGAAATTTTACCCCTAGGTGTGTGTGTGTGTGTGTGTGTGTGTGTGTGTGTGTGTATTTCCACCTCATGCCCAGTATTCCTGGGATCCACTACGTCCAGGATGAAGCTCTTACTGAAGATGAGTGGTGAGCTGGTAGGACCTGTATGTGCAGGAGATCACAGGGTGAAGTAAATGTGCTGCTCATCCGGTTGCCGTACATCGTCTCGGATTATTTTAATTCAGCACAATGTGTTTCTATTTTTCATGCTCCTGGTCTTTTACACGGTTTTTTAGACTTTCCTGTAGCAGGACTGTTTCTTTTTTTCTCTCTTGGCTTCTTCTACTGTTACCACCATCGATTATTTTGTTAGCAGCCTTAGCACCGGGTGAATGTTAGGCTTTTCTTAAAGACACGTTTCCTTTAATTAAACGAGACTGTTCAAAAACATGGCGGGAGAAATGTTGATCAGAATTAATTCACCTCTGTTCATGTTCATTACCAACCATCACTGTAGAGGCACGGTGTGGAGAAACAGAAGAAGAGAAGTGTGAAATTAGAAGGCTTTCGTTTTACATTTCCCCTGCACGCACACACACACACACACACACACACACACACACACACACAGAGTTCTCCCCAGCCATTTGTATTTTATCACAGTAAATTAGCATGCCAATTACAGGAGTTGAGAAAGCATTGTGTTTTGGTGGTAATGGTTGGATTGTGTGGTTAAAAAAAAAAAAAAAAAGGCAAACCATAGTGTACCACAATCACATCCGCCGCCTGTCACATGACGCAATCGCTATGACGACCCTATTTTCATGCCTATTAGAGCATGCTAAATGTGAGTGCTAGTAGCACATGACACGCACAGTGATGCTCGTTAGAGCAGCACATTTTTTATTTATTTATTTATTTATTTAACGATTGTTAATCAGAGAGTTCACCCGCACCGTAGCCGTGTGCTAAGTGAAGCGACACGTGTCCTGAGCACGTACTGCGTGTCTTCTCGTCACGGCTGCGTTGTCTCAGCATCGAGGACGGAGTGGGCAGGATGTCATTCAAAGTCGATTGCACATAATTGGATACCGGCCTAGTGGCCGCCCCCGGATCTGCCAGACAGGACAGGGCTTTACAAAGACCCTGCAGGGTGAATATCACACCCCAACACACACACACACACACACACACACCCCAAGTGTACGGATTGTTCCTATACTCAGCAATGCCTGCTGCCTTCTCCAAGCACTTTCTGCATTTTTTTTTTTATCTGTAGTCACTAACAAGCTGTACACACTTCCCCTTTGAAAAAAATCCACAGATTTAAACAATTGCAGAAATGCATTATGGGTATTCTGTACCATCTACAGCACATCAGAGCATTAGTTATTGTACGCTGTGTGTGTGTGTGTGTGTGTGTGTGTGTTTTTTTTTTTAAATGGCTATGATGTGGAAAAACTACCAAAATAGTGCACTATGCAGTGAATAAGGTGAACTTTGTCATTCTATACCACTTAAATTAATCTATATTAAATAATAAAATAGACTAGGAACAGCTTTATACTCATTATAATATACCATGATTATGAATATACATGAATATGCAAATTATTGTACATATCCTAACCGTAGCCAAGACACGCTATAGTAATCAAAACTATCTTGTTCAAGACTTTCGCCGGTTTTAGGCGGGGCGTTTTGAGCGCCGTACGAGATCTCGTTCTATAACAGAGTGTGTGATAAAGTGTGTTATAAATGTCAGGTTACACGATGAAGATCCTCTGACGAAAGACCTACGATTAAAGGAAATGACTACGTACGACGCCGCTTACGTTACCGATCAGCGTGATCCGGACGTCAGCTCAGACTCGCATAAAAACAAACATTCTCCAAAGTTAGCTTGAGGTAATAAGAAGGAGATTTTTCTGTCCGTTAATATGTCGTTTACGCTTCACCATCGCCGCTGCCGTATGTGTAGCTGTCCCGGGAATTCGCCGCCTTCCTATTGGTGGATTTTAGACAAGCGTCATAGCAGCGCTCACATTCTGAGATTTCATCATCATCATCATCATCATCATCATCATCATCATCGTCTCATAGTGTGACTCAAAAAAGGAAAAAGGAAAAAATGTGACCCTTGTGCTGTCTTAATACGTAAATCTGATCCAAACACCAGTCAGACCTGTGTAATCAGACCTGTATAATCAGACCTGTATAATCAGACCTGTATAATCAGACTCGGGTTTAATTGGATTAAACATCCCACTTTTGAGTTCAGGTGTATTTCCATATTTCTATAAATATCAGATCCGATATATACACAAACATCACCCAGTCTCTTTCCCATGTGCCTTGTCCTTACTCGGCTTTTCTTTACTCATACGCTAATAAGCGCTGAGACTGCTTCATTCTGATTGGCTGATGGTGCTGTCCATCATTTGTGGGCGGAGTCAGGGGCCATCCAGCGCATGGTAGTGGTGTGTGTTCGGGCTTGAGCTCTGTGTTTAATCCTGCTGAGAGAAATGAGAGAAACTTCACCGGATTGAAGGAAATATTGCTGAACTCGGGAGTGATGTTCTGTAAAACCAGACAAGCAGGAGGAGAAGAAAGAGGAGGATAAAGAGAGGAGGATAAAAAGAGGAATAAAGAGGAGGAGAATCAGATTAAAAGCAGGTTTTTTTTCCTCTCACACCGGAGCTGCATTAGGAGTCGGTGAGTGAAGTGGAATTATTTCTCCAGGGAAGCTGTTGGGATTAAAACCGGAGCTGAAAGTGAAATGTGCTGAAGTTGATCCAGTTTTAATTTGTGGTCATGATTTATAAACTTGTTCAGATTAGACTTGTTTGTATTTTCTGCTGCAGTGTTTATTAGGCTCTGACCAGCGTGTGAACGAATCAAACTGAATTAACTGCTATTAAAACGAGTTGTTTTTTAAAGAAAGAGTGTGTTTTGTTTGGGGTTTGTGCGCCGTGCTTTGTTACCTTTTGCGCGCGCGCGCGCGTGTGTGTGTGTGTGTGTGCGCGCGCGTGTGTGTGTGTGTGCGCGCGCGCGCGCGCGTCCCCGACAAACCCTTTAATAAAACCCTCTAAACTCTCTTCTAACTTTTTTCCCCCAAAACTTGATAATGTTTACAAAAAAAACCCCACTGATCCGATTCATTGATTCGATACAGTAAATGACTGATTCGACTCTTTTACTCACCGATTCGTTCAGGTTCATTTGATTTCTTTTAAAAACAAGAGCGAGTCTGTAATATGAGTGGTTTATAAAGAGGTTTTTTACAGTTTCCTGTCTGTTTCTGCGTGCAGGTGAATGTGCACAGTTTTATATTTATGATTTTTGCACTTTGGCTTGTTTAATGAAGCTTTATTTCTAATATGTTTGTGCTTTTTTTACTATCATTGATGATGTGATGCTGCTGCTTTCTTCTCTTTAAACAGTGTTGAAATGGCCGTAAGTGGTTTTCTAATGCTGTTGGTTTGCGGTTTTGTGTAAAATAAACTTATTTCTGACGGATAGAAAAGAAAAAAAACGCCTGGATTTGTTTGTCAGCAGCAGCAGTACGTCGAAATTTTAACTCATTTCAAATATCTATCTAATTATCTCACAAAAATCCGACTTCATCTCAGAATCATGATTTATATCAGAATTTGACTTTTCAAAATCCTGACTTATTATCTCAAAAGTGACTTCTTACTTATCTCGAGTTAGACTTTTATCTCAGAATTCTGACTCGTCTCACAATTATGACATCTAAAAAAAAATCTGAAATCCTGATTTATATCAGAATTTTTTATTTATCATCTCAGATTTCTGAGGGGTTTTTAAAACTCTGACTTTTCTCAAAAGTGTGACTTTTATCTCAGAATTCTGACTCGTCTCACATTTTAGTTTTTTAAAAATATAATTCTGAGATACGAAGTCAGAATGTTTTGATAATTTGTGACAAAATTTCTACATATTCCTGCTGCCCCCCCAAAAAAAAGAGCAAAATATATTATTGTAATTTTTCGGGCTTCTGCACTTTTTCAGCTTTTGGAAAAATCGCATTTGGAAAATTTGTGTGCTTTTGTAAACCCTTGATTGTGAATATTTTATGATAAATATACACAGCGTTTGCGATCTGTATTTTATTTTTAGTCTACTAAATAATCCTAAAAAGTCTGAAATTGCTTTGCAGTGTTTATTTATTTTTTTTTTTTAAGTTAATATGATGTGGGGATAAACTGTGCAGCTGGACATATAATGTTTGGTGCTGAACACTCAGTGAGGCTTTGTATGCATTTCACTGTATGTATCCTTTAATATTTCAGGGTCACTGGAGTACAGAAATGTGAGTGGTGTTAAATACCATCTCCACCACCCAGGGATAAGACTAATCCCCCTCCTCCTCCTCTTCCTCCTCCTCCTCCTCCTCCTCCTCCTGTCTCTCCGGTGTTGTAGTGGTGTTTAGGCGGAGCTGTGTGATGTTTGGGAGGTTCTCTAATGGCAGGGTGCGGTGTCAGGTTCAGCAATAACACAAAGACCCCTGGAAGCGTGTCGTAGCTCAGGAGACAGAACAAACACACGGCGGCTGCAGGAGCGAGGCCCAGACATGCCATTAGACACCGAGAGATCCGTCATGGGAACAAAAGACCGCGCGCTTAATGACCGCGCTGAAGTGACACGCGGGTTATTTATCACCGTTTTATGTCCCGCAGAAGTGGTGTTTCTGCAGGAAACTGCGTTTATGCGCTTATTCGCCGAGTCGACGTTGCCGCTTGACCCTCGCGTACGAGCCAGTTGAACTTATTCAAATCTTCTTCAGAAGTTTAAGCAAATTTAGATCCGAGGACGTGGCCCCAGACCGAATGTTTAAACCTTTTCTTTTCTTAGGACGCTGTTTTAAAAATAAGACTTTTTTTTTTAACCACAAGTGCCATTCCAGTGCTATTTCTGCTCATGAACATTCGAGTCCTAAAGACTGTTCTTCCTTCTGAGAATATAAACTCCCAAGAGCCAGAGCTGCACTATTTTTAACCCAAATCTCTTACACCACAGCGCCGCTGTATTCTGGCTTCTGATTGGTCAGAAGGTGTTGATTAATTTTCTGTAACAGCAGCTCTGACTGCTGTTTTATAGTAATGAATGTTTGTAGTGAAGTTTTCAGTAAGGAGAAATGTGTTTACTTAACAGTTATGGAAGGAGTCTCCAGTGTCAGAGCTTTGTAACCGTCAGAGGTAAAGCTGTAGCTTCTGGTATCTTCAGAGGACTTTACGCTTCTTTGCGGTTTCTCAATAACGTGACAAGCTGCAGTTTTTTGCTCTTATTAACTTAGAGAGAAGAAAGTGAGGCTGGTGAGGGAACGACTGTTTATAGCTGCTATAATGCAGTTAATACCTGTTTCATGGATGTTTCACAACATTAAATGTAAACACAGAGTGCATTTATGTCCTTGAAACAGTTTATAATCAAATAAACGCAGCTCTTTGTATTAAGTTTAGCGTGTTGCAGAAATATACACAGTTCTCATTTTTATTTCTGTTACATTTCCTTTCAGATGATGGAGAATAAGCTCTTGGGCTGATGTTGTTGTATATTAATTGGATTTATATAACCGCAAAATATCTCTTTTCTCGGTACTGAAGGGATCTTTCCCTCTGAGGAGACCAGTGAATCCAAACCAGGCCAGGAAAAATAAATAAATACCCCTTCAGAGCATAACAGCTGATTTTCAATTTATTTTTCAATTTATTTTTCAGTTTAATTCCTTTAAATCTTTTCTCTCTTTACGTCTGTTCTTTCTCTTCCAAAATCTGCAGTCTTCACATTCCTCTCTTTTTTTTTTTTTTTTTACGGGTAAGATTATATTTATCTGTGGCTGAAGTGTTGCCTGTAGACAGCTGTGTGTGTGTGTGTGTGTGTGTGTGTGTGTGTGTGTGTGTGTGTGTGAGCAGCTATATAAAGCAGGTGAGTGTAGACTGGTGTGGAAAAGCTCCACCATCCAGGAGCGTGCAGACGAGCAAATGACCGTTGTGGGAGACTTCCTCTTCCCGTACACCCAGAATTCCCTACCGCACGTCTGGCGGAAACTCCGTCACGTATCCAGAGTTTTACACGTCAGAGAGCTGGGACGTTCGTTCAGCGGCGATGGACGATACGGCAGAAATAACTTGCGATACTCGAAGGCATTTATACGACACGTAACGTGCATCACGATATTTAAATTACGGGTAGCTGCGCGTTATGAGAAACGAAGGAGTTGCTGGAGTTACGTTTAATATAATGTAAGATTATTTCCTCTTCTTATTTACGTTAAAGCAGCAATAAACAGTCGTTCCCTCACCAGCGTCTCTTTTTTCCTCTCTCAGCTGTTAGTAAGACAAAAAAAAAAAGCGCAAAGTGTGACCTCGTGTGTCCTGACTTCAAGTCACAGCTCTGGCTCTTACAAAGCGCTGACACTGGAGACTCCTTCCGTGATGTTAAGTAAACGTTTTTAATCCGTTTATGTGGAGCGTCCGCCGTATTCAAGTCCCTGGGGATGAGCCGTTACTATAGCAACGATAACGTATTAGAACAAGCGCGTTAATATAAACCCGTGTCATGTCTTTGACTGGTGGTTTGACCCTTTTGTGGTAAATTAAGATGGAAAGACTGCTCGCTGAGATTCTCTGCTCCCCCTCACATGCTAATGTTAATGTCACCTGCTAATTGACCACGAGAGAGAGAGAGAGAGAGAGAGAGAGAGAGAGAGAGAGAGAGAGAGATCATCCCAAAGCGAGCAGATGGAAGCGTGCGGTACGTTCGTGTTCGGGTCGTCACCCCTAAAAACGGCGACAAATTGAAAGCCTCGAAAAGATTAATGCCAAGAATCAACTCTAATTGTGTCCTTTCACGTCACGTCTGCGCCTCGGCTCACGTGACCCGTAAAGAAAATGAAGATTAAACGCCAGCGGGAGATGAAGAGACGTGTTAAACCGGCAGACCGCCTTTGATCTCGGCGCTCGGCTTTGCTGATTTTGAGGGCGAGGGAATGATTTTTTTCCCCCCTTTTGTTCATCATCATCATCGTTTATTCGTTTTGAATCGGCGAGCGTACTTGGAATGCTGTTGTGTTTTATTTGTACGAGTCTCTTCAAGACCTCGTGTCTGTTATCCAGCTTTAAACTGTAGTAGTCAGAACATGTCTGAACGTAATGCATCAACCACACTGCTTTCACTCTTTCCACTGAAAGCTTTTTGTGCTGATGTGAACAAATAATGTCTCCGGTGAGGCACACACTGTAACCATAACAACACACTTACCATTCCAACTAGTATCGGCTAACTAACTAGCACTGTGTAGGATCGATTTATTACTCTCAGTAATGCAGATGAATTAATGATTGGTGGAACTCTGGTCAGGAGGAGGTTGTTTGTCCTCGCTGTAGCTCTGGAGGCAGAAAATCTCAAGAGTTTGAGCTGCTTGTGTGACGTTACTGTCGGGTGAAGTGGGACGTCCCGAAAATACACACGTTAATATTTTAGGAATAATTTTCCATTCAGTGTGTCGTAAATCTCTGCGTATTCGCTCACTAACAAGTCTCACTTTGTCCTCCATGTTTGTTTTCATCACTCACCTGTAGCTATGATTGTCGTCGCTCAGCACTTCTCTGAATTTCAGTTTTTAGAAGTTTGCGTTGACCCGAAATAGGTTCCTGTAAGTTTACGCGTTAAACGTGAAGGTGTGAACGCAGCATTGTCGAACCCGTGATAGATGGGGTTGAGTCCAGCTGTCCCTCACAGCCACACACACACACACACACACACACACACACACACACACTCTCGCTTTAATCAGAAGTGCACACACAGCTGGAACTGAGATCCTGAACCACACTGGTGACCCGTTGAGGAAGCTCTCCTCTGTTTCTCAGTGACTGAGGGATCCTCGCATCCCAATTCCTCATTTATCTCCTAAAATACAACACTGACCTGAGACGCCGCTCACGTCTGAGACGCCGCTCACGTCTGAGACGCCGCTCACGTCTGAGACGCCGCTCACGTCTGAGGTCCAGCGGGGACGCCACTCACGTGGTCCAGCGGATCTCATTAAGAACGATGAGCGCTAATTAAAACAGCAGAAATCTCCCAACACTCCACATCACAGATCATCAGAACCAGCAAGCGTCTCGGACAATGCGCTAAAAATAACTTCAACGTGTTAATTAGAAGCTTTGACCCCTGAGATAAATTATTAAACTCGGAGGACGCACGCTGGAGAGATTTCCTGTTCACAACAGGGATTAGGATCACACCGGGATGAACGGAATGGAACGAGTTCAGGAGCTGCGAATACGGAGGAATAGCAGGAAAATACTCGTTATTAACGGCCACTTTGTGTCTCGTGATTGGACGAGTCAAGAATAGTGACGTGTCGTTCGTCATTGAGAGTCGACTCGCATGTGAAGCTTTCTTTCTTTTGCTTTGCCCATTCCTCCTGCTCTTTCTTTTTTACTCTTTTTTCTTTCTTTCTTACATCCTTCCATCCCTCCATGTTTTGTCAGTTGCTTAAGTGTTGAATGAACCAAAGCAAACGTATATGCAAAGGTTTTATTGTCGTATTTTGTATTGGGCTTCAGTGACTGTGGTGAAAATGGCAAAAAAAAAACTTTGATTTTCTACAGAATTGTACTTCATTTATCTTTTTCTAAGAATTTAATGCAGAATATGTGATCTAAATAAAGGCAAGTGTCGCACAGTGCGGGCACGTTGTTGATGGAGGCGATGTCTAATATAAAAATGTGATTGATTGAAATAATAAAACCGAGAGCGCTGTTTGTAAAACGCTCACAGAAAAGCGCTCTGGAAAATTCCACTCCCGTGTGAACGCCTCATCGCGGTGGCCCAACAAAAGGGCTGCAGTGTGTGAGGCATGCTGGGATAGCGCTGACCCGTGACCGCTGACCCTTTAACGGCGAGTGCACACTCGAAGGCCAGACCGTACGAGAAACTGCCGGAGGAAACATTTCACTGAAAACTCGGCTGGAAATAGTGTTAATGTCTGCCACAGAAACGTCAGCAGTGGAAACGTCGCTGTCTCTGGCGCATCACTAACACCGTCGACGGATTAGCATAAAGCTTCTCCAATGACAAACCAGGAATAGCCATGAGCCAAGATTAGAGTCAGAGACTGTGGCTTTATTTCAGGACGACCTGAATAAATAAGAAACGCAGCCCAGTGTAGAATCTATAGAGTCAATCACTTAACTTGAACACTACTCTTTATTCTGATCATGTAGGAGCAGCAAATAGTCACCACAGCATTACATGTAACTATAAAGGGATAAAAAGTTGTGTTTTTTTTTAATGAATACAAATTTGCTAGCGTTGGCATTTTCCTGTCCTATAAGAGGAATAAAACGCTTCAAGCTGTTCACGTCCCGAAATGTTTCATTCCTCTCCTACCACTTTGTCCTATACTGCCAATGAGTACGTCATGCTTTTTATCTGTTTATAGTTACATTTGATGTTGTGGAACGTCCGAGGACGATGTTAGTTCCAGTTCACACTTACGTGAGAACGTCGTTTCCTCGCCAGCCTCGCTTTGTTCTCTTCCGTGAAGTTAATAAGAGAAAAAAAATCGCAGCTTGTCGTGTTACAGAGAAACCGCAAAGAAACGTAAAAGCTGTCCTGAAGATGTCTGAAAACATACAGCCTTTCCTCTGACACTGAAATAAATAAATAAATAAATAAATAAATACATTCGTTATTTGCGAAGTCCCCATGAATGAGCTGTTACTATAGAAACAGTAATGTTTTAATATAAACCTGTGACTTGCTGCTGCGCTGCTGTCAGAGCTGCTGTTACAGAAAATGAATCAACACCTTCTGACCAATCACAATCCAGAATAGAACAGCGCTGTGGTGTGTACGGTAATCACGTGTGCTTGTTAGTTCTCGCACTGACACGTAATCTTTTTCTCCCTAAACTTTATGTGATAAACCGTGAAGTAGGATAACATCCACGTTAAATTATTGGCACCCGTTCATTCGTTTTCATTGAAACGGCGTCCCTGGCTTCGTCTCGTGGCTCGGTCGAGCAGGTGAAGCGTGCACGTGAAGAAGCAGACGTGTTAACACGCCTGTGTAAGTGGAGCAGTGCGGAATACAGTAGTTTAACGTTTCGCACCACTGAGCACTCGTCTGGCTGCGATTCACCGCCTCCATTAACTCGACTCCGGATCAGGTTTGGTTTTGTCAAAGGCTGTTTTAAGGTGAATCGCAAACACAAATGGGCAAATCCAGTTCCGGGTCATTCAGGGTTGAAGAAGGTCGAATGTCCCATCACGTAGTTTATTCTTTTATTTCTTAAGAAAGAAGGCTGTACTTTTGTGTCTTATTAACTTCAGGAGAGGAAAAAAGAGAGGCTGGAGAGGGATCGACTGTTTATAGCAGCTTTAACAGACAGGAAGTAACTTCAACTGAACATAACTATAATTGTTGGCAAATTGCTGCAGTGTAAGAGGAATAAAACATCTCGTGGATGTGCTGTTGTAGGAAAATAATCAGCTTCAGTGTGGTAACAGTGACTCTGCTTCATCACTTCTAACAGCATGACACACAGTGTTTTATTTCTCACTTCATCGTTGCTGTAATCGGGAACATTTCCATCCTTCAGGGCCAGTGTGAACCCGAGCTCGTCCTCCACGTCGGCGTGATCCTGCTCTGTAACAACGACGCTTTTCCCGCCGTCACCGTGCTCTTTCCAGTCTTTGGCGGAAACTTAAAATTCCGCTGGTTTGTGTTTTGAGGCAGCTCTCGTGTCGGAATGTGCAGTGGAAAAACACTTTATTATAGTTATTAAGCCTCTTTGGCTATTGTCTGGATTTTGGCAGAGTTTAGCGGTTTGGTTTTCAGACTGCATTGTTAAAATGTTTTCTTTATTATCGTTGGCGAGAAGCCCGAGGATTCGTCTCGGACTCTCAGTGTGGCATGTGAGCCTCTGAATCTTTAATACTGCACGCCGAGACCCTCCCGAGGGGCCGATCCGTTACACGTGAGCCGTATCGGAGCTCCTGCTGTGTCGATTCCCGAGACCGCTCTCAAGGTCAACCAGCGTCGCTTCTGCTATAGCTGCGTGGAGAACGTCACTGAAAGAAGCGCTGAAGCATACGTGTGTGTGTGTGTGTGTGTGTGTGTGTGTGCTGATCTGCATTGATCCAGCTTTACGTCCTGAAGCAGGAAGATGAAGTGGTGTGAGAAATGACGGCTTGCTGTAAGCAGTGTGATCGCAGACGCAGCACGAGTCCCTGATCTGTAACCTGTTCCAGCATGCGCTCCTCACTTTCCCTCTATTATTAACCTTTAACCTTTTGACTTGAATTTCAGCTTCCTGTCCTTGAGGCTGTTTTTAGTCACCACTCGTGTCTGCCTTTCTTAAATTTATTTATTTATTTATTTATTTCTGGGGGGGAGTGAGGCTGGTTCCCAGAAAGGGGAGAAAAAAAAAAAATCCACATCACTCTAACTTTGTAACGCTCATAAAACACTTAACACGTATTCGTCCAGCTGCACATCCATCTGTCCTCGTGTCCTTCCTGAACTCTCAGCTCCTTACTAGTAACTAGAATTTTATTCTTTTGTCATTTTTTAGAATTAGATTTTTTTTTAATATTTATTTTTGATACACAATCTTACCACTGAACAGAACAATTTTATTTTTATATATATATATATTTATATATTTTATAATTTTAACGATTAAGTACAAAATCTTAACATCAAATCAGCTGCTTCCAGTATGATTCTTCTTCTTATTATTATTATTATTATTGTTGTTATTGTTATTATTATTAATAGAAAATAATGAAAAAAATAATTACAATATGACGGAAAAGCATATTGTGACCTTATTTATCGAGATATGGATATTATACGGTCGAATCGTTCAGCTGTAGGTTGGAGTTGATTTTTTTTTTTTCACGATTTGCGGCCGTTTAATGCTGGAGTGTCGCTTCTGATGGAGAATTCCGTGTTTATCCACAGCGACAGCAAGTGTCAGTAATATCATTTTATCTGGTAGTCGGATGACGACGCTGATGTAACCTCGGCAATTATTGATTCATTTTAATCTGTTACTCCGATTAAGGTTTATACATGAACATTTTTCATTTGTGGTCTCGCTCGAAGAAAATCCCAACACTCTGAACGAGTTAATTTACTGAGCAAAGTTCCCACTTTGTCGCTTATTAGTTTCTCAGATCTGTTAGACTCTCATTCTAGGAGTTTTAAAGCAAAACGTGATGTTTGTGATGTTTGTGATGTTTGTGGTGTTTTTCTTCCCGCCCCCCTGTGAGACGCTTGTGGTAAGGTGTCGGAGGAGGCGGTGCTGCGACCATCTGTTGGATATTTGAGTAAAGTCAGCCACGTATGCTAAATGCATTAGCCTGTGACCTCGTTCCCCGCATTCACACGTCCCAGAACGGTGTCCTCATCAGCGCACGTCTCGTGTTCATCAAACCAGAGTCCAAAAAAAAAAAAAAACAGGGATCTGATCCGTTTCGGTTAAATCTGTGTTCACACTAGGAACAACACCTGAGATTTTTTTTTCCAGCTGTTTGGTGCGTACTCGTACAGGAGGAGTGTGTGAAGTGGAAAAACTCTTTGTCCACACCAACAAAACAAGGCAGGTGTGAAAGCGTCCGTAAAGAGCTTAAGCATTCTGTCGAGCTTCGACGTGCGGAAGTGCGAATGCTCGGTCTAGCAGGTGTTCCCTGGGTGCACTCAGCAGCGTGTGTGTGTGTGTGTGTGTGTGTGTGTGTGTGTGTGTGTGTGAAGTCACTCATTCCTGAGTAAATATGCCATGGTGTGTAAGTTTATGCGTATGTGTGTGTGCTCAGAGCGTGCCCTAACCTTGTCCACGAGGAGGAGAACGGACGTGTCAGCACTTTTCCCTCGTTTGCCCCAGCGGCTCTCTGGCAGGTTGCACCGTTAGCAGGCACCGTGTCCCGGAGTTCCTGATCGTGTTCTCCTGCGTCCAGACACGTTTCTCCCCCAGCATGGACTCTCAGTGACATAAGAACAAGTCATCACCCTCCACTAAACCGTCATGTACAGCTTCCTTCGTTAGCGCAGAATTACCGATTTTTGAACCGAGGAAGAAAAATGGAGGTCGAAATGATTTTTCTCCGTCTATTGCGCGCGTCATTGTGGTCGTGTGTGTGTGTGTGTGTGTGTGTGTGTGTGTGTGTGTGTGTTTACAGGCTTTACAGATCATCAGATTCGTTGTAGTTACATTTCCGCTTGACCCTACGTGCTAAGCCTTGCTTTGGGTTTTAACAGCGTCGTGACTGCTGAATGTCTTGTTGGTGTAAATTGAGTTTTTATCTTCATTTTGTTGCTTGGTTTTGTTTTACTGGTCGCAGGAAACAGGTGCACAGACACGTCAGCAGAAGAACTGTTAACAGAAGATAAATAAATGACCATTTGCTTGGCCGACTCTTTGACCGCTGCAGTGTAAACGTACCACGTGACACTTTTGGTGTGTGTCTCAGGTTTAGTGCCTGCTCTTCTGATAGCTCGTGAGTGTGAATGTGTGAAATGAGAGGCTTACACATCAGCGCTGTTGAGTTCTGGATTGTGATTGGTCAGAAGGTGTTGATTAATTTTCTATAACAGCAGATCTGACAGTAGTGCAGCAGCAAATCACAGGTTTATATTATTTCTTATTAACCTCAAGAGAGAGAAAAAGAGGCTGGTGAAGGAACGACTGTTTACAGCTGCTATAGCGTAAGAGAGAACTTCTCTCAATGTAACTACAACCAGATAAAAAGTATAACGTTTTGCTCTTCAGTAAATATTTAATAAACATTGATTAACATTAAACGTTGATTATTTTCCTGTAACAGCGTCTCCTGAAGTGTTTTAGAGGCTTAAGTGTTGCGCTCGGTCGTCCAAACGGAGCTTTAATCAGCTGAGCCGCTGCCAGCACACGCTCTGATCGAGGTCTGGATTAAAATAGTGATTTAAATTTACTCAGAATAGCTCCATTCCACAACACATACACACACACACACACACACACACACGGCCCATGGTTTAGAGGATGGCTAAAGACTTCATGACGGTTAAAGAAACGTAGCTGACTCATCACCTCTTCTCATTGTGATGAGTTTCTGATGTTTGGACGCAGACCGAAGACGTTTAACTTTAACTGCCTGAACAGCTCGGAGTTTTTACTCCTGACACGCGGCTCTGCTTTATTTTGCTCGGCGTCGAGGTGTGAAACTGTGAATTCTGTTGTAGTTATTGTAGTTTTGTCTCCTGTGATCAATCAGCAAATTTTCTTTAAACCTACAGAAACTGTGCAGCGATTCTGTCACTAGCGATGAGGTAAAAATCGATTCCTAGCTCGAGTCGGTCTTTAAACGATTCCAGGCGGTTGTCAGTAGTGTCAGGAAGCGCAGATGGATTCCAGCTATCGCGATGGCTATCAGGTGCGATGATTTGAAGCCCCGTCGGAAAACGTCATGTCTGTGACTTTAAAATCGGCAAAAATTAAAGTGTGTTGTATCTCGTAACTTGTTTTCTTTTCACGTTTTGTATTCAGTAAGTATCTCCGCTGCTGTTAGAGTATGGAGTTACTGTGGTAATCATTTTATTTACATTTTTTAATGAGCTTATGTATTCAAGTGAAATTTTTAATGCCGCTTGTCAACCTCATCCAAACGATATATCGTGATGCACTGTGTATCGTCTTCTAGTATCGTGATAGGATATTTTTTGCAATATCGCCCAAGAACAATGTACAAACACATTCTGCGTGTGTGTGTGTGTGTGTGTGTGTGTGTGTGTGTGTGTGTGTGTGTGTGTGTGTGTGTGAGTGAGAGAGAAAGACCGCCCCCGACCGGCTCGCTCTGACCTCTGTTGTTCCTCACTGGTCAGATTTGTGTGATGGATGAACCGGCTGATCTCTAATCCATCTCACAAACCCACAGCGGCTCCTCCGGCGCTGACAGATTGCCGTGGAGCCGTAACGCGACGGGTCGAGTCAGTCTTATTCAATTTAGGACGAGATAACGTTGTTTAGACTACACACACACACACACACACACACACACACACACACGCTCCGCACGCAGAGGGGTACAGATGGACCAAGCAGACGGTCTCTAAACTAACACTGTAAAATGGTGTGTTAATATTTAACGGGTATTTAAATGGTTAACTCCTGGTGTTTGGCTCAGCACAACGTTCACGTCTTTACATTTTGAAGCGTAGTTTCTCATTACGTCTGTAGAAGTCCGACTGTGATGTCACTCAACAGCTTTGAACCAATCACGTCACGTGATATGCACATTACCAAAGAATGACCAGAAACTTGGGTAACTTGAAGAATAAAATGACAGTTGTTGTTACGGTAACGTTATATTTTTTGACCGAGTCTCCTGCTGAGGCCCGGATACGGAAACCCCATGGTCGTCATGGCAACCTAAGACAAATTCGCGCTGGCATAGTCGCAGTTTGCTAGCATCCTAGTTGTTAGCCATGGTGGGAGGAAATGGTGGTGTGTCCAATTTGCATATTTATTTATTTTTTTGCATATTATTGAAAAGCAATTTGATATGATTTTGCTATTGAGAAGAAAAGAATAGAATTATATCCAGCTGGATTTTACTGTAAGGAATAATTTCTTTTTTATTTTGTAAGTATGTTGCTTTTTTAAAACTAATTTAATATCTATATGTATTATATGTATTTTGTATTTTTATATTAATATATTTTTTTAAAGATCTTTTTATATTTGTTTTGGTGGTGATTTAAGTAGACTTATTTATATTTGATATTTATTTGGGATTTTTATATTCCCCATCCGAATTTTAACATTCATCAAATTTATGTTTAATTATTATAGAAATAAATCTATATTATATTTATATGTTATATTTATATATGTTTTTGTAATAAGACATTTTTAATTGCTGACTTGTGTATGTTACTTGTAGCTTAAAGAAACGCATTATATTGACGAAACATAAAAAAAACACAGGTTTAGCGAGTTATTTTAAAAAAAAAACTGAATTAGCATCGATTGTGTCGTCGGTGTATCGACGCACGTCTCAGTAACTGAATCCGTTTCAGCGCGTTTGCTGCGTCTGCGTCTGCAGCTCGCACGTTTGAGATGTTATTGCTGAGGTGAGAGGGTGGATTTATTTAGCCCTTAAGCGCTTATGAAAGCAGCCTTCGTCTCAATATGACGTGAAGTTTACGGTTTCTGACGTTAGCTTGGGATCGTAACGTGGCTATAGGTCATTAGAATCGAGGGAAAGCACGGAGTCTGAAAAACAGCATAAATAAAATATTTTTATAAGCTAGCCCAGCGAGCAGCTAACCGCTCTGGTGTGCTGCCCAGTTCGCTGTTTTGTCCCCGAAACCTAACTGACGAGGCTAAAAAGTGGTAGCTTTTATGTAACAATAGCGTATAGTGAGTCAGTTAAACCAGTGAAGTACTGACAAGTTTATGATTATCATCATTCTAACAGAGATTCTAACAGTGGGCCTCATTTATCAAGCTGGATACGAATGGACTTATGCGTAAATCGTTAGTATGAGTGTTTACAAAAAAAAAAAAAAATTGGTAGTCATGAAAATCCCGTAAATTTGGGAAAAAAACTATTGTATCCTACTCGTGCTCCTGAGTGTGTGTGTGTGTGTGTGTGTGTGTGTGTGTGTAAATTTACGCATAAGAAGACTAACTAACGTAAAGCTCGACTGATCGGCTTCGAATCGTATAATTTGCGATGAGAACTTTAACTTCCACCTCAGAGATTCTTTTTTTTTTTGTCCGTTTAGTCGCCATTTTTCACTTTCTGCTCTGTGAACTCGACCTTTTATGGAGTTTTGTGGGCGTAACCAAATGCAAATCAGCTATGGTGCGCACGCATCCGGTAATTCACTTCTGATTTATTATTTATCAACAAATAACATATAACAACACGCGAATACGAAGAAAATCAAAATCTCCAAGACATTTGTGAATCCGGCGTCAGTTTTTTAGTCTGGTTCGGCTTACGCAAACATTTACACACCGCTTTACTTCAAGTTTGATGAACGAGGCCCGTTGTGTTGGTGCCCTTGACGTCGCTGCTGAATGTTTCGGCTGTGAGTGGCGTACTGTTCTCACATCTCCTGTGAAAGATAACACTAGTCTGATTAGCGTCTTTATTTTCTCTCAGTATGTTTAACTGCTAGTCAGTGCGCCGTAAGCAGGAGAGGTATACGATAGCTTTGCGCTGGATTTTTTTTTTCTTTCTTTCCACGTTCCTACACATTCCTGATTCTGAAAATCCGTGCATGCGAAAGAATCTCTCTAGTGAGCGTCCGAGGTGTGTGCTGCAGAGGGGGTGAGATTCAGAACACTGTGCTGCCCATTCAGCGTAAACACACACACACACACACACACACACACACACACACACACACACACCAAAAATAAAATAATTTTGTTCTGAGGAAGTCAGTTTAGAGTATTTTCTGTTTCAGGTTGTTGAGTGTACTTGTCTGCAGGGCTACTACTGTTAATAATAAAAACATGGCTAAGGAACACCCTGGACTTGAATTCTGCTCGTCCTGGCCTGCTGATTTTGTTCACTCCTGTCCCGCCTTTGATTATTATTATTATTATTATTATTTTGATTATTTAAAAGTAAAAATGAAGGAACCCAGTAATTAAACACCGAGATGACTTCTGTAGATCTTTTGGCTCGGCTCTGGCCGTGGAGAAATCACGACTGCTTTTTATACACGGTCTGGTTAAGACGTCTCGTCCTTCTCTTCGTCTCTACGTGCATCTTTACAGAAATATAAATCGGCCCATTTTAGCTTCTAGTGCAAAAAATACAGTAATTTTAGTTTTATTCTTAGAAGCTTTGATGTATCAGGAGACACAGTTAGTGCTTGTAATTGGCTGTAAACCGTATCTACTGAACGCGGTGGCTGTTGTTCCTCAGCTTTGTGGAGAAGCTAATTAAGCCCTGAGAGTGCGGCTCTGTGTCCCGGACAGCCTGCAGGCTTTATACATGACCTCAAACCCCCGACTAATCCCGCCAAAGTCATTCCCTTTCCATCCTGACTGCTCACTCCGAGTGAAGCTCCACTCACACTCCTGATCCTCTTACAAAAGTTTGAAAAGAAATCACTTAACAACCAATCAGTCCGATTACGAGCACTGGTCTGATCACGTCCTTCTACATGACCGATACTTCACTGAACCGTTGCTTTCTTCTCGTCCTCATCCTCAGAGCTTACGTAACACTTCACGTTAAGGTTCTTTTAACTGGCGTTACTTAACTTGTTTGTTAACATGAACAAACTTCAGCATTGGTTCTCATCAGTGACCTTATCAACATAACGTTGACATAACAACTCCACGGTGATACGATGCACTTCAGTGCCATAACACGAGAGCGTATTCTTTACAAGGAGAATTAATGCCTTTTTAAAGGTGAATTTTTTACGTGTGATTTTACGAAAGTTTGCCAACGACTTGCTGACTTTTTATCAGCGGCGCAAACATGATGTGCTACATTAGAAACTTTGTAAGAAGAGGATAATAATAGTGATAATAATAATAATAATAATAATAATAATATACAGGTTTTTCCCTTAGTGCGTATTAATGCACTTCACTAGCTAGCTAACATGCTTTACGTAAAAATATTGCGCACCACTTTTACTTGTTCATTGTGCTCATTTTCCACCTCTGCATTGGAGTAAATAGTTTTAAATGGAAGTTTTCTTGCGCATGACATGATGACTGACATCCGAGTGACACCCAATCCTGTGACTCTTACCTCGTCCTCTAACAGCAGTGTTGTGTGTGTGTGTGTGTGTGTGTGTGTGTGTGTGTGTGTGTGTGTGTGTGTGTACAGAGAAGTAACTGTAGCGCTCTGCTCGTGTTTTTTGGCTGCGGTTTGTGAATGAAGCCGTTTGAATGAACTTTCTGTTCGACCTCAGTTATGCACCAGGATTAAATAGATGCAGTCAGGACAGACTTGTTGTTTTCCTTTTCCTCTCGAGATTATTTTAAAAAATGCCTGAGGGTTTAATGTGTGTCCTGGTTCTTTGCACTATAATCAAATTTTTACTTGTGAGCTAATCCCTTTGTCCCTCAAACCACCCACCGCTTTTTTTTTTATGTACTGGTTTGGCCCCAAACCTACGACATCGGAGCTCGAGCTCGACGGCGAACGTAAAAGTGAAGTAAAACTTTTTTACTTGGTCTTGAATCCAAACACACTGGAGCCGTTGAGTGAGTGTGTGTGTGTCTCTCTCTCTCTCTCTCTCTCTCTCTGTCTCTCTCTGTCTCTCTCTCTGTCTCTCTCTCTCTCTCTCTCTGTCTCTCTCTCTCTCTCTCTCTCTCTCTCTGTCTCTCTCTCTCTCTCTCTCTCTGTCTCTCTCTCTCTCTCTCTCTCT
>CM074983.1:26232347-26247347 GCA_037576825.1 Pangasius krempfi
GTGCAGTGTGTTAGTGCAGTGTGTTAGTGCAGTGTACACCGCTGTCAGTGTGTTAGTGCAGTGTGTTAGTGCAGTGTGTTAGTGCAGTGTGTTAGTGCAGTGTGTTAGTGCAGTGTGTTAGTGCAGTAAATGTTTGTAAGGTAGCTGCTGTTGTATCCCGGGTGATTGCTGTGATGTTGCTAGGTGGTTGGGATAGGGATATAGGGTGTTGTGATGTCTCAGCTGTAGGTTCTATGCCAGGTGATTGCTAGGCTGTTGCTAGGTGGTTAATATGGGGTTGTTGTGTGTGTGTTTGTGTGTGTGTGTTTGTGTGTGTGTGGGTGTGGGTGTGTGTGGGTGTGAGAAAGAGACAGCAGTTTTCTGTCTGATTGCTCTTCGATTGCGTGCTCCTCCCTCAGAGTCGACCTTTGTCTCCTGTCAGTTCGGGTGAAATCAGTTCCTGGGGATGGTGTTAGCTGATAAATCCGCGTCTCTCGGACTTCAGCAGGCTGTGATTCTGAGAATAGCTGCTAATAAACAACACGTTGTTGTGATGTAACCCAGAGACACTGTTTTGGTCTTGAACCTGGACGTAAGTGGTTTTTGGGCAGTTAATTGCTCTGATTATGTGATTAATGAGCCTACAGCAGAGCGTTTTCCTTACAGAGAAGGTTCCGAACCCTTTCAGAAGGTCGTTTAATTACAGTTTAGGATTTTCGTAGAATTGTGTAAAAGTGCATGCATTATAAACATCTGAAGGTGATTTTTGGTAAAATGGCTTCTGACAGCTCGAATGGAGAAGCCTGTTCTCCAAGCTTGCGACCTCTCCGTCCATGTGACGGCGGCTGAAACCGGAGAACTCCCACGTCGCCGAGTCTTTGTTCCATTAAGTGCACGTTGAAGGTCGAGAGGTTTTTAACTCTGAGGAGCCGTTTCAGCGCTCTGATAAAGAGCTTCTCCTCGGCAGATACGAGCGGCTCCACTGAGTGACTCAGGCACAAATGAGTGCTTTCTTTAGTGGAAACACACACGTGGAACACAGCCGGAGACTGAGTCACTAACGTTCTCCACGGAACTAACGTCTGCTCTGTTTGGTCATGTCTGCGTCTCTACGACGACAAAATAAAAATATGAGAATATTTCAGATTTCTATTTTAAGTTGGTTCCAGTGGTGATGTCTCAGTGGTAGCCAGTGGAGCTGTATTTTTATTCAGGCCTGAGTAAGACGTTCCCTTCACACAGACACGGGGACAGACGGTTACTCAGACACGTGTCCTCCACCTTGTGTGAGCTTCTGAGGGGTGCTGGTGGACCAGTGATGTCCCGCCCACATCAGATTCCCTGTCTGTCCATCTGTCTTTCTGTTTCTCTTATCTGTCTCTCTGTATGTCTGACTCTCTGTGTCTGTTTGTATCTCTATTTGTCAGTCAGTCCGTCTGTCTGTCTCTCTCTCTCTCTCTCTCTCTCTCTCTCTCTCTCTCTCTCTCTCTCTCTCTCTCTCACACACACCATCTGTCTGTGTCTGTAACTTTTTCTCTCTCATTGTTGTGGCTTGTCTGTCTTTCTCTCTGCCTCTCTCTCTGCCTGTCTCTCTCTCTCTCTCTCTCTCTCTCTCTCTCTCTCTCTGCCTCTTTCTTTCTCTCTCTCTCTTTCTCTGTGTATGTGCCTGTTTCCCTGCGTGTCTGTCTCTCTCTGCCTGTCTCTCTCTCTCTCTCTCTCTCCCTCTTTCTCTGCGTCTTTCTTGCTCTATGCCTGTTTCCCTCTTTCTCTGCATCTCTCTCTCTCTCTCTCTCTCTCTCTCTCTCTCTCTCTCTCTCTCTCTCTCTCTGTATTTCTGAACCCTTTCTCTCTGTGTTGTGTGTCTGAATGGCGGTTCTGTCTCCCTGTTTGTTCTCATGTAGTGAGAGAACCATCTTTGTTCCGTGTCCTTCATGCTGACTCGAGTGTTTCCTCTCTGAACTGCGTCTGTCTCTATCTGTCTCTCGGACTCTCTCTCTGTTCATCTCTGTGTCTGCCTGTATCTGTGTGTCTGTATCTCTATCTCTCTGTCTCCATCTGTCTGCTCGCATATCTCTGTCTGTCTCTCTCTCTTTCTTTCTTTCTCTCTCTCTCTCTCTCTCTCTCACACCATCTGTCTATGTGTCTGTAACTTTTTCTCTCTCATTGTTGTCACTTGTCCATCTTTCTCTGCCTCTCTCTCTCTCTCTCTCTCTCTCTCTCTGTCTCTGTCTCTGAACCCTTTCTCTCTGTGTGTTGTGTGTCTGAATGGCGGTTCTGTCTCCCTGTTTGTTCTCGTGTAGTGAGAGAACCATCTTTGTTCGGTGTCCTTCATGCTGACTCGAGTGTTTCCTCTCTGAACTGCGTCTTTCAGCTCGTCAGTATGAGAGTGCACGCTTCTCCTCCTCTCTCCACCTGCTCTGTGGAAGAAGCGCTAATCGGTGTCGATGCTAATCAGGAGGTCAGATGGGGGGAAAGTTTCGGGGAAGGGATGCGTGAGGAGCAGATGTTCTCCTGATCCTGTCCTCTGATTTTCTCACAGTCAGGTGTTTGAGGTGCTGCGAACATGATTTGACTTTAAAACCACATGCAAATGCGTCACTTCTTATTTTTTGAAGTATGCTAGTTTTTTTCTAAACTCTGCCTGGTAGCGTGGTTTAAAGGAAAATGTCTTTGGGTGTTTCAGTATTTGGCAAAGAAACACATTTGCACACTTTTGCGTACTTGATGTATCTTATACGAGCGTATGAGGTATAGAGCACGAGTGTTTGTTTGTTTGTTTGTTTGTTTGTTTGTTTGTTTGTTTATTTATTTATTTATTTATTGTAATGGGATGGAAACACTGTTTTACAAGTGTTTTCTGGCCATTGCTTTATTTGGCGTCCTGCTGCAGACTTGTTCAGCAACACAGACGAGAGGGGAAAAAAAAAAGTCTCTGGAATTTGTGTGTTTAAAAATAAACACTGACTGAAATAAAGGCAGCTTTCAAAAACTTTTCCCAACTGTCTGGGCAAGACATGATTTACACGTGGTACGTGGGTAAAAAAATATGAGTAACAGTTGAGGTTTGAATGGGAAATTGACTGAAAATAGACCTGAAGCTAAACGTATTCGAGAACGTATAACGAGTTCTTGTCCATGTAACCAAAAGTCCTTAATATCTATGAAAGTTTAGACGGTTCACTTTTGTCAACAGTGGAATGACCAGGAATGATGGACATGTTTAATAACTTGGTTATTCTCATAAGCATGTTATGTCTTTTTTTTTTTTTTTTTTTTTTATCCAACAGAGGAATTGGACAGTGATGGATTGCTAGCTGACCTGAAGACGATGATTACTACGCAAATTGCGAAGCTCTCGCTGTGTAGTGATTACTAGAACTGGTAAGTTTTCAAGATGGTGGAATTCTCGCTTTCTCTCTCCTATATCCTGTGTGAAAGACTTTCTTTCTAGGCTGCACGCCATGAAATCGTTTGTCATGCTTGGAGTTTACCCATCAGCTTGTAACGAATCCCAAATCAGAGCAAATCAGAGCTAATCAAAGCCACGTCAATTTCATTTTAAGCCAGGGTTTATGAAAATTGTTGATGACCATTACTGATTGGATCTGATGGCATCTCTGCGTTCCAGGTCAGGAATGGGAAACTCGGAGAGCCAGTACAGCGTTCAGGGGTCTCGGAGCAGTAGCTTCACGCTCCCTAACAGACAGAAGCCCTATTCATTGAAGCTCCATTCTTCCAAAGAAGAGGTTTTATCACCTCATGGCTGGTGGAGAACAGGATCGCGGGTTTCTGGCTTCAAATCCAAAACGGTATCGCGTGGCTGTTTGTCGCAGCACAAGTCTAATCAGTCGTCCATGTCGAGGCATTGTGACTACATTGCCAAAGGAAGAGAAGCAAAGAGAAGGATTAGCTCTCAGTGGAACGGTTCACCAAGAGCACATGTAATGCCGCCGTCTGAGAACGGTCGCCTCGAGGAGAACGGACGGGATTGTAACGGTCACACTGTAAACGGATACAAGACACCCGAGAGGAAGCCCAAACCGGAGGAACTGGAAGATCACAGCAGCCCGAGAGTCGTGATCAAGAGTGACGGCAGCGTTCGGGTCGAGTTTAGCCAGATCTCTAAAAACTCGACGCTTCCGGATGAGAACGGCGGTCCCGTCCAGCTGCTGAAGTTCTCCCCCACGTCACACTCCGTGCCCACCCCGGATCGTGAATCCGCTCCAGCGGCGAATAGCCCCACCACCAGGACCAGCAAGCGAAGCTCACTGAGCTCAGAAGGCAGCTGGTACGACTCGCCCTGGGGTCCCGGTGCCGAGCTGAACGACGACGACGTCAGTGCGTCGCCCAACAGGGTGTCAGAAACGCTTCCCTCCGTGCGCATCGAGTACTTCGACGAGCAGCTACCTTCTCGTCATCTTTATCGGGACCCCGGCATGGCCACCACCTTTCCCGGCGCCAAAGATCTGACGCTTGCAAATGAGATGTCGTTCAAACACAGGTCCTCGTTTGTGTGTGTGATGGAAGAACCTGTTCTAGACGAGTCCTCTGGGGCAAGGCAGTACTCTTCCTTCACGTTACCGTGTCCCAAACCCAAACCCATCACAGAGAACACCGGAACGAAGGAAACGATCAGGAACAGAATGAGAAGGCTCAGTGATTGGACCGGGAGCCTGACCAGAAGGAAGAAGAAGTCGAAGGTAAGAGTGCGTTTGCTGGAATGTTCCACAGGTTTGTGTAGACCAGAAAGCAAGGCAAGTCACATTCGGGCCTGTTACTTGTTCTGTTGAATGTGATTGGTCAGAAGGTATTGATTAATTTTCTATAACAGCAGGTCTGACAGTAATGCAGCTACAAATCACAGGTTTATATTAATGCACTCGCTTTATATTAATATGTTATTGTTACTATAGTAACATCTCTTTGAAGGGTCTTGTACGGCAGACGTTGCACATAAATGGATTAAAAAGCGCGTGTAATCGTTGATATGGTGACGTATTCAGTCAGGGACGTTTATGAACATTTATGGAAGGAGTCTCCAGTGTCAGCACTTTGTAACAGTCAGAGGTAAAGTTTTCTGACGTCTTCGTTATAGAGGAGTTTCTTGGCTTTCTTTTGTCTTTTTAACTTCCAGAAAGAGAGAATAAAGAGAGTCAGGGGAACGACTGTTTGTAGCTGCTATATGAGAACAGGAACTAACTTTAAATCCATAACATTAAATATAACAATAAATGGATAAAGCGTATGATATATATATTTTTTTTAGTCCTGTTAGAGGAAAATAATCAGCTTCAGGTTGGGAACAATAACTCCACTTCACCACATCCCTCTGTCATTGATTATTTTCCTGTAACAGCATGACACAGAGTGGTTAATTCCTTACATATGAGGAGTTCTTTCACTTACAGCCTGGCCTGCATATTGCGATTAGAAAGAATTCTACGTAAACCTTACGTAAAGTAAACGAAGGCCTGACCCGATCTTGGCTGGGTCTGTGCAACGTGCCATCGTGGCCACTGTTGTTTTTGTCCCATGTGGTGAACAATATTGCTTGTCGCACCGTGCCAGCTGTCAGCAAGAAGGAAGCCACAGGGCGTTTCCGAATAAAACTCACGACTCGCCGGTGCTGACCTGTGCACCGGGTACACGAAGATGAGCTCGGAACATGCGTCAGATTTGCTCTGTGAGTCTGGAATTTGCTAGCAAAGAACAAGGATATGCTAATTCCCGGGTGGGTGCGTCAATACCGCGCTGGATCTGCAGCTACTTTATGTAAATCCCGTCTATCAGGACAGTCAGGTTAGTACTCATGATCTGTTCTATCTGCCAGAAATGTTCTTGATTTTATGATGAGGCTGTGTGAGAGGTGTGAGGTGCTACAGCTTTAGCTTGGTGAGACATTTCCATGGTTCAGATTCTGGGATGTGGGTCGCTTCTGATCAGCTTCTGCGTGGTGACGAGTGTCCTGAAGTCCTGCAGTCTGAGCGAGTGACGTGCAGCGAAGATTACTCGGTACATATCTCTCTGCGAAGGCGCCGATGACGTGCCTCAGTAGTGTACTGGCTCCTTTATGTAGCATTATTTCTCTTCCATTGCAATCTAATCTGCATTTCAGGTCGGATTCAGAGTCGCGTTGAGCTCGCAGACGTTTCACTCGAGCCATTGCCTGCTTTTTCCACAATTAAGTCAGAAATACAGAACCATAATTTACCGCCTGTGTTTATTCTCATGTGAAAATTAAAGGCGCAGCGTTTCACTTTGTGTTTACAAAAAAAAAAGAAGAAAACAGTTTAGGTTTACAGTTTACAGTTAGGGTTGGGTGTAAAGAACTTTTCATATAATATATGAAAATAGTTTTACATTAAATTATTATGCATCACAATATTTAAATGTGCAGAAGTGCCACTGCAGTGTTAAACTATAAGTAAATAAATAACATGAAAAATAAATTATAAAAAAAATCAAAATAATAAAATAGATATATTTCCAGTAATAAAAAATTACTTACAAAAAATAAAAAGTGCCCAAGCCATTTTTTTTCTTCTTATATCAATATTTCCAGCTATACTTTCTATAATAATCTATTTTACACAAATGAACAAGATGGGGGGGAAATTAAGCAACTGGATAAAACAAAATTTTAGCATATTTTAAAAACATTTCTTTACGTAAATGTAAGTAATGCTGCTTCTTCTTCTTCTTCTTTCGGCTTTTCCCTTCAGGGGTCGCCACAGCGAATCATCACTCTCCACCTATCCATATTGAACAAGTGTTGAAACTTGAAGAAAGGATTATTAAAAATTTAAAAAATAGTGTTCTACATATTTTTACAATCGATTCGTTTTGATACGAACGGCCCTGATTGTTCTTGTGAATAGTCCCGGTTGCCATGACTCCAGCAGCCTTCACGGTGGTTATTTCACCCGCTTTATCTACCTGCGCTGAACTGCACCAGCGCGGTTAGAATTATAGGTTGCCTCGTTGCTTTATCCTGCAGCTGGTACACAGGCCTCGTCTGGCTACAGAGTGGATCAGCGATCTGAAGGGGCATCGACACGCTCTTCTGTAATTACACACAGCTGCTAGAGAGATGGAGACTTTAAAGCGGAGTTGTGGGGAAGGGCACTCGTCTGCATCCAGGTTGCCTTTTGAAGTGCACTCGTCTTTTACGTTAGAGCACCCCGTCTCCTTCGCTCACGTGAAACTCAAGCTGTGTTTCATTTCCGTGAAGTAGAATATCATGACGCATGAATTTCTCTTTATGTTCTTGACGCACTCTGCGTATTTAGTCAACACTCTTTTATTTATTTTAATCAAACTAAACAGGAATTTTTATCAGATGCTGTTTACACAATAGCTATGATAGCTATGAGAGAAAATAAATACGCTAACCAGACTCGAGTAATATCTCTTACTTGCGACAGAACATGACGTCTCGTACCCCGAAACGTTCCTGCTGACTTTCCCTCCGCGTGCTACATTACAGATTTCATTAGAAGACCACAATAATCATAAATTTCCCTTAGTCTGTATCAGTGCCGTTAACTAGCTAACTCTTCATTATTGTATTACGTTAGCTACCACTTTTAAGCCTCGTTAGTTTCCAGGATACAGAAAAAAAAACCACATGACTGGAGCGTTTACATTTACGGCATTTGGCAGACGCACTGATCCAGAGCGACTTAAGTTTAATCTCATTTATACAACTGAGCAGTTGGGGGTTAGGGGCCTTGCTCAGGGGTGACAGCTTGGCAGTGCTGGGATTTGAACTCATGACCTTCTGATCAGTGGTCATATTACTATTACACATAGTTATTTAATGTCACTTTATATTCGTTCTCTCATCCAGGAGCCGAGATATAAAGAGCCTATCGATTGTTTCGACAGCGGTATAGACGGTCTAACGGCTGACACCAGCTCCCCCTCTCAGGTGTCCAGTCTGCTGGGGTACACCAAGGTTCAGTCTCGGGGCCGCTCCCAGTCCCAGGTTCTGCCCTCCTGCGGCGGTTCTGTCGGCGCCCTCCAGCCGGGCACGGACGCTTTGCGGCGAAACATCTACGACAACTTCATGAGGGAGCTGGAGACGAGCCACACGGCGGCAGGAAGCGGCGAGGAAAGAGGCGAGAACTCGGCAGAGGACACCGAGAGCAGCAGTCAGGAGACGGTGGGCTCGCTGGAGCAGCTGGATCTGCTGTGCGAGAAGGAGCAGGGCGTGGTGAGGAGAGCCGGGTGGTTGACCTTTAAACCTCTGCTCACGCTGCACAAAGACCGCAAGCTGGAACTGGTGGCCAGGCGCAAGTGGAAACAGTACTGGGTGACTCTTAAAGGTGTGTTTCTGATTAAGACACATGGCGCTGTTGAATTCTGGATTCCGATTGGTCCGGAAGTGTTGATCGTTACTATAGCGACAGATCATTCACAAGGTGACGCTCCATCCAAGCAGATTAAAAAATGAAAACGTTTTCTGTAGAAACTGTGACTTTAAACATCACTACGATTGTAGAAATCGTATGACGTGCCCTTGTTTTGATTAAAGAAAAAAATTGGGAATTATTTTGCAGATTGCTGTAGTGTAAGAGGAATCAAAAGATGGTGAGGGGTTGTTGATTAATTTCATCAAACTGCATGCCTCCAAGTCTTTTTTTATTTCCTATTCCAAGTTGCAGACAATTTTCCAGTTTATGTGCAGATGGAAAAAGTAATTATTGGAATATACAGCTTTTTCCCAAATGTGAGAAATCACCTGAGATCATGTTAATTCCACTTTAACGCCCTTTTCTTCCTTCAGGCTGCACTCTGCTGTTTTACGAGACGTATGGGAAAGGCTCTGCCGAGCAGGAGACTCTGCCAAGCTACGCTCTGCTGGCCGAGGACGGAATAGTCCAGGCCGTCCCCGAGCACCCGAAGAAGGAGAACGTGTTCTGCCTCAGCAACGCCTACGGTGACGTCTACCTCTTTCAGGTCGGTCCAAAGCGCTGCTGCATTACAGTAATATGAAAAGGGCCTCAGGCTGCACCGTGGCCCTTGATGCACAAGTCTGATATTTTGAGGCAGATCAGATTCCTGTTTGTTTACATATACGCAAGACTCTCGGAAGCATGCGATCAGCTGAAAACGGGAACTTCTGATCAGTAGCATCATCGTGGTTGTAGAACTGAAGGGAATCTGTGTAGAGATTTCTTTCTTTCTTTCTTTCTTTCTTTCTTTCTTTCTTTCTAAATAACTTTAACATTGGATCTAAGACCGTATCTTCACTCTGCCATGGCTCGAGAAATTTCCTCGTAGACAAATCGGTTTCTTAAAGAAAATGAGAAGAAAAAAAAACATACATACAAAAAAAAAATCTCATGAAAACAGAATTTTTTTTTTTCATTTTCTTTAAGAAAAAAATCTTGTGAAAACAAGATAATTTTCCGTTTTTATGCGATTTTATTTTTAGTTTTATTATTATTATTCTCTCTTTTTTTTTCTCCCCGCAAAGGTTCCTTCGGGGGCTCCGTCGTATCCCCTCACAGAGCAATAAGATGATTTATTATATCTGGACTCCACTCTCTCCGGAAAGTGAGATGTGAGCGTTTAGACGGGAATCACATGAACAGAAATATCAGACATTTGGGATTTAGAACCTCAGCTGAATGTGGTCCGTGTCAGTTCTGTTTACACGTGTTTCCGTGTACGCAACAACATCCAGTTTGTGTCAGAAGTCAGCGATAAAAGTCGGAATTGTTTGGCGATGCAGCAGCTGGTACTGTAAGATGCTGATGCAGGAAAATTCATTGATGCAGAACCAAGAACCCGGCGACCGTGAAGTAAAATAACAAGAAGTGCATGAGAACTGAATTATACAGCTGTGCGTTAAACCGCATCTCGAGAACGGTATTTTCAGAAGCCTTTAACTATCCGCGCTCTTGCGGCGTTTATCCGAGCCAGAGAGTTCGAACCCTGCCTACATGTGTCCTGTGGAATGCTGGGAATGTGGAGCGCTCATGCGGAACGAGCGTCCTGCCAGCCGTCATGAAAGGCTCTGTTCACACTTCGGCCCAGAAATAAGCAGCAGAAATTCGACTGTGGGTTTTTTCTTCTTCTTCTCCGTCTCTGTAAAAGCTGCAGTTTGTTCCTGCACTCGCGCCTGATAACGTCTTCCTGCTCACTCAGCCGAGGATCTGAGGCCAGACCACACCGAGCAGCTCAGCTTCCTGTAGAGGGTTCAGGGTAGAGCCCTTTCTGATACAGGGTTCTACACAGAGCCTGATCCAGGGTTCACTCAGAATATACGCTTGTGCATTAAAAACACGTTCTCGGATGTTAACGCTATATTGTAACTCAATAATGCATGCTCAGGGTGACGGAGAACCCTTACAGGCTCTCGTGTATATTTTTAAAAAGAGGTTTTTAAGTGTTTTTAGATGTTCACAACACTCTGTCGTAGGGTTCTACGCAGAACCTTTGAGCGTCCTCCTAAAGGGACAGAGAACTCTTAAGGGTTCTAGATTGAAAGTTGTTTGTAAGAGAGTGTACACTTGTACATATTTACAAAGGAGGTTCTTGGATGTTATCTCTGGAATGTAAACCCATAGTGTGTACTGTTAGGAAAAAGGGTTCCTCAGGGGTTCTTTGGATGGATATTTATGGGTTCTCAGGTTTTTGAAAGAAGTAGAAATGATTCAAGAAACTGTTAATCCCTGCCTGATTATCTCCTCAGTTCTCCAAGGAAATGGAGACTTTGGGGAGAGGAATATGTGAAACTGTATCTCAGATTCATAATTACGCCTGTTTTCTTGGGGAATGTTCTTCTGTCCGCTCTCTTTAGGCCACTAGCCAAACGGATTTAGAGAACTGGGTTACGGCGATCCACTCGGCCAGCGCGTCTCTGTTCGCCAAGCGCCATGGCAAGGAGGACACGCTGCTCCTGCTCCGAGGACAGATCCGCAGTCTGCTGCAGAAGATCGACATGGACGGAAAGATGAAGAAGATGGCGGAGCTCCAGCTGTCTATTGTAACAGATCCAAAGAACAGGAAGGCCATCGAGAACCAGGTGAGCTAGAGCCCGTGTGGGTGTGTCCCAGGGTTCCACAACGGGGCGGCAGGGCAGAGGGCAGAGGGCGGGCGAGACACGTGGGCACGTAATGACATTACTGACGTTACTGATTCCAGCTAACGTGAGCCAGGTATGATGTGTTAAATTTGCTCCAGCCACGTACGATTAGCGTCAAAGTTCTTTGAATGGTTAAAGGGGTTTTACGTGGAACCTTGTCTCAGGTTCTAAGGTTCTACACATTTGTCTCCAGAGGGACAAATCAAAGAAGCTTTAAGGAGCTAAAAACATTACGGGTTCCCTAGCTTTCCAGAAGGGGTCGGAATCTTTACTGATGGGCAAGTACTTTGTTGTAGGGTTCTACATAGAACCTTTTATGGTTCCTCCAGACTGACAAAGAACCTTTAATACACAATTTAGGACACAGGGTTCCACTGTGGTTCTCTGTGGATAGTTAAAGATTCTTAACTGCTCTTAGCTAAGGGTCCCACTACATGAACAAAGAACCCCTAAGGGTTCTAGACTTAAACTCACACATAGTTCCATCAAGTTCTCAGATGTTAACTGTAGAATGTAAGGGGTTCTTTGGGTAGTTAATGGTTCTAAGCTAGCTAACTTTTGTTAAAGGGGTTCATCACATTTGTCTGTAACTATCTGCTACAATAGGACACACCCTGATTTTATGGTTCTACATAGAACCTTTAGTGTTCCTGCCCAAAGGACAAAAGATCACTGACTACACCCTCAGGGGTTCTAAGGTTCCTAAACGGCTTCTGGTTGGAGTTGGAGTCCTTTGTGATAGAACCCTACAACAGAGTATTTCCCTATGTAGTACTTTTAATGGTTTTCACAAAGAGACAGAGAACCCTGAATATTAACTTTAAGGTTCCTCGGGGGTTGTTTGGATAGTTTCGGGTTCTCAGCTTGCTAAGAGGGTTAAAGGGGTTCACCATTCTGTAACCCGCCCCGGTTGGAAACACTGTTTTGTGCGGTTCTATGTAGAACCTTTACGGACATCCCTGAAGAACCCGTGACTGAACTTTTTGGGAGATTATTTTTTGTGTTTAGCTCATTTCTGGCTTCACGTTGTTGTGATTTATGCCATTCTGCTGCGCGTCTGATAAACTTCAGTCCGATGATGAAAGATGGAGCGAAGCTGTTTCCAGGTTCTCAGTCACGCTTATTGCCCCGGCGCAGGGGTCAGGAGGAGGCCAGAGGGCAGAGAACCGGGGGCTTAACCTCGGTGAGAAGGTACCAGGCAGTGTGTGAGGAATGTGGAGAGGGGTAAGAGGTTAACCTCGTCTCAGGAGCAGCACCTCTTTGAAGTCGTGTCTCTTTAAATCAGTGCCAGCTGAGTGTGTGTGTGTGTGTGTGTGTGTGTGTGTGTGTGTGTGTGTTTCTGAAGTTCCTCTCTGTCCTCGCTACAGGAACCGAGTCAAATTAATAATAATAACAAAAAAGAACCGGGACCTTTGTGTCTCATCGTACTTCTGAGGAAACAGCTCACTTTTTACGAGACTCCAGTTTAGTCGAAGATCACGCTAAAATACAGCTTTTTAACAAAGCTTTTAGTATTTGAATAAATTTGAATATTAATGAGCGTTTCACTTTATACAGAGACACAAACATAATAAAATTATAATGTCCTTTACGTTGCTAATATTTAGCTTACCTACAGAATGCAATTTGAGAATTTTTTATTATATTGTATTATAAAATAATATGTGGCACAGGTATTGACTGATATTTTCATACATTAAAGGTGATTTGCATAAAAAGTTCAGGAAACGATATTTATTATATAAACCGAGTTGCATTCGGTGACTGAAAGTACAGCATGAGATCTTAAATATTTAAATGTGGATTTAAAAAATACATTTATTTAAATATGTAAATTTAATTAAAAAAATGTATTGGCATTTGAAATCTGTTTTTTTTTTTTTTTTTTTTTTTTTTTATAAAATATAATTTAAATTTTTAATAAACCTTTTAATAATTTTTTTTAATGAAATTGAGATTTTCTAAGTTTAAAAATAGGGGAAAAAAATCCACATTTAAATATTTAAGGTACGATGTTTTACTTTTAATCGCTTAAAACAGTTTTTTTTAAACCTTTTGTTGAAATGATCCTGAATAAAATAAATAAAATAATACAAAAACAAAATAAAAGAAAGAAAGAAAGAAAGAAAGAAAGAAAGAAAGAAAGAAAGAAAGAAAAAAATTTCCCACACCTCAATACAAATAAGAGCGTTTTATATGTTTTAAATAATCAGAAAAGGACTTGTGCATGTTTTAGGTAAAAGAGAAGGGAACTGGAGCACAGTGACAGCGGTGTGTGTGTTTGCTGTATATTGTGTAATGTGTGAGCTGCTCTGAGTTTCCGTCCCTTTCACCTGCACGTCGTCACGACCTGCTGCTGTCACGTGGAGGTTTACTCGCTTCCAGACTTGGTGAAACTCTCCTGCTGTTCTGACTCGGAGTGGAGCGAAGCCGACGGGTTTAAAAGCAGCAGCGAGTCTTACAAGATTTACTCCGTCATGTGCTTTAGTGAAAATATTAAAAGGTCTCATAGATGGTTCAGTTTAAAAATCCTCTTTCCTGCTTGAGCGACAGTTAAACGAGTGGTTTATTATTTATTCGAAGGTGTTTCATTCCCTCCATCCTTCACATCCCTTTCTCTCTCTCCCGCTCGCTCTCTCCCTCCCTCTCTCCCTCCCTCTCTTTCGCTTTCTCTCTTTCTCTCTCTCCCCATCCCTCTCTCTCTCTCTCCTTCTCTCTCTCTTTCACTCTCTTTCACTCTCTTTCTCTCTCTCTCCCCCATCCCCCCCTCTCTTTCTCTCCTTCTCTCCTTCTCTCTCTCTTTCACTCTCTCTCTCTCTCTCTCTCTCTCTCTGTGTCTCACTCTCTCTTTGTCTGTAAATTTTTATAATAATGATGTGGGGATTGACCTCAGATTCCCACTGCACCCAGTCATGACCCTCTGACATCTGAGAGCAATTACTGCTCTGCTGACACACACACACACACACACACACACACACACACACACACACACACACACACACACACACACACACACACACACAGAGACAGCCCTGACTTTTCTCACCGTCTCATCCTGGCTCATGTCTGGCTCGTTCACAGATCCAGCAGTGGGATCAGAACCTGGAGAGGTTCAACATCGATTTGTTCCGTATGCGCTGCTACCTGTCCAGCCTGCAGGGAGGAGAGCTGCCCAACCCCAAGAGCCTCCTGGCCACCGCCAGCCGTCCCTCTAAAGCTGCTCTCGGCCGCCTGGGAATCTTCTCCGTCTCCTCTTTCCACGCTCTGGTCAGTCTCGGTTCTCCAACACACAAAGCCGCTCACGCACACACACTCGTCACTTCTGAACGTAGAAACACCCATTTTTTCCTCATCGATACAGAACTGATTAATCAGAAAGCGTTGGTTAGTTTTCTAATACGTTATCGTTTCTATAGTAACAGCTCGTTCACAGGCTTGTGTTGTACAGCGGACACTCCACATAAACAGATTAATAAAAAGTTTTTTGATGTAAGAAGCAGTTTATTTAGCGTTTATGGAAGGAGTCTCCAGTGTCAGCGGTCTATCATCTTCAGGACAGTGGAGTTTACGCTTCGCGGTTTCTCTGTAACGTAACATAAGCTACATTTTTTTTGGCTTATTAACTTTGAGAGAGCTATAACCGAGGAACGGCTGTTTATAGCTGCTTTAACGTAAGTCAAAATTTGTTTCTCGGATCTTCCAGAACATTCATTTTAACTAAAAAGCGATAAGTATGTGTCTTTTATTAAGCTATAAAAAAATGTGAATTTTGTTGGCAAGTTGCTGTGGTATAAAAGGAATAAAACGCTGCTGTTATAGGAAACTAATCAGCTTTGTGGTAGTAACAGTAACTCCGTCACTCATCAGTGTGGCTGCCTTCTCGGACCTCTGACTCACGATTGCGTTTCTGAATCGATTTCTCC
>CM074983.1:26249847-26251118 GCA_037576825.1 Pangasius krempfi
ACATCATAAGGTCTGGTTGCTAGGAGACGGTGTTAAAGCAGTGTTAAAGCGGTGTTTTGGTGTAATGGTCACTTCAGACAGGAAGTCTCAAGTCTGTTTTGTTCCATACTTGGAAAAAAAACAAAAAAACAAAACAAACAGTGAAACTGCTATTAAAAAAAAAGTCATCTAATGTTTTAGAAAGGAAAGTCTGAAGTAAGGATTTCAACAAACACATAGACACACACACAGACAGAGGCAGACACGCAGACCAAGAAAGAGAGAGAGAGAGAGAGAGAGAGAGAGAGAGAGAGAGAGAGAGAAGGCCATGCAGACAGAGAGAGCGAAAGAGAGAAAGACACACAGGACAAAAATACACACAGAGACACACACACAGAGGCTCAGTGTGCATTTGTCCTTGGTCGCAGATGGACAGCTGACAGTTGGAACATTGAGGTAAACACACACACACACACACACACACACACACACACACACACACACACACACACACACACACTCATGCAGTGAAACAAGTTTCTTTCCACCAGCTCCATGAACAAGGCCAGTGTTCCTCCTCAGAGCTCCGGCCGTTACAGCACAGTGAGTGTGTTTGTACCTGTGCGAACGTGAGCAGTGACTGAAACCAGCGTTAGGTGTGTGTTAATAAACGTTAAGCAAAACTCGGATGAAGTGACTCAGACTTTCATTTTTTATTTCGCTTTATACATTGATCTGTGTATGAAATGATTAATATACAAGCTACGTGCTGCTCAGTGCCGTGAAAGCAGCCTCCGGCTTTCAGTCTCCGGCTTTCAGTCTCCGGCTTCAGTCTCCCTCCATCGGCTCAGAGGTTCTTTTAACATTTTATTTAGTTTTAAAGTTTGTTAAAAATCTCATCATCCTTACAGTCACGTTACTGCCATCACACCGTCTGATTTCTCAGCTCTGTTTTCACCATCATCACCTCTCCTCACTCCTCACCTCACTCCTCACCATCACCACCTCTCCTCACTCCTCACCATCACCTCTCCTCACTCCTCACCATCATCACCTCTCCTCACTCCTCACCTCACTCCTCACCATCACCACCTCTCCTCACTCCTCACCATCACCTCTCCTCACTCCTCACCATCATCACCTCTCCTCACTCCTCACCTCACTCCTCACCATCACCACCTCTCCTCACTCCTCACCATCACCTCTCCTCACTCCTCACCATCATCACCTCTCCTCACTCCTCACCTCACTCCTCACCATCACCACCTCTCCTCACTCCTCACCATCACCTC
>CM074983.1:26258606-26289651 GCA_037576825.1 Pangasius krempfi
TCTGTGTGTGTGTCTGTGTGTGTGTCTGTGTGTGTGTCTGTGTGTGTGTCTGTGTGTGTGTCTGTGTGTGTCTGTGTCTGTGTGTGTGTCTGTGTGTGTGTCTGTGTGTGTGTCTGTGTGTGTGTCTGTCTGTGTTACACAATGGTGGAGACCAAATGTCCCTACAAGGGCAGGGATGACGGTTTGACCTTGTGGGGGACATTTGTCAGGTCTCTATAAGGAAAACTGCTTTTTAAATTTTTTTTAACAAATAAAAGCAGCTTTTATTCAGAAAACTAAAAGCGCCAGAAGGTTTCTTTCAGATTTAGATTTATGTGCATCATAGTGTTAATTAGCTGCATTAATACTTGCATCAGCGGAAGGTCCTCACAAGGATCGTAAAACAAGTGTGTGTGTGTGTGTGTGTGTGTGTGTGTGTGTGTGTGTGTGTGTGAGTGTGTGTGTGGATCATGACAATTTAAAAAAGGGGAAAAAAGAGACTACATTATAAAATAATAGCAGAAAATGTATGTTCATGTTTTAGAACTCGCACTTGCTTATTTGTGTGGTTGTGCAACAGCACTATTTTTTTCTCTTATAAAATACATAAAAAAAAAATTCTGAATGGAAAGTCATAACACGTGTATTATTACTTTAAAAAAAAAAAAAAAAAAGACAGGATTAATCAGATCATTAAACAACGAGTTAATGAGAGTCCAGATTGCAGAGCGCTTCATTAAAGGAGTTTAAACAGATTTTTATGCGTATTAGACCTTTGGCCTTAACGCCGCTTCAGCTGATTTTCCTATTTTCATCTTCGCTCTCGTTCCGTAATCATCACCACCTCCAGCGTGTCTTCCTCATTACGAGTCGTGACTCGGAGGCCGCGGTTGCGTGTCTGGGCCTGTAGGGGCGCTGTTTCTCCTCAGCAGAGACGCGGATGAGGAGGATGAGGATGATGAGGGAGATCACTAACACTCGCTCAGTGAGACGCCGTTTAATGAAATCTCACATGCTGAGGTCTTTTATTGCACACTGCGGCATGTTCCACTCTCCACGGGGAAAAGTTTGTTTATATCAAGCTGCAGTGTAGAGTGTGTGTGTGTGTGTGTGTGTGCGTGTGCGTGTGTGTGTGTGTGTGTGTGTGAGAGAGAGAGAGAGTGAGAGAGAGATGGACATTTTAAACACACAGATATTTATTCCTGCCTTCATGTCCTCTTTTGATGGATGTAGTTGCTTTAAAGTTTGCTTCTAGCTTATATATTATTTATATTCTAACGTTTGCTCTACATCATGATTTATATCGCTGATAGAAACTCAGGGAACCAAAACTACTTCTGAAGCTTGTTTTTACAGCCACACTGGAGGTTTATGTGCAACTTTTAGATCAGGACCTTGTGTAATGTCTCATTATCCAGCTCAAGAACGTGAAAACACTATCAGTCATTTCCAATACGTTAGGAATAACAGCCTCTGTGTCATGCAGTTATAGTAAAATAATCAGTCACAGGGTGGTGTGGTGAAGAGTCTCCTATAAAAGCATGCGCCCAGTGTTTTATTCCTCTTATACCACAGCAACATGCCGATGATTACATTTTGTTTATTTGTACATTTTATCCGTTTATATTTACATATAATGTTAAAACAAGTTAGTTCCTGTTCTCACAAAAAAAAAAAAAAGCTGTAAAAAGTCGTTCCGTCACCAGCCGCTCTCTCGACATTAATCTGTTTATGTGGAGCGTCTGCTGTACACGTCCCTGTGAATGAGCTGTTACTATAGAAACGATAACATATATCACGATAGTGATTGAATTATTATTAAACTATTAAAGTGTGATGAAGATGATAATTCATGCTCCTCATATATCTCCATAATGCCTTCATAATGTTTTAGCAATGAAATGTAAACCTCAGCTGCTCAGCTCTGTGCTTGCATCATTTCCTGTCCGCTTTGGATTAAAAACGTTCGCAAGAAGAATTATTCTGATTATTATTATATCTGACATCACACGCGAAGTCCCGCATCACCACATCAGTCCAGCTGTTAACAGTGAGAATGTGTACGTAAGCATCGTTCTTTTTCTTGTCTCCGCAGACGTGTCGTGTGTGTCCGAGGCCTCGGGGAAAGCCGATGTAGAGACGAAGCGACATCATCGCCAGAGCCTCAGAGCCGTGCAGCTCAGCAAGGTAAGACGAGTAACCATCACCCGGCGCCATCACGCCGTTTATTCAGTGTGTGTGTGTGTGTGTGTGTGTGTGTGTGTGTGTGTGTGTGCGCGCGCGCGCTGCAGCTGTGTCGTCGTCTGATTGGCGTGATTAGTTATCACTCGCTCATTTACTTTTCTCACGGCTTCATGACATTTCTGCTGCCTGCTTATTACTGTCACAAGCACACACACACACACACACACACACACACACACACACACACACACACACACAGATGGGGAGCTAATGGGCTGCTGGTGTTTGTTTATGCACGCCGAGTCGGTGTCCTCAGATCCCTCATCTAAAGCAGGCCGACCGCACGCAGCCCGACAGCCGAGACAAATGGAGAGCAGTGTGAGGTGAGAGAGGACTCGATATCTCCGTGTAATAGAATAAGAACGAGTTTTGTCCTGACGGGTCTCTATTTCATAAAACCGCTTGCTTACATTTCTGTTGTAGCTGCAAAAAAATATTGCAGCAGTACATCAGGAACGGACAATTAATAAATGTATTATCCCTCAGCGTGCTGCCACGGTGCCACGTTTCAGTTGCCTGGAAACTGACGAGGCTAAAAAAACTGGGCTAATGTAACGTGATGTGCGTCAGGAGTAACGAACGGGTCTGTGAGAATGATCCTGTAAAAGTCAGCGCGTCGTAGGCCGGCGTCACGTCGCACGTCGACGATAACAGTGGCTGTGACGCTGTGACTTCTAATTCCTCACCTACAACCGGTAAAAACCACCAAAAACACCCCTCAACTTGAAATTTCAACTCGTCAACTTGGGTTAATCTTCTCAGCCACCAGTTCCCTCCACGTTTACGCCGTGACGTCAAACCAACATGGCCGCTCACACTGCGTACTGTGTAAAGTTCTCCTTCTCTACTTTTAAATGAGTTTATAGCAGTATTGGCTTTAGATCAGTTCACACACACACACACACACACACACACACAGTACCTGGTTAAATTTGACTCGTCTGTTCTACTATGATTAAAAACATCGGTTTGACGTGTGGTTTCGCTTAATGCGTGTTGAAACGTTTATTGTAGACGAATTCAGAGTCATTTGGTCAAGGACACGTATCATTTAATCAAATTTTTCGGAAGATTTGTCGGATTCTGCTCGTATCGACACCAGCGATGACTGATATCGTAATGAATTCTTGATATTTTATAGATTTCGAAGTTCGAAACAGAGTCTGAATTAGGCTACGTTACTTCGTCCTTTACCAACATAGACCGTGAAACATTTACTCCAGTGTAGCATTGTTGCTTAGTGACTTTAGTTTCCATGGCGACAGCATGAACATTTCATTTGATTGTAAAATAAAGATAGTCAATTCTATTCATTCTATTTATTGTATTTATGAGTTGGTTTAAGGGAAAAGTGACAGAGCTGATGATAGGGGCGGAGCTCATTTCTGGGCTGCGACAGGAACAAAAAAAAAAAAACCTGAAACTAAAATGTAAATACGAAACGTATCTTATTCCAGGTTTAGAAATAGTTCAATATTACAAACAGCTCCTTTAATTATACTCAGGAAGTGGACGTGTAGTTTAGTGCTGATTTAAATTGCTTTAAGTGTCCCATGTTGCTGTGTGTGTGTGTGTGTGTGTGTGTGTGTGTGTGTGTGTGTGTGTGTGAGACCCAGTAAGCCGAGGAGGTGGATTAAACACAACACACACTCTTTGCCCTTTTTATTTACTCATTGACGTCCTGCGCTCCCTCTGTGCCACGTATCGAACTTCATTATACACAGTGTGTGATGGTGGCGGCGTTCAGAGCTGATCCTCATCGTTTTAGCTCTTAATCACGTGTGTGTGTGTGTGTGTGTGTATGTATACACACAGAGAAGTTTTCCACGAGTGAGGAAACAACTGTTTATAGCTGCTATAACGTAAGCGAGAACAGGAACTAACTGATATATCTTAGACTTTACACAATGTAACTATAAACGGATAAAAAGTATGTTTACTTATACGTAGTTTAATAAATTAAAAATTGTATTCACTGGTAAATTCTTGGGGTGTACGTGGAATGAAACACTTCAGGACGTGTTGTTATGGGGAGGCCTGCATCACACCACCCTGGCGTTGATTATTTTCCCGTACCAGCGTGCAGCAGTGTTTAAGTGCAGCAGAAGATTTCTGAAGTTCTCTCAAGTCGTTGTTTCTTCTACGCGTTATGTTACATGACCATCGTTTTGACAGATTATTTGAGTCCAGGTATCTGAGTAGTGGCTTTAAAGTGTCTCTTTCGTGCTGTTTGTTGTCTCTGATGAAACACGTGCACATGAATGTTTTTTTGCTGCAGTGATCACGGCAGGTCATTAACCAGCGAGCTCAGATTTCCTGTTTACGGTTGATTAATGCTCTGTAAGAATAATGAAATTACAAAATCTATTGAGGTGACACTCGCATCCGTCATGTTTGTCTACTTTCTGTCCCGAACCGAGTTTCAGCTAAGATGTCCCGGACCTTTTTCTCACGCAGCAGAACCGACCTGACCTGGTTTGTGAGGAAACGTTGATGGGATTTAACCCAATGTGAATATTCCGTTGTCAAAGTCACACACTTGAGACACTAACGGTGTAAATCTGTGATTTATTTTCCGCACTAATGCAGCTTCCATTACTGCGCATTTCACCGTTTCATGATGATGTTAATGAGCCTTAAAATTAGGAAAGAAAATGAAACGTAGAACAAATGTGATGTTTAAAATATCAGTCTGGAGGGGAAAAAAGTATCAGAAACGACAGGAAGTAAGGGCTTTGTAGTCTCAGTCTCGGATGCCCCGCCCACAGCGTGACTGTGTATTGTGTTGAGTATCAGAATTAGCTAATCACGCCGTGAACGTTCAGAAGCTTGTTAAAGATACGAAATATGACAAGGTACCAGAAAAAGCTGTGCTCGGTTGTTTGTACGATGCCAGTCAGATGGCCAGAAATGATGAAAGTGGCCGGTTCTTGGTCATGTACACTTACCGAGCACTTTATTAGGAACACCTGTACACCTGCTCATTCATGCAGTTATCTAATCAGCCAATCACGAGGCAGCAGTGCAGTGCATAAAATCATGCAGATGTGGGCCAGAAGCATGAAAGTGCACCTGAAATTCCTGAATCTGCAGGAACTGCGTGATAGAATCATATCAACGTGGACCAGAAGGGATGTTTTCTCATCTTGTGGAATCCATACCATGAAAATTTGAATCTGTTCTGAGAGCAAAGGGAGGCCCTACCCACCATTAGTACGGTGTTCCTAATAAAGTGCTCAGGGAGTGTATGTTGTTGAAAAATACCAGACTCTGACGATGGATTGCTAAAGAACCGCACCATGGGTTCCATTCAGACGGATTAATGCTGCACATGCAGTCCATTGCTAAACGAGCCAAACTTCTCGTTTTCTCTAGAGAACCTGGTGTGTTTTTGTAACAAATTGTGGCCAAGAGCTGTCTACTCGCAAAATCAAGCCATTTGACTGACAGGTCAACCATGTTTAATCGCATCACATCTAAATATTTGAAACAAGCTAGGATGTCGGGAACTCTCTTTCAGTCCAGGGATATGTTCCTCCTTAGAGCTTCCTGATGTTCGTGATAGCCCTTCAAGATCCGGAAGTACAAAAGATAGCAGTCGCTCAGTGAGCTGTGAGCAGAGCGTCTCTGAGAACGACGCACGTGGTTTCCTGAACAAACTGAACCGCAATCTAGCCTTCATACTGCGAGGGCATGTGCTTCTGCAACCTACGGACAGATATGTCATAACAGAAACGACTGGCTGTCAAAATGTCCTCCAAATGCAGCAGTAAGCCACCTTCACACGTCTCCCAGAGCTCTGTCCTTCAGCGCTGGTCTAAAGAGAAGAGACTGATCAAACCGCTCGGTCAGCATATGGCCACGAGCCGGCTAATCATCTCTGCTTACCTGCTAAACACCGCCTCCAAGACTGAGCCAGCTCCACACACACACACACACACACACACACACACACACACACACACAAGCACGCATGCCAGTGAGTCCGGGCCAGTTCCCATGGCTGAGAAGAACGAGCACGATGCCAGGTCCGGCTTTCATCTCCCTGCCTGTACTGAACTGGAGAGAGTGTGCTGGCGGAGGCTCTCAAGGACAGAAAAGTTCTAAAGTTAGAGTGGGACTAAAGGGAAAACTCCACACTGAAACACATTAAATATGTTTATATTGAAATAGTTGCAATGTGTTTAGTAATACTGGTGCTTATTATTATTATTATTATTATTATTATTATTATTATTATTATTATTTGTTGGTTGGTGCTGTGGCCATTTTCCAGCAACATCCAACATCACATTAATGAGAAATCCAGCACAGAAGTCGTGGAGACTCAAACTCCCAGAATGCAGTGCAGCTCTACGATAGCAGAGACTCGGCTCGTTCGTGACCTCCGAGATGGCGAGCGCGGTGGCGTTGACGGTGGTATTAGCCTGAAGGTTGAAGCTTTGAAAGCTGAGCAGAGTAGAGGACTACTAAAGCGCCGCCGCATCGCTCTCTTTAATAGGAGTGAAGCAAGGGCTAAATCCCACTGCACCACAATCAGCACAGCATTGTGGGTAACGTAGGAAAACATTAACCCAATAAAATTTCATTGTAAAATAAATTCTTTGATGTAAAAAAGAAATTAAGGTCATTCATGGTGAATTTTCCGACAAGTGAAAAAGCATTCAGGAAAATTCAGAAATAAAGCTCTAAAGCGCCAAGAAATTTAGATTATTGAGACTAATATTTTAATCGTTGAATTTTTCATTAAAAAAAAAATCTTGGTGGAATTTTTAATTATTTTTAAAAAATCCTGATATTTATTTATTTATTTATTTAATTATTTATTCAGCCATCCATTTATTTATTTAATCTATTTATTAAATTAATAATGAATATCCATCTGTTTTTACATTTATTCTAAAAATCCATTTATTTAATCTATTTATTTAGACATTTTTAAATTCATTCATTTATTCCTTCCTTCATTCGTTCATTTCATGAGCAGTTATGTTTTGAGAACCGCTGGTTTAGCAGATGTGTTTTGTCCAGTGCAGATGTCGTGTGCCATGCGTTCCTGTCTCTATCTTTTTTTTTGGAGAGGTTCTTGTGACCCTCGGGCTCCTCGTTAAACCTTCACTTTCTCCCGTCTGCAGCACGTCTCGCCCGGTGTTCACTACAGGCAGCCTGAACAGTGTTTTTGGTGTGACTGGAGCTCTGCAGAACCTGATGGGAAGCACACTGTAACATGCTCGGCTCTCGAGTGATTTATGTTCTCAAGTCTTTATTTACTGAGCTTTAAAAAGAAGATGGCAGCGTGGCACAATAGCTCTCACCTCAGGGATGAATCACGACGTGTCAGAGCTTTACTGCTGCATGGCAGGACGTTTTCCTCTGAGCAATGGGCACGGCTCGCACCCCGGCACGGCCCATATTTTACCTCGCCCTTATTCTCTCTCTCTCTCTCTCTCTCTCAGAAGGATTTTATTCCTCTTACTGCATTTCACCCAGCGTTTATGGAACATCACCCTCTCAGAGAATATGAAATTATTTTTATTCTGAACAATCAATATCAGGGAGTACAGAAAAAATAAAATCCCTTATACCACAGCGCTGTTGAATTCTGGATTCTGATTGGATGATTACAAGCAGCTCTGACAGTAGTTTATGGTTTATGTTAATGCGCTCGTTATCATTTCTATAGTAACGGCTCATTCACAGGGACTTGTGTGTGTGTAATCATTGATAGTCATGTTTTCTTCCCAAGAAGAGGCGATTATTTATTCAGCATTTATGGAACGAGTCTCCAGTGTCCATGCTTTGAACTTTAAATGTAACTCTAAACAGATAAAAAAGTATGAAGTGTCATTCTTTAATAAGCAAAAATTTTAGTCGTTGTGGTATAAGAGGAATAAAACACTCCAGGATATTCTGTTATAGGAAAATAATCAACTTGGGGCTGGTAACAGTGACTCTGCTTCATCACGCCACTCTGTTGCTGATTATTTTCCTACAACAGAATGTCTCCGAGTGTTTTATTCCTCTTATAGACCCTCAGAAAATTGTATTGTAACGTGGAACAATATCCATATCCTATCATGATGTTTCTCAGGTCTGCTGTACAGTATGATGCCACAGAGCCTGAGAGAACTGATAAATTACTTTTTTACGCTCAACGCACCTTAATTGTGATGAATGTCGGTCCTGTCGCCTCGGACCTTGGCGTAAGTAGCAGCGGTTGCAGAACAGCCAGAAAAGTCGTCATTGTATTGCTGTTATTGAGAGACGAGGGCTTTTGGCAGCATGTTCACACGGCCTCTTCTTTATGCGCTGTGGAAGCTGCAGCGGCTCACTCCAGTCAGTCCAGCCCAGGCGTTTCCCAGCATGCACATGGCCAGCGCTTTCTGTCCATTCAACAGCTATTGATATGCAGATTTCACTGAGCAGCAGCAGTTTTTTTTGTCCACTGCCTACGTTCACAGTACCTGCTAGTGATCGATTGATGGATCCTGACACAAAGCCCTTGAGTCTTTGAAGGGATCGAAAAAAGTTTGTGAACTTAATGAGCATCAAATGAGAGTATGAGAGAGAAGAGGAGAGGAGAGGAGTTCTGAGACAGGGAGGAAGTGTGATCTGAAACGTAACGGCAGTTCAGACATCATGCCAGCTTTCAGAGCAGTTAAACTGAGGAGGAAGAGCTGCGCTCTGGGCCGGAGGACGAAGCGCCAGGCTCGGGCCGTCTGGAGAGTCCTGTACAGGCTCGTCTTCAGGGTGAGTGTGTGTTAGTGGTGTCTTGATCCACCTTTTTCCATTTCTGAAGCGATAACGATATCAAAGCTGCAGGTATCGAGACCTGATACTGACCTGATGCTACCACTCTTTAATAACCGCCCGACTCTCTGCAGGTTTCTGTGTTCATGTAGTGTGAGAGACGTGCTCATGCTTAAATACACCAGGGACACCAGGGATCTCTAGGGATGTACACGTTGGTCATTTCCACAGCTTCGTAAGTTACCAGTCCAGTGTTTGAGGAAGGTATCGGGTCGAGACGAGTGACACTGAAGGATTCTGTTCACCACCAACACCAGGGACTGTTTAGAGCTTACTGAGTTGTGATAATGTTTCTAACAGAGCGAGGGTTATGCACATGACCAACCTGAAGCATGCTGAAGTGGAGATATGCTCTGCATATTTTAAAAAAATGAGCAGGAGAGAGAGAGAGAGAGCGAGAGCGTGCTGTCTGCTCTGCATGTCATCTTTTGGTTTTTGTCTTCGTCCCGCTCTCTCGCCTCCACATGGACCTATTTTCATCCCGTGTGTTTTTTGGGTCACGCATCTCACCGGCGCTGTGACAGAGCTGTGTTGCAATGCTGTACATTAGAGGATGAGTCACTGTACCTGCAGGTCCACGCTTGTCATTCAACTTGCCAGCTTAATGTACATTTCTCATGATTTTTCATTAGCCTCGCAGCGGTTTTCCAGCTGTGTGTGGGATCCGGCAGTCCCGCTGGGCTCATCTTCACCCACGCAAAAACAAACAGTCTCGCTAAGAACGTCATCATCATCGTGTGTCTGCATACAGCAGCAGGGTGTTCGCTTAACGTGCGAGGAATAAAACCCTGTGTGTCGTGCTGTTGGAGTAAAATAATCAACGACAGGGTGGTGTGATGACGACGTTACGGTTACACCCTCAAGTTGATTATTTTCCTATAACAGCAAGTGTTTTATTCCTCTTATTCCACATCAATCTGCCCACGATTGCAATTTTTATTTATTAAAGAACGGCATACTTTTTATCTGTTCCTTTAATGTTCCACGAAACATTTTTCAACAGCGCTGTATAGCGTACATCCCTTTTTACACTTTTAATGATTTTGCATACAAGTTTCATGATGACGAAGTGATAACGCACTGAAACAGTTTGTCACGCCGTCGTTGTCGCCGTCACGTGCAACATTAATGTTGTTTGCGCTGCGTGCGTGTGCAGCAGTCATAAACGTTTAATCCGGATACGTCTTAGCTGTTCACATTCGCTGCAGTGAAGATGCAGACAGCCGTGTGTGTGTGTGTGTGTGTGTGTGTGTGTGTGTGTGTGTGTGTGTGTGTGTGTGTGTGTGTGTGTGTGTGTGTGTGTAACAGCTTCTAATCTTTAATTAATGAGTGATAATGAGCTCCTGGGAGGCGCAGTGATCACTTCTGCGGTCCCGTCTTCACTCTGCGCCTTTTCCTTTTCCTCCCTACTCTTTCTTTATCTTTATCACTCTCTCCTTCTTTTCCCTCTTTCTCCCAGTTTTTTGATGAGTCTCTGGAGCGGCCGCATGGTAATTAGCGAACGCTGCAGGCTCCATCCGAGACTCATGACTCACACACGGCTCTGTACCCGCTCACCCTTTCCTTCTTGTGTGTACACACACACACACACACACACACACACACACACACACACACACACACACAAAAAAACAAAGCACACTGCTGTTTCGCTTGTTTCCTCTGTACCCTTTATCGATTTCTTAGGATGCTGGTTACACACACACACACACACACACACACACACACGGTGAACAGGTTCGTTCTGGTGTGCGAAGATGAACCGCTCGCTGACACGCTGCCAATGCGCTGAATCAATCGCTTGATTTGTATGCAGAAGCTTCACAGCTGCCGAGGTTGTGTTGTGTTTGTGTAGATGATCACGCTCGCGTCTCAGGTCACTTACTGTTACAGAGAAACCTGCAGGCGTTTATTTCAGTCGCTCCTTTGTAAGTGATATCGATGTGTGAAAATGGGATCGGATAAATGCTGACACAGCTGGGTGTGTGTGTGTGTGTGTGTGTGTGTGTGTGTGTGTGTGTGTGTGTGTGCGCGCGCGCGTGTGTGTGGGTGTGGGGGTGTGTGCGCGCGTGCTGCACCTCTCCAAATAGGACTAATCGATTTTTATTTTGCTATTTCAGGATTTTTTTTTTTCTTGACTAGAGTCTGACAGAATCTCGTGTTAGCATTTAAAAGCTTTATCTTTTAAAAGAGATGCCCCCCGAACACGAACATGTCCTCACAATGAACAGAGAATGCGTTTTTAACCGACAGAAAATCAGACGTGTGGGATTGATTGTATACTGTAAGCAGTTTTTGGTTTTGAAACAATAAATATTACAGAAAAAAAAAGCTCTTGTATCTCTCCTTTGCTTGTTTTTCAATCATTTCTGACTCATTTTGAGGCTAAAATGAATGAATGACCTTGACCGCTCTGCACATTTATCAGCGATTAGTTGCAAGAACGCCAGAACCGGAGAAGAGTCTGTAGAACAGCGTACCTGTACTTCCAGGTCGACTCTCTTCATGCTGAAATGTACTGCCGTGGCATTTTGTTTCATATTTGGATTCATGAATATTTGATTGAAAAATGAATTAATTTCCAATTTTAGCCAGAGGTTTCTCCCTTCATGTTGGTCAGACTTGAAGCTCACTGGACAAACGAAGACCCTGTTCATTAACATTAACATGAGCGTGCGGTGCTGTGTGACGCGTGCACAGCATTCACTCATCCTTAGTACGTGCCTGGTCAGGGCCATGGTGGTTTAAATTAGGCTACTAGTTTGTGTAGATTTTGTAAAACAGAACTGAAATGGTGAGAAAATAGAGCAGGTAGGTTCAAACAAATATAATAACTGCATGAGCAGGATTAAAAAAAAAAATGGAGTGATGTAGCTGAGGTTGAGGAACTGTCAGAGCCACAATTCACACATCAAGCTGTCACTCCTGACATTTCCGGAGTTTTTTTTTTCCCACTGATTCTGGGGCATTGTGGGAAAGTTCGTATTTATTTAAAATAAAAATAAATAAATAAATAAAACGCCAGGGTTAGGAGTTTAGATCCGAACGCACTTCCAGACAGTGTCCTTGTGTTTTAGCGCTACTCCGTATGTACACCAGTTCTTTTAGCGACAGGAGAAACTGATCCGAGCATATGCGTGTTGTTTTCATTTCAAGCTTTTTCCTTTCGATCTCCGTCAGTGCTGCACTCGTTTGTCCTCTCGCGCTGTGCGAAACTAGGCACTAAAATAGCAACGCACTGCCACTGAGCTTAAAGTCCATTTTATTTCAGAGGCTTATGAATAATTCTGCTCACAACCTAAAATATTCAAACATTCTCCCTCCATTTTTGGACATTTTGGTAAATTTCTTTTCACTCCCTAAGAATAATCTTTCATTTGTTTCTCTTTCATTCGCTTATGGAGACTTAAATTATAAAATATTAAATACTGCAGTCAGAACAGAAAATTATGTCTCGAGCGTCCATCATTCGGCTAAAAATAGCATAAAAGATTTTTTTTTTTTTGCGCTGACCACAAACAGCCGACCTTCAGAGCGATTCATCATTGTGATGAAGGTTGTTTTATCACTAATGCAATTATTTTTGTTTCATCATGTATATCGACAGAGTCCTTCCAGTACAGTGTGTCTGCTCGGCGGACATCTTGGCGACGCTCCCAGTGTTTTCAGTGCTACACGACCAGACTCTTATCTACTTAAATGTTAAGAGGCTCATAAACCAGAAGCGGATCGACACGATGATGGTTTAAAATCTGACAAAATGGCGGAAATTATTTTTGAAAAGATTTTTTTCGGGTTGCTTCTCTCCATAAATAACAAATCAAAATGCTTGTTATCTGAGTCAGTGCAACAGTCTGGTGTGTGTGTGTGTGTGTGTGTGTGTGTGTGTGTATGTGTGTGTGTCTGTGTTTTTCTATGATCTTAATCATCAATGTGATTGGCTCTTTCTCCTGAGGGGTGGGGCTTATGCACTGCCTAGTTCATATTTCAGGCAGTGTCCTGTCTCTAATCATACCGTCCCTGATTATGGATCGTGCACATGATGTTAATGAATTGGGAAACGTGCACATATGTGTTGTAATGTTACACCTGAAAGTGGGAGGAGTTTCTGTGGAGGTTTTGGCGAGGGGACTAGTGATGGGAGCGAAGTATGAAACAAAACCGAACTGAGTACGAGACACAGCAGGTTCGTTTTAGTGGCAAGCACAAGCAAAGCTGGGGTGCCAATACTTTTAATCCTACTGAAGATGGAGAGAATGTGAAGCGATGGAGCGAGGCATGTTATGTGAACTGCACTCAGCCGGCGTCGTATCCGAGCTGACAGTCCGTGTCACAGCGGAGGAAGAGGACGTTCGACGGGTTCACGTGTGATGGTTTAAAAGAGACGACGCCGAATTCAGATTAATTCCTGATCAAATAAAACTTCTCCAAAATGGTTGTTCTTATTTATGGGAGTTTCAATCGATCCACATTATTCATTCAATATGTCTCAGTTGTTTTTCCGATATAATAAAAAAAACTTTATACAGTATAAACAGTAGCCAGTTTAATAAAAAATGCTCATTTCGGAGATAGTTTTTTTCTCTTAGCAGTCAGTGGTCTGGCGTTTCCGAGCGAATATTTCCATCTCTTAACGTGCGCTGTGTGTGTTGCAGAGCGTGGAGACGGTGTGCACGCTGTATCACTCCTTCCAGGACGCTTCTGCAGGACTGATGGAGGTCCAGAAGGAGACGGCGGGACCGGACGCCGCCCTGCTCAGACCCTGTCCACGTCACATGTCCGTCACCGAGAGACTGCGCAAAGTCGTCCAGGAGTTAGTGGACACGGAGAAATCCTACGTCAAGGTAACACTCGCTCACCTCGGCGTCTGCGATCGAAATCGCAGGTTCTAAATCGGTGCACTGTGTTACGGTCAGTTTTACAAAATGTAGACCGTGTTGAAGTGTATTTGCGCTGGAGCACAGAGCAGGGGTTCATGGGTAGGCATGACACTTCAGGTCTCAGGTGAATGCTGATTGGTTGACACAGAGGGGTGTGTCTGTGTCTGTCGTCTTCCACAGGTATCTTCTGAGTAATATTTAGAACTCAGAAGCAAACACTGTTTATCAGCTTCTTTGAGACTTTTTGAGTTTTGTCACGTCGTAACGTCGCGACAGAACCGCACACCACACGCTAATCACTCGTGCTCTTGGCGACATGCATGAGCAACCCCACGACAGGTCCTTCATGACGAATGTCAGGTGACTTATAACGATCAGAGCCCTCGTAGCGTTCATGTTCTCACGTGGTACGACAGTAGTCCTCAGCTGCCATGGCGTCAGACGTGAAGACGTCTTTGTAACGACACGTTTCTGACATGGAACAGGAAGGCGTAAATGGCGGGAAAAGGTACGGTCTTAGGTGACGTTAACGTTCTGGGATTTCCTTGACGGAGCAGATACAATTTACCCTTTGAGCAAATATTTGGTGTTAAATATCTCACATTCATTGCTGTGCAAAAGTATTGGTGAGCTTTTTCTTTTCTTTTCTTTCTTTTTTTTTTTTAAATACTAATTTTCTCTTCTCATGTTAGTGCATCATTAAACATTAAACATTAAACAAAAACCTAAGTGACAGTTTAAAAGTGAAACCTTTGTACGTTGTGGAAGAAAGGAGGACATTAAGTGATACAACACTTGAGTTTTAAATCATAATGGAGGCTGTTTGAAGCAGGAAAAACTTTATTAGCTGATTTCCTTCTTCTTACTGAACGACACACAGAACCGATGCGGTTTTAAAGGAAAACATTTAACGGTTTTAAACATCCACTTGGTTTATTTTATTACTGTTTACAGCTCTTTATGTATTTTTTAATACGTCGAAATGTTTTTTACGCTTCTTTGCATTACAGAATTAGAACTCGTTTGCACACAACACTAGAATTAGTGGCGTGTAAATAACGTGCATGGCGTTATCACGTGAGAGTCGGAATCTTATCGTTGGAATGTCTTACGGTTTATAAAAACACACACAGTAAATAGTTGCTGTATTATAATGGATGCTTTATTAAGTCCCTCAGGCCGGTGATTATGGCTCAGTTGGAGTGATGTAGAAATGTGTGTTGAGTCGGCGGCGTAGCTGCAGCCGGTGCAGAAGGACGAGTGTGTTCCGGCCGTTTCGCTGTGATGTGCTGCGCTGGCATCGCTGCGCCTCAATAAATCAGCCTAATGAGAATATTCCGGTTAATACAGCCACGGCCTGCCAGTGCTTTAACACACAGCATCGACGTGGGAGAGACGGGGCTCTGTTACAAATGTTTTTGCCCCCCTGGCTGAAACGAATGATGTGGAAAAGTGGGATATGGATTTAAACATACGTTTCTGTTTAATGTCTGTTTAATAAACGCGAACACGAGGATAAATTGTACACTCAGTGCTGTATCTGATTTTTTTTAAATTTATTTATTTTTTCTCAGGATCTGAGCTGCTTGTTTGAGATCTACCTGAAGCCCCTGCAGAAGGAGACGTTTCTCACACTGGATGAGGTAAAACTAAACATTAGTCATTCAGGCTGAAGCCTAAAATTATAATTTTTTTTATTTTTTAATTAATGATGTTAACAATTCTACCCTCGAGCTTCTAAGTGTTCCTGATCCCAGTCCACTCCCAGACTGTTTGTGACTAATGCTAATGGCTAGCATTTTAGCCTCGCTAAACTGTTCCACTGCGCTGGACTGGACTGCGACACGGTTCAGGATGTCCCTGGAGAGCCGAGTGAGGCGCATTAAAGAGCCATTAGCGCGCTAGGACGTGCCCTTGCACAGAGTGAGCAGACTGAGAGCGAGCGGTTAAGTAGCGCCACTCAGGATAATGTGACCAAGTGATAAACATTAAGTACTGAAAGCCAGGACGAGTTTAGGAGTCGCTGTGTGTTTACACTTCCTCACTTAGACCGCAGCGCTGTTTAATTCTGCATTCTGATTGGTCAGAAGGTCCCCCAGGGGAACTCTTAAAGGTTCTCTGTAGAACCCTGCATTGAAGGGGGTTTTGCCTTGTGTCCAGCGTTCCTGTGATCCACCACCATCCTGACCAGGATGAAGCTCAAACTGAAGATGAATCAATTAATGAACGAACCATTCACTATCTAAAGAACCTTGAGGAACCTCCTTTTTTTTTTTTAAGAGTATAATGAATTATTCCACATCCCCCCCGTTGTTTAATTCTTTTGTACTCGATTTCTTCTGTATAAAATTTGCTTTCCTGATGATTTTAGACGAGCTGTTTTGAAAGCCGCAGCTGTGTAGAATGACCAGGCCGCTTGTCGTCTCCTTCCAGATGGAGAGTTTGTTTGGGAGTCTGCCGGAGATGCTGGACTTCCAGAAGGTGTTTCTGCAAACCCTGGAGGAGAGAATTGCCTCGACTCCGGACTTCAGCACACTGGAGACCCCCGTGCAATTCAAGGCAAGTCTACGTTCACACTAACGAGCGGCAAGTCTACTTCGTCTCTTGTTGGCGTGTAGCGAGCGGTACCGTCCTCGCTTGTGGGCGTGGCCTGTCCTGCGCTGTTTTTAGTTCTGATGAGAAACGCTAGTAGCTAAAACGTACAGCCTGCAGCTAACTAGTTAAACACAAATTAATGTACGCACTAATCACTGCTTCCTTCTGAACTTTATTTTTCTTCGTAATGTCTCTCTACAAATTTAACGCAAGGTCGTATATGACAGGATAAGATGAAACCATAGAAGGTGATTGTAGGTAGGTGTAGTTTTGACGTGTCGTAGTATCGGTCCGAGGAATCATTCGAGCCAGTCGTTTGGATCCGTCATACCTAACTTGCGCAGAATTGAGAACATCTCAGCCAGATGTGGCTCATTTCTGCGCACGGAGCAGCGCTAACTCCCGCGGTGGTGCTGTGTTCGAGCGCTGTCAGTAGTCAGAGCGATTATAAACGTCAAGTTACATGAATAGATTTTCTCTTCACGATCCGGCATGACTTTAATATCCCTCTCTCTGAGATTCACAGTGATCTTTTGTTTTTCACTTTTGTTCTGATTTTAACGTCCTGTCTGAACGTGATGATTAAGCCGTCACGGTTTATTCTCTCTCTCCTCTCTCCTCTCTCTCCATCTCCTTTTGTTCCCGTTCAGAAGCTGCTGTTTTCTCTCGGTGGATCGTTTCTCTACTACGCCGATCACTTCAAGCTCTACAGCGGCTTCTGCGCCAACCACATCAAGGTCCAGAAGGTTCTGGAAAGAGGTACATCCCGATCTCCTACACGCCACAAGCCCATTGCAGTCGCATTACATCATTAGCAGCGAAAGCGTAAAATCGGGAATATTTCTGTCCTAGTTAACTCTGTGGTGTTTTTTTTTTTTTTTTACTTTTAATTGTGTGCAGTTCCTCAGGCAGCAGTGACACAAAACTGTGAAAGTGTTATTTTAATATATTTTTCAACTTAAAAATTCCAACCTTGGGATTTAAAGGTTAAATATGCTGATGATGTTGCATGATGAATCTTCAGATACTTTAATGTTCTGCATTAAAATGTAATGTATGCACCGTGCTGTTCATCTGCAATGCAGTTACTCTGCAGCCTTTTTTAAAGGCTTTTTTTTCAGGTCCAGGAGGTGTGATCTATAATAAGGATCCGATCATTAAAACCGGACCGTACATTAAAACTAAGCTTTAGAGTGTGACTAAATATATCTGGATTTATGTGCGTAACATTGGCCTGGTTTCAGTCTCGGGCACGCTGCCCAGTGTCAAATGAATGAAAGCGTGAGCTGGCCGGCTGGTATCGAGAGGAGAAAACTGCACCCTGGCGTCTCGTTAATGTGTCCCATTACAGGATCAGAGCAACAGTTCTGTACGCAGGAACAGAGACGAGGGTTTAATGTGTGAGGAACAACCTGGAGCTCTCACACAGCGGCACTGAGCAGAAAGAAATAAAACTCACTTTGCTGAAACACCCAAGTCAGGAAAAGTGTATCTACAGCTAACTTCCTGAAAGCCTGAGCCAGGTTCTGGCTTTACCTCTGACACTGGAGACTCCTTCCATAAACAGTAAATAAATAAACAGTCTCCTTACAGAAAACTTCACATCAAAGATTTTTTTTAATCCGTCTCTACGGAGAGTCTGTCGTGCAAGTCCCTGAGAATGGGCTGAGCACTACTCGCAGAGCTGCTGTTATAGAAAAATAAACACCACCCTCTGACCAATCAGAATCCAGAATTCAACAGCACTGTGGTGTAAGTAAGGGATAGAACAGTGTGTGTTGTGCTGCTGCAGTAAAATAATCAATGACAGGGTGGCGTGATGAAGCGGAGTTCCTGTTACCACCTCGAAGTTGATGATTTTCCTCTAACAGTTAATGAGCTCTCACCACCTGATTATGTAATAACTTAATGTTTCCTAAAACTGTGCTGATTTGATCGACATGAGCCAAATGTGATTCGTTCATTAATCCTGCGTGAATTGTGCTGGTGTAATAGACCTGCGAAGTGGCCACGCCTGTGCTTAATGATCTTAGTGTACATGTATAGCGTACACACACACACACACACACACACACACACACACACACACACACACTACTATCTCCTAAGCAGAGCAGTGTGTGTGTGTCAGCAGTGTTGGTAATTACACTTTCTCACACTGCGTCTGTTGTGTGGGAGATGTGCTCGTGCAGCGATAAAGATTTTTTTTTGTGCCTACGTGTTAATTGCCTGCCAATTACTCTCCGATGTGCGAGTGCGGCCGTGGTGCGAGTGCTTCGTTAATTGCTCTCAGTATCTGATACTCGACGCAGAGAGGTAGCGTTGATCAGGGACGAGCCGCCGACGCAACATGGCTGCTCCGCTCTCACCTCGTTCATCTGCAGTGAAGCGCGTTTACTGCAGTGGTCATAAAAAAAAAAAAAAAAAGAGTTGTGGGTGGAGGGGTGTCCCAGAGGCGGTGCTGCCTCCTTGTGGATGTGTGATGTGGCATGATCGGTACACAACTGTAGCATGATGTGATTATGTAAATTCATCTGTATGTTCAGCTAAAACGGATCGAGCCTTTAAGGAGTTCCTGGACGCGAGGAATCCCACCAAGCAGCACTCGTCTACTCTCGAGTCCTATCTGATTAAACCAGTGCAGAGAGTGCTGAAGTACCCTCTACTGCTGCGAGAGCTGGTGTCTCTGACCGACACGGACAGCGAGGAGCACTATCACCTCACAGGTACACACACACACACACGAGCAAAAGGTGGAGAGTCTTCTTGCGCGTTTTTGCTCATTTTGCGATATATAACGTGTGTTTATTGTTACAGAGGCCCTGAAGGCGATGGAGAAAGTGGCCAGTCATATAAACGAGATGCAGAAGATCTATGAGGACTACGGCGCCGTGTTTGACCAGCTGGTGGCGGAACAAAGTGGCTCGGAAAAAGAGGTACTTCACCACGTCACGCTTCCGGCATTTCACGGTTCCTACAATCTTATCAACTGTAAGGAGTGTAAAGTGGTGACATGTTGTTGTTGTAAACAGTCGTTCCCTCAGCAGCCTCTCTGTTTCTCTCTCTCCTGAAATTAATAAGACGGAAAAAGAAAAACAACCTCAGCTTGTCATGTTACTGAGAAACTGCAAAGCGCAAACTCCTGTCCTGAAAACGTCGGAAAACTTAAGAGAAAGTTACAGCTTCACCTCTGACCGTTACAAAGCTCTGACACTGGAGACTCCTTCCATAAATGTTATATAAACATCCCCTTAGAGAAAACTTCACCACATCAATCAATATACACGTTTTTTTTGTTTGTTTATGCAGAGTGATCGTTGTACACGTCCCTGTGAACAAGCTGTTACTATAGAACGATAACGTATTAGAGCGAGCGCATTAATGTAATGTAATGTAATGTAACCTGCACTACTGTCAGAGCTGCTGTTATAGAAAATTAATCAACACCTTCTGACCAATCACAGTCCAGAATACCTAACGCCTATTACAAGTGATCTAAGGACATTTTTACTTCTTTTTCCCCTCATCGCTAGTCGCTGAGTTTCCCGATGTAGGATGTTGGGTTTCAGTTTACATCGTCATTTTCTTAGCAACTTATTTAGCTGTAAATATACAGTATTGTTCCCATAGCAACCACACTTTTGTTCTTCCGTATAAAATGTTCATGGTTTAGTGTACGCGTCCTGTGTTTAACGGTATCTGTGTACCACACTGTTTCCTCTAATAATTTGGTTAGCGTATTAATTTGATTGGTCCAAAGATGTTGAGCCTGTTTAGTGACATCACAAACTGAGCTCATACGTAGCTCCGCCCACGAGGAAGTTTTATCCAGAAGTACCTACAATCTCCGCATGAAACGATGGAAAAAGTGTAAATTTAGTGGTATTTTAGGCAGTCTAGCTAATCCACATCTCTCTATGGTGTTCTTGAGGGTATTTATTTATTTATTTAAGTATTTTTGCGAGTCTAAATATTCCAGCGTTGTGTTTTTCTCTCTCTCTCAGGTCACAGAGATTTCCATGGGAGAGTTTCTCATGCATTCCTCAGTGATGTGGCTGAACCCGCTCCCGTCTCTGGGCCGCATGAAGAAGGAGCCAGAGTTGACCGTATTTGGTGAGTAGCTGCTGATATTTTGTTCTCAGGACCCAAGACACCATATTTCTTATTTTCCCTTTTAATTCCATAATTAATTACCTTTAAGAAAATTGCATGTCAAGGAAGATGACAAGTCTGTCTTTAAACCGTCTTTAAACCGACACCTATGGGCTATAAATGTTTATCTGGACATTTGATTTTTTTTTGATTGATGTTACTGTAATAATGATATATTTATTATCATAGTTCAAACAACTTCAGGATTAAACACGTATCGAGTATTAATGTGCATCAACCGTTTAAATCTTATGTTGAAGTTAAAGGGCATTTCTTGTAACGTAAGTAAGAAATCAAACACTTTGCGTGATGCTGTTTTAGGAAAATCATCAACAACAGCAGGATGGTGTGATTCAGCACAGTTACTACTGCCACCCTGTCGTCGATTATTTTCCCATACAAACACGTCTCCAAGAGTTTTATTCCTCTTTTTATACCAATAAACTCAGCCCAGGCTACAGCTCTGATTTTGGGATAAAGATGTATGAATTCATGGTTCCCTGAAACCTGTCTTTTCCCTCACCAGTGTTTAAGAAAGCAGTGATCCTCGTCTGCAGAGAGAGCAACAAGCTTAAGAAGAAAATGGTGAGTGTCTCCGCTCTCCTACTGTAATAACTATTAGTGCTCTAATCAAACTTGGCAAATTAATCATTACTCCCCTCGTGTGTGTTTGACAGAACGTTCCACGCTCCGCCCACTCTCACGGAGATCAGGACCCGTTCAAGTTCCGCTGGCTCGTCCCTCGCTCCGCGCTGCAGGTCAGACTGGGCAACACGGCAGGTACGACGACTTTCACCAGCGCGTGCACACGCGCGCGCACACACACACACACACACACACACACCACAGTGCTGTTGAATTCTGGACTCTGATTGGTCAGGAGGTGTTGAGTTATAGTTTTCTATAACAGCAGCTCTGATAGTAGTGCAGCTGCAAATCACAGCTTTATACTAATGCACTCGTTTTAAACAGATTAAAAAACTTGTAATTGTTAACATTTTGAAGTTTTCTGTAAGGAGAAATGCGTTTATTTATCATTTATGGAAGGAGTCTCCAGTGTCAGCGCTTTGTAACAGTCAGAGGTAAAGCTGTAACTAAGGTTTTAAGGGTTTAACGTTTCTTTGCGGTTTCTCGGGCACGTGACAAGCTGCATTTTTTTTTTTTTTGTCTTATTAACTTCATACACTTACAGCTGCTATAATGCAAGCGAGAACAGGAACTAACTTGTTTCACGGATGTTCCACAACATTAAAAGTAACTGTAAACAGATTAAAAAAAAAAAAAGAAATGCTGTTCTTAAGTAGTAATCGTTTGTAAATTGCTGTGGTATAAGAGGAATAAAACACTCATCGATGTGCTGTTGTAGGAAAAAGAAGAAAACTCGAGGCTGATACCAGTAACTTCATGTTGTGCTGTTAGAGGAAAATCATCAATGGAGTGTTTTATTCCTCACGTAATGGTTACATTCCACTCTTTAAGAACTAATGTTTTGTCACTTTTTCACGTGATGTTGGAAAAAAACTCAGAATAAGCATGACAGTCATGACAGTTGTTGCATACTTTATTTTCAGATTATTTTTAATTGAGACAAATTTCTCATTCAGTTAAAAAAAAAAAGTCAAATATTAGATAACAGTTAATCATTTCTGACAAACAGTTATTGGACTTGCTGAATGCTGAATGTGTCATTGGCTGAATCTGTGTTCTACTGAGCATCCAGGACCTTAAGACATAGGCTTTATTCCCTATGGAGTGAGCACATGTAGAGAACAGGAAGCCATCAGGGATTCAGCAGTACTGTGTGTTCAGTGGCTAGCTTACAGGTGACATACAAAATGTAAAATCAGGCAGATATCAGCAACAAGAACATATTTAAATAATAAAAAAAAATTCACCTTGAATATGTAACACACGACTGATTCATTAATATTTAAATATATGTAAATGCTGATTCTGATTAAAACTGTACCCACACTCATCTTTTTTTTTTTCTTTCCTTTTTTTCCCCCGCACACAGAAAGCAACTGCGTCTGGGAGCTGATCCACACCAAATCGGAACTGGAGGGCCGACCCGAGACGGTGTTCCAGCTGTGCAGCAGGTGAGCTACAGGATCGTTCGGTTCTAAACATAAACCTCTAACTGATACGTGCTGAGATGCTAACTGCGAGCTAACGTCTCCTTCAGCACGCCCGAGAGCAAAGTGAACATGGTCAAGGTGATTCGCGCTGTTCTGCGAGAAAACGTGCGCAAAGGGATGCGAGCAAACGAGCGGCCAGCTGAGAGAACCTGCAAAGAACATTTCACTCCACTGAGGGGAAGTTTACCTTCTTCAGCTAAACTCGGTCAGTCCCGTCTCACACACACTTGTACAGTATTGTTCAACATCATGTGCTAATGATACAGCTCACAGACGCAGACCTGCTAACCCCAAAGAGGAATGCCTAGTCCCCAAAGGGAGCTGGAGCGCGTGTGTGTGGTCCCTTTTGAAAGTATTGGAACAGCAAGGCCAATATATTTGTTTTTTGCTATACACTGAAGACATTTAGGTTTGAGATCATACGAGGAATACAAGACGATAGACCAGAATTTCAGCTTTCATTTCCTGATATTTACATCTAGACTTGTTAAAGAACTTAGAACATGGCACCTTTTGTATGAACCCACCCATTTTTCAAGTGATCAAAAATATAGGAACATGTGACTGACAGGTTGCACAGGTGTGTCCTGTTAGATTGATGGTTTAAAAAGTTAATATCGCTGAATGTCTACTCTTGGTTTGAGCCCTGGAAGCCTGTGAAGATTGCATTTGTTTGGTAAAAAGGATAAACCAACATTAAGACCAGAGAGCTGTCTATGGGAGAAAAGCAAGCCATTTTGAAGCTGAGAAAAGAGGGAATTCCAGACATTGACCAGGTCGGCCAAGGAAAAAAAAACAGCAGTTGTCAAAGATTGTGAAATCTGTGAATTAAAACCACAGTCAGTGACATCACCAACAACCTCCACAGGGCAGGGGTGAAGGTATCACAATCCACCTTTCGAAGAAGACTTCGAGAGCAGACAGATATGCAACCAAATATTCCGTATTATTTACTTTATTTTAAGACTATCTGTTCCAAAGGTGCCATGGTCCAAGTTGTTTAACACGTCTAGATGTAAAGATCAGGAAAAGAAAGCTGAAATTCAGATCTATTGTCTCAAACCCAAAGTGTCTTAGTGTGTAGCAAAAAGAAAAAGAATTGACTTTGCTGTTCCAATATTTTCAGAGGGGACCGTACATGGGGTTTTACGGTAATCACCAGCTGCTAATTGTCTGTTTTAATTTAGCTGTAGACAATAAAAATGTTTAAATGCACACATTCTTATTAATTTGTGTGTGTAAGAGTTTTCCTAGAATAGGAAGAAGAACGTGTACGTGGATGGTGGTTACCGTAAAACTTGGTATATACGTGCACTACAGTTTCTACCGCGATGAGAAACTGTATGTGTTTAAATGCAGCTGTTCCTACTTTGTAAAGGTTGGCAGGTCTGCAGTCGCACGCAGATAGAGTTCAGTCCTCGCATCACATGTAAAAAAATAATAATAATAATTTTAGCATCTTTATTTTCTCTTGAGAAGTTTAACCGTGCAGCAACTGCATGCATTGTAGGTGTTGCATGATGGCTGCGTGCCGCACTTTATTTCGCTCGGTTTTGTCACTGATCTCACAAACCTGCATGTTCCTGACCCTGAAAATATCATCGTTTATCTGCGTACGCTCATTAACCCGACTAGTAAAAATCACTTTGTGCCTCGGCTGATGTGTGTAGTGCAGCAGGTGGCGGGATTCAGAACAAGTAGCACGTTCAAACACACACAAACTGAAAATGTTCATTTTTGTGAAGGTAAGCAGTTGGTTTTAATTTTCTCGTCTCGGATAACTACGAATTTAAAAAAAAAAAAAAGCTAGTGATTTGCCCATCAGCTCGTATTATTGGTGCTCAGCGCACATAAAGTGCAGAAAACACACACAGTGATGGCAGAGATGCCACAGGGTTGTTCTCTCACTCATCCGTGTGTGTGTGTGTATGTGTGTGTGTTTCAGGCTCCTCTCGAGCGTCCTGGTTGTGCCAGAAGCCCATCAGCATCGACTCTCTTGCCAAAAGTGACTCACTGAAGCCCACGCAATTAGACTCCGATTCAGCAAGCGAGAGCAGTGGAGACCCGCCCCCTGCCCCATCATCAGAGGCCCCGCCTACTAACGCCACCCTTAGACGCGGCAGCATGAAGGAATCGGACATCCTCAGCGACGACGACGGGTTTAGCGAGCGCTTGGCTCGCCGTGACTCCACCCCCGGGTCCATCGAGACTCGGTTCCACGAGCTGCGCCTGAGCAACGAGACCCGTGTGGAACCCGAAGGTCGTGAAGTGAACTCTCCCGAGACGCAGCCTCAGCTGAGACGGGCTCACTTCGGCGCCGTGAGGCGGCGGTCAGCGAGAAGCGAGCCGAGGCGCAGCCAGGCGGCGCTGCTGAGTCTGAGGCAGCACAGCCGCTCTCTGGACAGCCAGTCGGAGTCTACGCCGGTCGGCGGCGACCTGAACAGGCTGCTAGAGCGGGACTTCAGCGTCCACAGCCTCACCTCCGTCACTAACGAGGACTGTTTCTATGAAAACGCCACCAAGAGCAGCACCACAGCTACGACATCATAGCGATGAATCCGTACGCTCGAATTTACGTTAACGTTCAGGTCAGTGAATTAGTAGCTAGTTTAATGGTTATTTAAAGGTAATTTAAAGGTTTAGTCAGCGATTTTGGACGAACTGTAAAGTTCTACCTTCAGTGGCCCCTCCCAAAGCCACGCCCCCACAATCATTTCTGAATAAACAAGAAACATGATTGACAGGCAAGAACAGACGCCTACTCGTTTTTGGACGCTGGGGGTCCGGAGGAACACGTGACTCGAATCGCCGAACCTGTGCTTACCTTCAGGAAACAACGATCCAGATGTTGCATCTGTTTATTTTGTGCCTTGTTTAGCTGTGCTTTGATTTTTATTTGAACATGCTAGGGTCTTTAACATTTTTAAGCTTTATTATTTATTGAAAACTTTATATTCCTTTTGGATAGGAAGCCTAACCACAGGCTAAGACTTGATTTGATTTTTTTTCTTGAAGTAAAACGTTTGCACGAGGTGTGTGACTGAAACGCGGGGATAGTTAGTAAGTTCGCCGCGTGCGATGTACAGAACAGCCGCGCGGTCCACCACCATCGGCGCTGAATGTGCTTCGTGCTACGGCGGGTAACGTAAAAACACCAAATATGTATAGTATTTTTTATGAATAACTGTAATTTAATTTGTAATACGGTTTATCAGTTTGGCATTTTAACAACTTAACAAAAAAAGTGTATGTAATAAACTGTCGGTGATTTGTACAGTTCTACTGCAAAGAGGTTTTTAAACGAACGATGAATAAAAATGTCTTTTGGTATTCGTCCTATCGACCGTGTGGCTGAAATGAAATAAACAAGACGGATGCATTCGGTCACGGAGATCAAGACAAATGGAAGTGTGTCCGAGCCTGATGGAGCCGCACTGAGGGGAAAAAAAAACAAAACGCACGGGCAGAATTACTGGCTGCATCGGCGTGGACGCGCGTAATGCAGATTTATTAGCTGGATAATGTCCTGATTTTCAGTACATCACACCATTCAATTAGTCAGCGAGTTAAACGGCTGCAAAAAAATGCTTTCAATTTGCAATTTTCACATTAATTCACATTATCCATCGATCAGTTTCAGACTTCCAGACTACATAAGAAGAAAGGGACAGTTACTAATGTTTATATGCTTGTTTTCTCATGCGGAGGTTTAACAGGAATATTTAAATCAGGAAGAGGTGAGAAATCAGTGTGTGCACACAAGCAGGAAAAAGAAAATAAACCCTAAACCTTACTGGAAAAAAAAAAAAAAAGTTTGGTGTGTGTTTCAACTTAAAGCGTTTCATTGTGCATCTCGATGGCGTAACTACAGCGTGAGCGAGCTACTCGTTCTGAATCCCACCTCCTGCTGCACTACACACATCAGCTGAGGATCTGGATGAATTAGCGCGCAACCTTTTCAGAAGCAGGAACAGACAGGTTCGTGGAAACAAAACAAAACTCTGTGGTTAAACATATCGAGAGAAAGTAAAGATGCTAAGACATCTCACAGCGGAAACGTGCGCCAGCGACTCTGTGACCTTTTTGGCGAGGGCGCAAACACGATGCGCTACGTCAGAGGATAATGATCATTAACTCGTTCATCAGCGTTTCGCTTCGTCAGTTTCTGACTAAAACGAGGGATTGAGCAGCACTTTTACGATACGTGTCAGCATTATAAAGCATTATACAGGCCATGCATAGCCATTTCCTTAGAGATACCAAAGTGAAGCAGCTTCTCAAAGGAAAACGTTTCTCTGGCAACAGATGATGAGAAAAACTTTGGGGGGGGAAAAAAAAAAAGATTTCTATATTATACCCAAATTTCATTGGCATCTGTAACAGTGAAAATCTGCCATCAGACATATTTATTTATTTATTTACCATTTCTGCTGTGCAATAACCTCAGACGCCTTGAAGCTTTCTCTCCAAAGTTGTCACTAGAGAAACATTTTCCTCTGAACTGCTCGACGTTACGGACGCGCTCCGTGCGGTGAAGCGATTACGGCACTCTGTCACTTTGCTATATGACAGCAATTCCGAGTCAAAGTCTAAACTCTCTCCTGAACAGCTCTGAGAAGGAGAAATGGCCTGAATAACTACAAAAATGATTATTTTCAGGTCTGAATCTGCTCCTAAAGGGCCTTGTGTGATTGCACTGCGGATTCCAAGCGCATTTTCTTTCATTTCCAGCATTTTTTTTTTTTTAAATATATGAACTACAGTCTTTTTGTTTTTCAGGAGTATATTAAATACTACAGATATCCTTCACATCTATATAAAATAAAACTACACCATCTTACCTCCAAGCCATTGTTTCTTCTACACTCAACACTGCAGCTGGATTTGGAAAGGTGTTAAAAATTCATGCCCGAGCCGCCGTGAAAATGTCCCGGTGTGAACGGCAGCCATTAGCGTCTCTGCCTCTTCACCTGCCTGTGGCTCTGACGCTTCTGCCTCAGCTCTTCTCTGAAGTCGTAGCTGAACAGCGTGTGGTCTTCTCTGCACAGCCTGCCGTAGGCGTCCGCTAAAGCTCGGAACTGGCTGATGGAGATGTCGGGGGGACGGAGAGTCGGGTCCACGTCGGCGCTCCGCAGAAGCTCCTCCGTCATCCTGAGTCTCTGAGCCTCGGGAAACAACATCCTGTACGAGAGGAGCAGGGACACATCACACTGACATTAAGTGATGAGTAAAATGCTGCGTGTGGTGCTGCTGGAGGAAAATAATCAACGACGAGGTGCTGCGATAAGTGGTTTATTCCTCTTATACCACAGACTCTAATTTCGATAACGTGTTAGAACCAGTGCGTTCACATAAACCCGTGATTTGCAGCTGCACTACTTATCAGAGCTGCTGTTCTAGAAAATTCAGCAACACTTTCTGACCAATCACAATCCAGAATTCAACAGCGCTGTGGTATAATGTGAGGAGGAGTTCAAAAGTTTGCATCTCTCATTCTCAATGTGAAATAAAAATTCTCTAGTAAGTTGTAAACCCACACACACTGTAACATCTTTACATCCTCTCGAGCCCATCGCACACAGCCTCCATAATCGCTAGATGACAATATTCAATATTTGTAGAAGGAATAGATAAAATAATCGTGAGGTCCTATGACGACTTAAAAAATGTCATTTTGCCAGTTTCCTTCCAACAGGTTTCTAATGTGGGGCGCCAACATTTTTAGCAGTGATTAAATCTGCTGTACTGACACACACAAACTGATTAATGAAAGGACTTCAGTACAGTTGTGTTCTGTGCTCTGACTTTAACAAGAGAAGCTCGTCGTTAGAACTTCTGCTTGTTCTCTTCATGGATCTGTGATCTGACGTCTCGCGCTGCCTTCAGAAAAAAACGCACAACTGCTTTTAAAAATATTTCCTGTAGGTTGTGCCTCGGCTTGGATTGCTATTACGCTTTTATATCATACAGGGGGTATATTTTATCTCTCCCCCAATTAAAAATACATATTTACACACACACACACACACACACACACACACACACACACACACATATATATATATATATGGGCCAAAATTACTTGGGGATAGAAGAGAAATGAACCAAATCACACCAATAAATATTTTTGCATCAATGTACAAAAAAAATTACAATTAGATTTGTACATAGGCTTATGCATAAGTCATATGTTTGTTTGCATATTTATTTATTTACTTACTGATTTATTGATTGATTATTATTTATTCAACCCCCATGGAACGCGAGGAAAATACATTAACCTTTGTGTTTTTTAAATAAATAAAAAATAAGGCTTTAAAAGTGCCAAGTGGTCATAGGTAGTGAAAGCAATACAGGCTATAAAATTAATTATTTATTTAAAAAAAAAAGAAAAAAAGGGCACCCTGATGCATAAATATTGGCACCCGAATCATGAGATGCCTACTGATTTTCGCCTCTTATTGCAGTGCAGCTTCTGCAGTAGCACAAGTTCATTCCTCATAATCACTGACGTCTCAATGACTCATAATTGCTGCTCTCGCTGTGAAGGTTTCTTTATTAAACGAGGCCTACTTGCTGAGTAAGTTTTAAAAGTGAACAGGAAGGTGTTACTCATGAGCCTCGAGCGATGGTTATTAAATAAAATTATAAAAATGCAGGAAGTGGAGGAGGAGAGAAGAGAGAGAAGAGAGAGAAGGTACAGAGCACTTACTCGAGTCCTTTGTGGCAGTGCTTCCTGCGGAACTGAAAGACATTCCTGACCACTTTCTCCACAAGCTTAAAGGGCTGCTGGATGTGTGGCTGAACCAGAGGAGTGAAGTGTACCACCCCCACGTCCACCTACACACACACACACACACACACACACACACACACACACACACACATGAATGTGGAGAACACAGTCACAGTGAAGCATGACTCCCACGTACACACACAGAGTGGGAGGGAAGGATGGATGGAGGGAGGGTGATGGACGGATAGCTGGAGGATAGGATGAGTGGTAGAAAAGGAAGGCAATGACGCAGCAGTTGCCACAGTAACACCTGTTTGAAGGGGCTGTGAAAACAAAAGAACGATTGCTAACAGTCTCGTCAAAACCTGCCACATCAAAACATGCAAACGAGAAACGCGCCGCTGTTTTTTACCTCCAGCAGACCAGGAGCATGAATGTTCCCGATTGATTTGATGCTGGGACTGGTGAGGGGGTGAACCAACATTTGGCCTTGACTCATTTTCTCTCTCTCTCTCTCTCTCTCTCTCTCTCCATACAATCCTCCAGTCAGCGTTAAGCTGATATGACAAACTGTTGAAGTAATCGCGCCAGAGAGGAGAGGAGCAGAGCAGAGCAGAGCAGAGCAGAGCGATGCCGCTCTCCTCCTCAGATCTCCCTCCCTCACCGTCTCGTTTTTTCCTCCTCTCCGAGGCACGGCTCTTCCTTTCATTGTGAGCAATAAAAAAAAAATAAAAAAAAGGAACAGTGCACAACAAGCCACAACGAGTGCTTGAGCGGAGGAGTGTAAATTTCTGGATCTTCTTGCTCGTGAATGAAGAGCACCATATGGGCTGTTTCGTCATTTCTTCCTGGTGGATAGATTGAGGGATAATCTCAGGACTCAGGAAAAACGAATACGGACATGGTAACGTCAAGACGGCCGTCATCAACTACATCTCAAACAGGTACGTCTGCAGAGTCTTTCCTGCTACTCTCGGCGTGTTGCGTACGGCTGAACAGGCGAGGCGTTTCGTTTTCATTTCTGCCTCCCCGTTTAATTTAGTGTTGGCATGAAGAGAATGTGGAAGGGACGAGAAAAAACTTAATTCATCTGTGGAAGAAAGAAAACACCACAGCCGTGATTGATTTGCTGTCGATTCATTCGTCTGAGCTGCTCGGGTGCTGCTCGGCTCTGCGCCGGCTCGTTGTTAACTTTTGCGTGCTGCAGTGATGCAGGAAGCCCTCCATCAGCTCTGCACTTCTCCTTACAACTTAAGGATGAGACGCAGAGCAACACACACCACCGGCGTTTTCTCTTTAATTAGAAAATGATGCATCAATGAAATCAATGCTGATTTAAAATGCCTTTTTCTGCACTAACCGGAGCAGTAAAGGCAGATCTCCTATAGAGTCTCTCTCCTGTAGTAATTACACCATCTATATTCTGCAGGCGGTGTGTGTGTGTGTGTGTGTGTGTTTTGTGGTATTTCCATGGTTCTTGTGAGAGATTTGGTGTGTAAGTATAGAAGTTT
>CM074983.1:26307645-26322826 GCA_037576825.1 Pangasius krempfi
CTCTCTCTCTCTCTCTCTCTCTCTCTCTCTCTCTCTCTCTCTCTCTCTCTCTCTCTCTCACACACACACACACACAGCTCAGCCAATCAGCACGTACGGCAGCCTTCAAGGACGGGCGAAGTCACTCAACGTGACAGAAGAAGGAGCCTCGCAGCAGTGAAACACGACGGCCAGACATAAAGCACGGCGCGTTAGAAACACGTCTAGCAGCACGTCAATATCACTCCATTCCTGCGATTATAAATAAACCTGCTCTCGAGCCGCTCTCTGGCAGCACGGCTCATCCCTTTTTATTCAGAGTTTATCAACACACCCAAACTCACAGTGTATTACACAACACTACGTCTGCGCTATTGTCTTTAAACAGTACAGCAGCCTTAATCCAGGAAGAAAGCAGGGTGTGTACAATAAACCCACACGGAGAGGAAATGCAAACACTTCACAAATCCTATCACGGCTATACAGCCTCGATGATCCGCTCCTGCTCCTTTCCAGCGAAAACAATACGGCAGAACAATCGCGAGACCGCAACGTGCTGGTGCTCATCAACAAAGCAGAAATTATTCACCTGTAAAAGCAATGCGGAGCTTCAAGAAACAAACGGTGGAAAACGACGCATGATCAGAGGTCACAGAGGTCACACACGTGAAAAAGCTTAGTGACATAAAAGTGGAAGAAAAGTCCATGTTAATATCTATCTAAAGCATAAATGTTCCTTCCATCTTTTTAATTATTTTGGGATGTAAATGATCACAGATGAGCCTGGATTAACCCGGATTAAGTTTTACTTCATAATTTAAACTTGTTAAAAGGTTAAAACTCTCCTCTTTCATCACGTTGCTCTATTTTCACTTGGGTTAATGCTTTCCTACATTACCCACAATGCCATGCTGATCGTGGTTCAGTGGGATTTAGCCTTCCCTTCACCTCTACCTAAAGAGTGAAATGCGGCGGCGCTTTAGCGCTTCAGTCTGTCCAGCTCTCTCACCTCCTCATCTGTACACTCCGCTCACGCAGATCAGCTTTCAAAGCTTCAGCTCTCACACTAAAACCCCTCGTCAACACCATCTCGCAGATCGCTAACTAGCCGAGCCGAGTCTCTGCCGTCGGATAGCTGCACTGCATCCTGGGACTCTGAGTCCAGCGTTTGCAGCAACGTCTCCACTACTTCTACGCTGGATTTCTCATGAATATGATGCTGAATGTTGCTGGAAAGATGCACACGAGTGAGAAAAGGAGCTCTCTTACGTTTGATTACGTTGATTTTTTTTTTGTCCTATTAAACACAATAGCAATAACAGCGTCCCTTGTGACATCACGCAACCGCTAACTTCTACCAGGAATAATAAAATACGGCACCAAAAAGAAATTAGCACCAGATCACATCGCAAATATTTCTGTATAAACATGTGTAATGGGTTCCAGAGTGCAGTTTTTCCTTTAATTAATACTTATTTAATGAAAACAATAAACCTTTCAGATTTTGTTTTTCAGTAACAGACTAACGATACTCACGTGAATTATTTTACCTCCCAAGGCCAAATTAATCCTGAATGGCTTTAGACGTCCAAAAAAAAAAACCTCCATTACAAAGCAACTGTATTATAATTGCCGCATTGCAATTACAGCGCAATTACCATTATAAGCAAAGCGCTCCTGTGAGAGTCCCGAAGCAACCCGAGGCCGCGCTCGCACTCTCAGAAAAGGGTCATGAAATAATCATCAGCGACACGCAAGAGGCACTACGTCTACGAGAACGTAAAAACCTCCGTCCCACATTCATTCGCTTCATCTCTGTCAGCTCAGGTTAAATATTTATAGACGACAGGAAGAAGACGTTCGAGTGAGAGGGAATTCTCGCCCTCTTACCCACAATCCCCGCTGGGGCTCCGGATCAAACCGCTGCGGTTACGCCAGAGTTTGAGAGCCTGCGGGGAATCCGGCTGCGAACTGTACACGTGACCGCGCAGGATCGTTCAGCCAAAGCCCTGGAAGGTTCGAGGAGAGCAGGAAAGACTCACGTGGGGTTTGGGGACGAACGCTCGGCCCGGGATGGTGAAGCAGTTGGTGACGGTGCTCAGGTGCTGCGCCATGATGGACAGGCGACTGCGCTGTCTGCTTCCAGTGCTCGCCGTTAATCTCTGGAACAGAACGACAACAAACTGCTGTGACTTCATCATCATCATCATCATCATCATCATCAGAAAACCACCAGGTTCTACATTCACAGTGTTAATCTCTATTCACAATTACACTGCCGAATTCTGCGCTCTGATTGGTCAGAAGGAGCTGATTCATTTTCTGACAGTAGAGCAGCTGCAAATCGCAGGTTTATATTAATACGCTCGTTCTAACACGTTACCGTTTCTATAGCAACAGCAGTAACATTTATGGAAGGAGTCTCCAGTGTCAGAGGTTAAAACTGTACCGGAGTTTTCCGACATCTTCAGGACAGAGGAGTTTACGCTTCCTTGCGGTTTCTCGATAACAAAACAAGCTGCGATTGTTTTATTATTGATGTCAAGAGAGAGAGAGAAAAAGACATGTGATGGAGCGCGAGTTTATAGCTGCTATAACGGAAGTGACAACAGGAACTAACTAGCTATAAATGGATGAAAAAAACCCAATAGGTTTAATTAATTAAAAAAAGGGATAAAACATTTTAAAGTAAACTTTTAGAACGTCGTTGATTATTTTCCAGTAACAGCACTCATTAGCTATCCTACTATCCACATTATAATCGACAATCAAAGACTCGTGTATGACGATATTCGTTCATTCTTGCAAATGAACTTAGACGCTATTTTCAAGACGGTCGCTGATTATTTTACTAGGACAGCACCACACACGCTGATTATATCAGTAAGGAGTAAATGCACATATTACTGGCAGACATTAATAACCAGAGTGGGCGGAAAAACTCCTCATCATGTCTGCACAGTCTGACAGATTCTTCACAGGTTTCGCGTGTGTGTGTGAGAGTGTGTGTGTGTGTGTGTGTGTGTGTGCGCGCGTGTGTGTGTGTGTGTGAGAGAGAAAATGAAGCGTTTCCATATGGCCGCCGACGAACAGGATCGAATTAGCGAATTAATCTGAGCAGTCCCGTGTAATTATCATTAATTAGCTCACCTGATCTATGCGACTTCATCAGAACGCAAAGAAAAACCCTACAGCTATTACACTCGACAGATTCAGCGCTGATCTTCTCCTTCTGTGAAACTTCAGCACACGGTAGAGTGCAAAAGTTTGCACACCCTCGAGGACAAAATGAAGACTGATTTATAGCAATTTAGTGCGTTTGGTTTCACAGATGTTTCACCCCCCCTGCATTATCACAACAATAACAGTGCAGCTGTGTGAAGATGATGAGGGGAAAACATTAATACTATCATTAATAATAATATAAAATACCAGTAATACCCCATATACTGATCAAACCACTAAGCTCATCTTTTCCTACATGATTTATTTTTTTTTTTTGGAGAAATTATCCATCCTGTGCTTGATTTGGTTTTCCAGCTGTCATAAAGCATTTTTTTTTAAAATACACAACAAACAAACAATTGTTCAACACCAAACGCAAGCAAATAAAATATCTGTTGCTTTTTTTTTTTTTTTGCAAAACAGATGGCATCACACAAATAAATAAACTATAAATACATCTCACAACCCCAAAGTTGATTACTTTCCCATAACAGAATGTCCCCAAGACGTTTTATTCCCCTTATACAACGGCAGTTCGCCAAATATCACAGAATATTTTATATATTTAAGAACGTCACATTGCACAGTACGTTTTATCTGTTTATAGTTACACTGTTGAACCTCCGTGAGACGAGTCAGTTCCTGTTCTCGCTTACGTTACAGCAGCTATAAACAGCCGTTCCCTCGCCTAAGAAAAGCATCGTGTCACGTCACTGAGAAACCGCAAAGAAACGTGAACTCCTCTGTCCTGAAGCTTAAAGTTACAGCTTCACCTCTGACTGTTACAAAGCTCTGACACTGGAGACTCCTTCCATCAATGTTAACTAAACATCTCCTTACGGAAGACTTGACCACATCACACGTTTTGAATCCATTTATGTGGAGCGTGCGCCGTACACTACACGTCCCTGTGAATGAGCTGCTGTAGAAACGATGATGCGTTAGAACCAGCGCATTAATATAAACCTGTGATTTGCAGCTGTGCCACAGTCAGAGAAAACTAATCAACACCTTCTGACCAATCAGCGTCCAGAACGTAACACATGAACACCACTCGTGTCCTCACCTCCGCCACCTCTTTCTGGAAGGTCAGCGTGAGTCTCGTGCGTCCGTACACGAACGGGCCGCTCCGGTTGGCCATCTCCTCCAGCCACTTAATGATGAGTGGAGTGGAGACGCTGAAGGGGAGATTCCCGATGATGTGAAGATCAGGAGGCTCTGAGTCACACACACACACACACACACACACACACACACACACACACACACACACCATTATCACATTAGCAATTTGAAGGACTCCATTAAACAATAAACAGACAGTAGTAACCAGCGACGATCACGACGTCACTGAACATTAGCGGCTCTTCACGTTCATTCACTAAACAGCAAGTTTTTTGTTTTATTCTATTTTTACAGACTTTTTTCGGATGAACATCATCACTCTTCTCTTAAACTGCAGCAGAAGAAACATGACAGCTCGACAAAAAAATGTTCATTTCATTGTTCTTGTTTTTGTTGACTCGCGATCGCAGCTTTTTTATCTTAAACTTTTAAGAAAGAAAACTTGAAGAACACTGAAGAAAGCTTTAAGCCCCGCCCACTTCAGTTACGTCTGTCATACTGTACATCCCTGAAAAACTGACACAAAGGTCATTACGATACACACGTCAACTTCCTTTCTAAACCTCACTAACTACAGAAGATACGCAAAACCATGTTTATTCATAAAACGCAATATTCAGAATCAAAAGATCTGCCGTTCACTGCTTATGACCTGCACGTGTTCACGCTTTTCCCTGAACAAAGGAATATTACAGAGAAAACTCCCACAAAATGTCGATCGTTGTCGGATTTACGTTCAATTTTATATTGAAAACGACAAAAATCATTCTTTACATTCTTTATTAAAGAATAAAGAAACGGTTTTCCAACACACGGCTCTGTAAAAGTCTCTCTTCAGAGCGTGAATTAATCTTTTCATTGTAAGATCAAAAGAGCAGAGGTTTTGGTTTTATTACGTCCGCAAATTTACACACACATTTTCCAGGAATGAATGAATAAATAAATGTACATTTCTTGACAATTAAACTTCTTTTGTGAAGGTGAAGGTTCACTGTGATGTGTTTTGTGGAAACCCGTAGGGTCTCGGCTTCAGTGAAACACGTCTTACCGTCTTCCCACTTCTTCGCGATGTGTGCTGGGAAAGCCGTGTTCATCCCGTACGCAAGGACATCGCCGTGGACGATTCGGACTCGCCCTGGAGCCGCCTCGGATAACAGCTGCTCTCACACACACACACACACACACACACACACACACACACACACACACACACACACACACACCCCAGACGAAACCATCAGACGAAACCTGCACAACGGATCAGATTTCACTCATCACGACTGTGACCGATGAACCTGCAGCTAATGTTTTACTTGAAGTTTGCTGACACAGGCAAATAAATAACTAAATAAAAATATTAATTTAATTAGAATATATTTCGAATTTATACTGTAATAATTATTATTTTATTTTAAATTTTCTGACACGGGCAAACCAGCAAACATAATTAAATATTTATTTTTCATTTACTTATATTATTTTCATTAATTATCTATTTGCGAGGCTTTATTTTTCATTTATTTATAATATTATTAATTTATTTGCAGTGCTTTATTTTTAATTTATTTATAACATTATTATTAAATGATTTATTTATTTACAAAGCGCTCGGTATTGTTATTTATTTATCACACCACACAGCGCAGTGATCTGAATCTGAACCCCTGCTCGAGCGCCCGTGTCCGTGTCCCATCACATAAGCGTATCTGTAAGTGCTGTAAGAGCTCTGCAAGCTGTGAGGTGATTAGTGATGTGTGTGATTAGTCGACTAATTCCGCACTCATTATGTGAACGCGACAGAGTGATGCTACGGGTGCCAATACTTTAACCTTTACTGGAAATAGAGACACTGATGAGTGCTGTCTTCATCAGACAAACCTAAATCACAAACTGTTCATGTCTGGGTTGCAAGCTTTTGCACTGTGTAACGCTCGGACCTTTAATCCCGGGATGAAGCGCGAGTCCTTCTCCACCACCAGCAGATCAGCTGCACCGGCGCTGAGGATGGACCTGGTGAGTCCTCCAGGCCCGGGTCCCACCTCACACACACACGCGTTCCTCAGGTTCCCCGCCTGCCGGATGATTTTATCTACAACACCACAGCCAGCATCGGCCATATCCAGGTCATGATCAGGTATAAATCACCGCGTGTCACGCTGACGCAGTAAAATAATCAGTAAGCGGAGTTACTCTTATCACCCCGAAGCTGATTACTTTATTTAATTAACAGCACGTCCCAGAGTGTTTTATTCCTCTTACACCACAGCAATTTGCCAAAACGTACAATTTTATTTATTAAAGAATGACAGGTTGTACTTTTTTTTAAAAATCCATTCGTAGTTACATTTAATGCTGTCGAGTTAGTCCCTGTTCTCACTTACGTTACAGCAGCTATAAACAGTCATTCCTTCACCTGCCTCTCTTTTCCTCCTCTCTCTTGAAGTGAACAGTTTATTAAACACCTTCTGGCCAATCAGAATCGAGCGTTTAACACTGCTGCGCTGTAAATCCCACTGACGCACCTGCAGCAGGTACAGGTTTACGCCGTCTCACCTGTGAGTCTCAAGTCCAAGAGGAAGTTCTGTGACAGCTGCTTCTGAGCTCTCAGGTTATACAGTTTGATGATTTCGCCGATGGTTGGTAGAGGAGGCAGACGAAAGGACGCCATTTTCCCGGACGCCGCCATCTGCACATAAACAAGGAACAGTGACCGTCTCAAAGACTCCCATCGTCACGCTTCTGACACGCTCTTCGACTCGTTTACCGAAGATCAGCTCGGCTCCGACATCAACAATTTCTCAAAAATGGAAAACAGTTGAATCACTACATCCCACAGCAAGACAAACATATTTGCAATTTGCATAATTATAAATAATACAACTAAGAATTAAAGATGAGAAAGATATCTGTGCCTCAGATCATTCATTTTAGTTATTCAGGATAAATCTAACCAGGAAACATAAATAAATATTAATTAAATCTACCTAAGTGACTGTACTATAAAACTAGCATGACACAAATTAGATTTACAAAAAACAAAATGCAGCTAATGACATTTCTAGCTAAAGATAGCAGAGTGTTTTTTTTAATGTTTCTGTTTGTTTGTTTGTTTGTTTAAAAGAGAATCCTGGAACAATAAGAGCTTATAGTTTATTTCCCTCCTTTTTTGGCAAACAAACAGATGGAAATTGTCGAGATTAAATATTAATGCCTCAAATGCTCATCCACTCATGTTCTTCTTTGATAAAACACACTATAATGTTGATATAATTAGTTTTTTCCCCCCTCTAAAAGTTGCTTTAAACCCTTAAGTGTTTAATGTTGTGAGGACGTTGTGCTAAAAACGCAGTCAGCAGCGACGTCTAGTGGCTAAAACAGCGCACTGCAAGTGTGGAAAATATCGCTAATAACGCTACTCCGATTTTACTGACGAATTTTCAGGCTTTCAGACCGTAAACGACCTTATAAAGTCTCATTAATAAAACTAGAATTTATGAATATTAGCTCAGTTTGTGCAGCATGCGTCTAATATGTTTTTTTTCAAAACTAACCATCACTCATAGCATATAAACAAGCCAGCATGCTAAGCATGTGAATAATAATCAGTGAAAAGTGCCATGAAAATCACAGACAGTAAGTTTAATAAAAGAAACAGCTATAAACTGGAACTGACCTTTTCCAAACAGTGAAGCACGTTGTCCTCCTCCTCCCCAGCGCCGTGCTCTGAACTTCCGGTTGCACTTCCGCGTTGACCGCGTTTTCACCAATGAAATACCGAGAATTACAAAATCAGCCAATCAGAGAGCACACTGGGCGGGACTTCTTCACATACTTCACAGACAAACACTTTTTTTTATTTTTATTTTTTTAATCTTTATTAAACATCTTCAAATAACAAACATGCATTGTCGTTGCTGAAGCCGCGTACTTTAGCAAGGAGAGAAAAAGATTTTAAAAAACCCAAAAACAATACAATACAAATAACAAATACCTAAATATATAAAAAGAAAACTATAATAACAAGTAAAGCGAGCTTAAGGAAGGTTAACCAAAAGGTGAAATCGGGGTTTATTCCATTGTGGTTGCTTATATTCCTGTTTTAATAGACATAATATTAATATTTAATAGACATGAGATATTTATATTTATGACAATAATAGATGTTTTGGTATGTTTCTCCATGAAAATCATGAGAAAAAAGTTTTTTTCATTCTGGCCATTTCATAGATTACTGTATTGGTGAGGTGAAAAGTTATTCAGTCTTTTAAACTGCAGCCAGAAAAGCTACTTTTTCAGTGTAAAACTCCTGAAGTTCATGAAGGACAAGGGCTTCCGATGGGATGTTTACGGTCAACAAGACTTCATTTATCATCTGCATTCTGATGACTAAGCTGCAGGAATATAAACTTCAATCCTGCCAGCCGTGAAGAAACTATCTGTTCCAAGAAATATACCTGTTCCTGGAAGAACTGAGAGGTTTTTTTATATAGATCAGAGCTAAACAAACAGCTTCATGAAGACCAAGGAGCGATTAAAGCAAGTATCAATCAGGGATTGGTTATAAAAATAAAAAAAAAAACTCCCAAACTTTGAACATTCCACAAAGCATCAATAAATTCATTATTAAAAAATGGAAAGAAATATGACATGATGCTGCCCAGAGGATCGAGGCCGTCGAGATCGAGAAACATCTAACATGACAAGAGTAACTCTGAAGGAGCTGGAGATACACAAAGGTAAAAAAGTTCAAAAGGGTGAAAATTCAAGCATATTGTTTCTCTAAATTCTAATATTCATCAACTGTAAATCAGAAAATACCCTGAATTTATTACAATCAAATTAATTATTTCATGTTATTGCATTTTTAATGATATGCTGCGATTTTATACATGGATTATGCTGGCAAGTTTAAATAGCTTATTATGTCAGTTACGCACAGCAGCTTAATGAACTGAACTGGCCTATACGTTGCTTCTGTTGGTTCTTCTTTAAATGCATAAATGACTGATAAGTGACTGATCTGGTATGTCTCAATCTGCACCGAGTCGTTTAACTGATAAATGTAGACTCTTATTCTGGTCATTTCATACATTTGATTGAGGTGAGAATTTATACAGTCTTTGATACATGAGTGATGATCAGAGGTGCTGAGTTTTTACCTCCATCATTCAAACAAGGACAGAAGTATGGATAGAGTTTCTCAGTGAAAGACTGACCAGTGAAAGAGTAGATATGAGACCTGGCTTCAACATCATAAAAGGAGACCAGACCCTTCTCATAATCCACAAACACTCCCACCTTCTGGGGCTTCTCTCTCAGGGAGAGGGAGATAGGGGGATCATCCCTAGCAGTATACTGATTCCCGTTCATCAGAGTTACTCTCCAGAATCCATACTGAGGGTCACATTTCTCAATCTGCCCCTTCCTGTTAACAGATTCTCTGACCACTCCTAAACCCCACTCAGTCTTCCCACTGACCTGCACCTCATAGTAAAACCTCCCTGAGGAGAAACCCTGCTTTCCCAAGACCAATGCATAATGAGTGAATCTTTTCGGGGTGTTTGGGAGATTCTGACATGTGTTTCCATACACCACTTGTTTTCCATCATTAGACAGGATGAGATAGGGAGAAGCTGTATCAGGATCCAGAGTCACATCCACTGAGAGAAACACACAGCAAGTGATGAGTATGCAGCTAAACAATAATAATTAATAATCTAGTATAGCACAACAATCATAATTTTTGTAAGCAGGTTTGTGGAATATTTAAATATATATATTGGGCATAAATAATGGAAATGTGTGCTTGGGTAAAGGCTTTTACATTTCACAAGTACGTGACAGATTTATCAGCTAAAGAAATGATCAGTAACAAACGTAATAAAATGGAAAATTATATAGAGTATTATGTTTAGTGCATTAGAGCATGCAGGTAATAGGAAGATGTGCTGAAGATGCTAATTAAATAAAGGGAAGAACTTTAAAATATTTTAAATTAAAAATGACTCTTACTAATACAGTAAATGTATAATATAAGAAACAGAAACTACAGTGTACCTGCATACTGCTGAATCCTCTTCAGTTCTGTGGAGACTAATTACAACACAACAGGACATTTATTAAAGTAAATATGATTTTAATGCAAACTGGGAAAAGCTACAAAAGAGCTTCAGAAAATCATTAACACAAATTTACTTTCATTCATTTATTAATAAACCAAGAAAGTAATCAATAACTCTTCATACTGTCTCTAACAAAATAAGTCCCTTGTTTCAGATTTCTCAGTTTCTCACCCATTTCCTTCAGCTTCTCATTCAGCTTCCTACTGAGTTTCTCATTCAGAGTTTTCTGAAGCTGAGACAGAGTTGTCTTCACAGCGTCCATGTTCAGTTCAGTGTTAATCCTGATCTGAGTCCAGTTCTTGGTGTGCGGAGACCTGCACAGTGACGGATAAATCTACAGTAGAACAGGAGAGAGGAGAAATCCCTCAGCTGATGTTCTGTGATCTTCTGCATTGTGGTTGAGTGATTGAGAGAGGACCACTGACCTGTAGGAGGTGGAGATGATCGTCAGTGTGTGAGAGCTGCTCCAGCTCAGTGTCTCTCCTCTTTAGCTCATTGATTTCCTGTTCCAGCTCTTTAATGAGTCCTTCAGCCTGCTTCTCTGCTGCTTTCTGCTTCTCCTCCATCACCTTCAGCAGCTCAGCCTGACTCCTCTCAATGGAGCGAATCAGAGCGGTGAAGACTTCACCACTGTCCGATTTCTCTTTCTCTGTGTTTCTCTAAAGAAGGAAGAACATCTCACTTTTACCAAAATCTAGAACATGCAATAAAATGTAATGAAGGCAACAGATATAAACGACATCATGTTTGACTCACTTTGCTGAGCTCTACTGAGTGATTAATCTCCTGGATCTTCTTCAGTCGCTCCTGGATCATCCGCTGCAGCGCCGTCTGAGTTTTCCCCAGCTGACTCTGTGGACAGAAATCAAAAACAAAGTTTTATTTCAATTTCAAATTCAGCATTTCAATTAATTTGCATACTTGGATAATTAATGTTGATGTTGGTGTCTCTCACCTTCCTCTGTCCATTCTCCTCCTCTAATGGAATAACGTTGTGATTCTTATGTTCTCCCTCAGTGCAGAACTGACACACACACATCTGATCATCTCTACAGAACAGCTCCAGAGGTCTCTTATGCATCTGGCATATATATTTCTCCAGGTTCTCCACTGCATTTATTAGTCTGTGTTCCTTATAATTTGGAACATAATTATGAGGCTCTAAATGAGACGGACAGTAAGTCACACCACAATCCAGACAGGATTTTATGGCTTTTTGTTTCTCACCAGTGCAGATGTCACAAAGGATCTGAGACTTATCTGAGACAGTTTTCTTCTTGAAGTGATCTGCAACCTCTCTCAGTGTAATATTAATCTTCAGTTCAGGTCTCTTGGTGAATTTCTCTTTGCAAAATGGACAATAATAATGTTGACTCTTAGCCCAGCTTTGTGTGAGGCAGCTCTTGCAGAAGCTGTGTCCACATGGAGTGGTGACGGGATCAGTGAACACTTCCAGACAGATAGAACACTGTAACTGCTCTTCAGACAGGCTGCTGGATTCACCTGCAACTGGAGGATAGACAAAGAATAAAAAAAGTTTTGATCCTGATCACATTTGTTTGACAAAAGTTTCTAGATAGAGGTGTGTGTTAGAAATGTGCATCAGGACTGGGATCCTGTGGGGTTCGACAAAAAGTCACGGCAGCAGGCAGTTATTACTTTTATGCAGGTGGAAGCATGCGGTCAGATATGAACCTTGTAAGAATGACCACATCTTTAACACAGGAGGGCACTGGACGTGGTGGGTTTCTTGCACAGCGCTGCGTGACGCATTTACTGTGTTCATACATTCATCTTCAGTATCTAGCGTCTTTCTTCTGGTCAGAGTCGCTATGGTTTAAAGTACTATTTACTCATATTGTGCGACAGAACAGAACCAACAAAGTTCATTGTGAAATATCACGGGCACATACAAACAAGACTAACTGCAAGAGAGGTTAGGTTCGGCCAAAAAAAATCAAACACCTCTAGTACCTCTAGGTTTCTTCTTCAACATGTTTCTGAAAACCCTTTCATTTAATAATCAGAAATCTGCTTTAAGTAGGTTGAAGTGGATCTTAGTCTCTAAGGTTTAGTCGGGATTCATCTGATTTAGAAACTGATATATACACATTATTAAATACACATCTGTTCAAGTATAAACTGTGGAACTTACAGTCAGTAAATTCATCCATGCTCTTCCTTCTGACTTGTCTTAGTTGTGATGATAAAGATTCAGCCGTGTCCTTTTTCCTTCTCCTTTTTGACCCTGTATGGTAAAAAATCACAGATTTCACCGAACATTCTCACAGCTCTCACAGTAACTAGGTTATGATTTCCTACTTCCTGGTGTTAGTAGGAATCTTTTAAACTTGTTCTGTAACATACTTGTAGCAGACATAAGAATGCATTTAAATGTTTTATTTATCTTAGCTCTCAAGTTTGTTTACTGCGCATGAAAGTTAATCTCTATTTTTTTCTTTTATCACCACTGTTACTGTTAACTGAATAATATATTCTCATGTCTCCCTGGTTACAGAAATACATCTTTATCTGATGCTGTTCACTCAGTTCAGTTTAATAAACCAGTAAACCAAAATCCTGGCCCAATTTCTGAACTATGAAAAACTATTAAACAAAGTACATACCTTTCCTCTCCTCTTAAGCAGAACTCCAGGAGTTTATTCTCTATGCAGTAATTAAATTCAGCATTTGTTTTAAAGAGAGGTTTTCCTGCTGCATGTGAGCGTTCAGACTGCGCAGACTGATCTGCTCTCACTTTCACTTACGCACCAGTAGGCGGTTCGTCATTTTAACACAGAAAAACTGTCATGTATCAGCAGTTTAGTAAATCTGCATGAACTAGTGACTGTTATTGATGAAACACTTGCTATTTTATCCAGGTGAATATTCTGATTGAAAATTTCAATAAATGTTAGAGTTGAAAAATACTAACAGAGTGATTTTGCCTTTAGAAAAAGGTGATGACGCTTATAAATGCGCTGATTACTTTATTACTGCAGGTTCTTCAGGTGATTGAAGTCGTATGTGGGTTTCAGTCTCTTTACTCAACTGCTTTTGCTTCTCCTCTTTACGGCGCTTTTCAATTCATCATTAAAACTGCAGTGTGTAAGCTTTTGGGTGTGTGTGGAGTTTTGTAAGACATTTGTAGAGAGTCAAACTCAGGAAAATGTGTGTGTACAATGTTCATTAGTCTACAGGAGTTTACTGTTCTGGGCGTCACAACCCACAATCATCAAACATATATTTATGATTAAGTTCGAATAGTTATTAATCTGTTTGATTTTAATCCAAATCTCAATAAAACCTACACATTAAAATAATGAGCCGAATATTGGAGAGGTTGGATTACGGTTGGATGGCGTCTGTGAAATTTATAAATCTTGGTAAAAACTCTGAGAAGTGCCGTCTAGCAAAATCCAGTGACTGTAGTTAAATTATCCAATAAACAGCAGCAGAGACTTTACAAACTGTATAAAAGATTTTTATTCATATTTAAGTGATGACAAGAATCAACAGTAAATCAGAAAATACCATAAATTTATCCAATGTAAATCACACTCTAAAGTTTTACACACACCACAATTACACAGTTAAACAAGACAAATGCTGCGTTATACTGAAAAACCAAAAACGGACGAAAGAGATAACAGAACATTAACAAATATGTTGACTAGCTAATTCTTTAAAAAAAGAATTGTAATGTCATATAAGATGGTTTGGTTATCAGAGTCTACAAATAAAAATTTCCTGTTAGCTAAACAAGAATGGTAGCTCTAGCTAAATTAGCTCGCTAGTATCTGGCTGGTTTTAAGTAGTCTAGGTTTGGGTTTGTTACCCTTGAACAGAAAAGACAAGAATTAGCTAGCTAATCTAATTACCAACTAAATTATATCAACTACATTTATTTAAAAAACACACATACACACACACATACACGCGCTTAGCAGAATACAAGCATGAGGGGTGTCAGTATTGTGTGGCTGTTCTTAGCTATCTAGCTAGCTTGTGCTAGCTCGGTCTAACTAGCTGGTGTTAGAAATGGTGTACTCAAACTCTGTTAAATTTCTACATGTTTCTTTTCAATATGAATAATAAAATCATTTAAGACACTTAACAATTAACTGAGAAGATTAATCAACTGGTCTGGCAGATTCAGAAGGCTAGGTTTGTGTCTCCTTTCATGCAAATGAGGCAAAGAACATGCGCACAAAGCTCCATCCTCACAACTATAAAGAAATATAAATGCAAACACACACACAGTGTATTCTCACTGTAGAATAATGTTGGGATACATACTTCAAGAACAAATTTACTTCTTCATATGAGTGAGAAAAGTGAAAATAATTCTTATTTATGAAATTAATTCTCTACCGAAAAGGTAAACTCTTGGGTTATTATACACGTTTTTCCCTTTTTAATAGACATGCACAATATTCTCTACATAACGTTAAAGGATATTAACATTTATGATCATTACTCATGTAGTGATATGTGTTTTCCAAGACAATCATAAGAAAAAGGATTTTTAAAACAATATCTTTCACTCTGGACCTTTCAAACACTACTGATTTTGTGAAGTGAAAATTTACACATGAGTGATGATCAGTGGTGCTGAGTTTTTACTTCCATCTTTTGGCCAAGGACTGAAACATGGATAGAGTTTCTCAGTGAAAGACTGACCAGTGAAAGAGTAGATATGAGACCTGGCTTCAACATCATAAAAGGAG
>CM074983.1:26336389-26362206 GCA_037576825.1 Pangasius krempfi
TCTACCTGGTGGGTTTGAGTTATGATCCTCTACCTGGTGGGTTTGAGTTATGATCCTCTATCTGGTGGGTTTGAGTTATGATCCTCTATCTGATGGGTTTGAGTTTTGATCCTCTACCTGGTGGGTTTGAGTTATGACCTTCTACCTGGTGGGTTTGAGTTATGACCTTCTACCTGGTGGGTTTGAGTCATGACCTTCTACCTGGTGGGTTTGAGTTATGACCTTCTACCTGGTGGGTTTGAGTTTTGATTCTCTACCTGGTGGGTTTGAGTTTTGATCCTCTACCTGGTGGGTTTGAGTAATTATCTTCTACCTGGTGGGTTTGAGTTATGACCTTCTACCTGGTGGGTTTGAGTTATGATCCTCTACCTGGTGGGTTTGAGTTATGATCCTCTACCTGGTGGGTTTGAGTTATGATCCTCTATCTGGTGGGTTTGAGTTTTGATCCTCTACCTGGTGGGTTTGAGTAATTATCTTAAGTTGTAGCCGTCTTCCCAGTGGGTAGTGAGTTGAAGCTCATTGGTATACAGTGTTACTCATGGTTTCTCATGACCACTGAACTCACCGAGCAGTAAACGAGGGTAAATCCAGGGCACGAGTGCTAGCTGCAGGTTGGAGAAGCATTGTGTGGATGATAGAGATGCCTGAGAAAGGCTGTACGCTTTGTTTGTAGTGTGGCTTGGTGTTTGTGTGTGAAATCACTAAACATGGTGAGGTATTTGTGCGCTAAGTGCTAACACATTTCACTGGAGGCGGCTCAGTTCCGCTACAGAGCTGCACAGGCTTCTATGTAAGAGAGTAAGAACACACTCGTGTGTCAAAGTCCAGGTAGAAACAGAATGATTCATTTATTGTGTGATAGATTTCATTCTAACGTTTCAGTTTTCAGTCGGTCACGCTATCAGCGTTCAGCATGTCTGAAAAAAGCGAGCATGTTTGTAGTAGGAGGTTGATGTTTATATGGCAGCTAGAAATGATTTTTATGCTTGTCATAATTATCTATACTGGCAAAGCACACCATTAATGGTGTAATTATTTCACTTATCAGTTTATAACATTATACTGATATATTGACACGTCATTAATGTTGAATGAGAACCAACACAGCACCTGTTCTTCTTCTTTAGAAGAAAAACTCCAATCTTATTATTAAATTCTCACCTCCTAGTGTGTAAATGTTTGGGAAAATTTCAGTTTAAAAAAATCCAGGCTCCTTAACAGTTATAACCAAAATAGCACAAATTATAGCACAAAGTCAGGAAATACTCAGAAACAATACGTGAAGACTCTAAATGGTTCTTTGGTGTGTCCCTTGAGGGAATCCTTAAAGCTTCTAGCACTTTAGCAGGCTTCGAGCCGTTGACTATTCGAAGAACTGTTGAGGAACCCTTGTTTTCAGTCATAGCTCCTTCATCAACCCACTATCACCTCCCTCTTTAATAATAAGACAACCTCTAAAACCTGCCTTCCTGCTCCGTCCATCCTGAGCTCCCATTCCGGCTGAAATCCGAACAGTCTCTCTCTTCGCTTTCCATCCAGGAAAAAAAGAAAACTGTCAGCGACTTTAAAAGCTCAGAAGATGAAGGGCGCTGTTTACTGCAATTCATCACACTTAAGCGCCGCACTGGAAAGGGAAACATGCATGTTTCCAAGGAACCGGCCGTTACCATGGACACCCTCTTAAAGTTCAAGACGGAAAGACAGGACAGTAAATCAGGCGACTGTTCACTGTGTCCCTGGTTTGGCAGTGGATTTTAGGAACAAATGTCTCAGGATCGGATTCGTAATTCTTTCCTCAAAGCATGCGAGAAAGAAAGAAAAAATGACCTAAAAACGTTTATACTACGTTACATACTGATATATCGACACATTGTGGTTCCTCCGTTGACTTTCTCTAGTGTTTGATTAGACCTTTCTCCAGACTTCCTGAAAGATTTCTGTCCTCTATTCCTCCAGTCTCTATGGAGCTGCTGAGTTGAGGAGACATGGTGTTTTTTTTTTAAATAAGCAGAGCTAACTGTACGAGCTACACACTCACCACAAACACCAGCAAACTCTGCTACTTCCTTCCGAGCTTTATTTTTCCTCGTAATGTCTCTATACACATTTATCCAGAGGTTGTAAGTAAGTGCAGGTAGGAACTAAAGTTTTGAGTGGGGAACTGAAGAAACGTGGGACCACACACACACACACACACACACACACACACCATAGGATCAGTTTGAAGAATCGTTCGAGCTAATCGTTCGGTTTTGTCACTTTACTGCGTCATACTAACTTGCATAGAAATGAGAAACTCTCGACTCGAAATCGCAGCTCCGTGTCACGGACATACGTAGAAAATCGGCACTTTTCTGTCCCTTTGCCGCTTGCTAGCGTGAACGTAGGATTACGCAAATTATCAGACAGACTTTTTTTGGCTGTTCTTGCCAAATAAATAACTGCAGGCCATGAATTAAGTATGGCATTATACAACTTATTAAGGTGTGGAATCAATCGGGGCCACAAATTAGTGACTTAGTTCAAAATGAACCACAATGCCAACTGAAACAACATGAAATTTTACTTTGTCCTCATGCAAATTAAGGCTTGATGTTTGTCCATTTTTAGGAGCTTGTAAAGTGAGAATGCTTGTGTGTTTGGGCTTTATAAATAAACTTGACTGGATGAATAGTCTCTTCCTGATGTCCCCAGATTTGCATTCTGGGAAACTGGATGTCACGATCGAATTTCCTCCATATGGTCTGATGCTACATAGAGCAAGCCAAGACACGCTAACAACTTTGGGTCTTTCACTGAAATGGTGTGTGTTGTTAGAGACACAGCTAACAGATGAGTGAAGATGGTGTAGTGTGCTTAAGTCTGAGCTCCTTCCTTCCAGTGGCCTGCTTGTGTTTTCAGATTTATGAGCAGTGAGGCTTTGCGTTCTGGCACACGCTTGCCTCCTTCTTTGGAATCAGCAACCCTGAGTGTCAAACAGGCAGAGAAAGATGAGAGCGACGGATGTGAGAGAGAGAGAGAGAGAGAGAGAGAGAGAGGCTACCATTTTTGTCCTGGCTACCATGTCTGTTATTGGGTCGTCACCGTGTCACTCATTTCCCTTTACCGATAAATTAAATGGGAAGTGAGACGTCGTGTGCATCAGTGCATCTGATATCAGTGGCATGTCTGTTTACTGTCACCAGGCGCCTCTTATCTGTCACTAACCCCTCCTGTGGTCCTGGGGAATGTCATTACGGAGAGAGAATCGTAATTTAGACACCACGCGTTCCCAAAACAACCCCATGTATCCTTATCCACCATGTCCAAATCCCCTACTCCCCCGTGTCAGCCTCTTCCTCAACCAATCCGCCATACACACACTTCCAGCAAAAAAAAAAAAAAAAAAAGTCGTCCTTTTTTCCTCCCATATGGACACCACAAATCTACGCCATGCCTTCACTCCTCTTCCAGTATCTCCCAAACACACTTAACGAGACAGAAGAACGAGACCCAATGTTGACGCTACACACCACCCCCCCAAATCTCCCCTCCCATGTGCCCTGGCCACCCTCCTACCCCTGTTACCCCTCTCCTCCTCAACCCTCAACCACACACGCTTACAGAGAGTGAACACTGAAGGTGAACGGCAGCTCCTGCTTTCTCCTGCCTCCCATCCAGGACTCCATGAAGCGTTTTTGGACTTTGTTCGTCCGCAGCCTGGTCGATGCTTCCAAGGCCAGACCGTGGCTGCAGAAGAGAATCCAGAAGAAGGAGGAAAAGACGGAACACAACAGCAACAACACAACAGGACACCAGGATTCGGCCGGGCCAGATAAGGTGAAGGATTGAAGGGACGGAGGGAGGGACGAGATGAGTCGAGACGAGAAGACAGATACCACGTTTAGGGTTTTAGCGCTTAAAATAGCCAGACTGGTCTGACAGCGGCGAGGGTTTAGCAGGCTGACCTCTCTGACCTCGCTGTTTGCGGTGGAGCTGAAAGTGAATGGCGAGAGCATTTGGAAAATGTGGAGTATTTATAAGGAAAGTGTGTTGAGAAATGTTGAGTGCAGATTATTGCAAAAGTTTACACACCCTAGACATTTGAGGCGAGTTGGGGATTTCAGACGTTCTGAAAAATGATCAAAAAGTGTATTTTAATTAATATATTAATAGTGAGAGCCTTAAAGGCTTAAAACTTAAAAAAAACTTTTTAAAAGTTATGACACATTTACATAATGGGGCACATTTAAATATTTTAGGTATAGCAAGTTGACAGGTGTGCAAACTTTTAACTTTGATAACAAAGAGATTTAGATTACTATAATATTTATGAATTATAGTAATATTTGGAAAACATGATCAAATAAACATTCATGAATTCTGTTTTGTACATAAACTGAACAATAGATGTATATATTTTCAAAAAATGTTTTCACCCAGAAATCAAGGGGGATGCAAACTTTTGCACTGTAAATAGTTAAGCTAGATGTGAGTCTAAGGGTTAGTTTGGGGCTTTTATTGCTAAATATATCCTGCTAATATTTTTCATGTTTTATTAAAAAAATGTTGAGAATTTGTAGCATTTTATTCCATGTCCATGACTGGTTGGTCAGCGCTTAATCACGGGTTTAAATCAACCCTGTAACCATGTTGGAATGTAACCACGATAACTAGCATGAATAATGGTCTCATGCTTAAACGAAAACAATAAAAATAAACAAGGATTTATGAAGAAATAATGGCTTATAGGCTAAGGTGTGAGGAAGTGTTTTAATGAGAAGCAAGAAGAAATGATATGCAAAATAATATAAGCTGTTGTTTTCGTTTTATTTTCAGTTATAATGAAATAAAATTGTGCACTGTGAGTAGAGTACTGTGGAAATTAGCCAAGTCCTTGTTCTTAAATGGAGCTTTTGGAAAGAAGTTTTGCGTTGTGAAACCTCTTTGCGTCAGTTGATCTTGAGGCAGCGATGGATTATATTTTTTTAAAAGAATATTCTCTTACTCTGGATTCATTTATCATGGCAAATTCTGCTTGATGCCCCACACACACTTGTTTACATCCCCATATAATCCGATTATTACAGCTCTACCCTGCTCCAACTCCTTCAGAATCTTAATCTGGACTCGTCCGTCTGGAGCGATGCTTTACATCTGAGAAAAGAAAAGAAAAGTAAAGAAAAGAAAAGAAAAGAGTCTCTGTTCCAGTTTGGGGTGTGGATGGAATTCATGCTGGACTGATGTGTTTATGTTTCAGAAAGACGGCTCTGAGGACAGATGAATCTGTTGAAAGACAAAAGTCTGAAACAGGGGTGAGGTCTGTGGCTTTATCGTGCGCATTACCCCGTGTGTGTAAAGCCTCTTTGTGCAGGACCCCAGCGGAGATCTTAAAAAGTGGCCTCAGATGGGGTTGTTATGTAACTCCTGTGTAAATTGAAGATAGTTGGTCATAGCGTGACGCATCCCGAGCTGTTCCCAGTGCCCTGAATCATGTCTGAAAGTCGGGCTGGATAATCGTATCAGCGTGTGTTCTGGAAGGGCTTGTTTTCAGACTTTCTGTGGGAAAGGAAAAAAAAAAACCAGAATCTGTATAAAAGCATGATGATGTTATTTCAGCCTTTTATTTATTTCAGTAAGTACTAAAGACCCCACACTGAAACTGTACCAGATCAAACCTGCAGCTCGAGGGCTGGACTGTCTTATCTTATTGATGTGTGGTTTATTATTATTTGGATATTAACTGAATGCTTCAGTGTTCTGTAGCCAGCAGGAAAAAACAGAACGTGTGTGAGATGCGTTTTCACACTTGGCCTGAATAATTAGTGATAGTTTTCGCACAAAATAATTCCATCTGAATTGTGGCTCAATAGTGCAAATACAATTTTTGAAAAATGGGAGACAGCAGATACATCAGTTTATTCTTCATTTCGAGTAGGCAATCTGTCTCCCGTGCCACCCATAACGTCTTTCCCTGCTATTGTGAACCTGTGAAACAGGAAGTCACCTGACAAGTTTGACAAATCAGCTTATTCGATACCTAACCCTGTGACCCAATAACTTTCCTACAACTTTTACGCTCTTAGTATGAATGGCTTCAACTTTCAGCAGGATGGCCACTTGTTGTGTTTCCAGGTTGCTGTACAAGGATCTCTACATATCCGTATAGAATTATACACTATATGGTCAAAAGTAAGTAGACACCTGACTATCTAGATGTTGGAGCGAGGCTGTGGGGATTTGTGTTCATTCAGCTACAGGAGCATTAGTGAGATCAGGCGCTGATGTTGGTGAGGAGGTCTGGGGTGCAGTCGGTGTTCCAGTTCATCCCAAAGGTGTTCAGTGGGGTTGAGGTCAGGGCTCTGTGCAGGACACTCGAGTTCTTCACACACCATGTCTTCATGGAGCTCGCTTTGTGCACAGGGGCATCGTCATGCTGGAACAGGTTTGGAGCTCTTGGTTCCAGTGAAGGGAAACTGCAATGCTACAGTGTGCAATTGTGTGCTTCAAACTTTGGGGAAGAAGCACATATGGGTGTGATGGTCAGGTGTCCACAAACTTTTGGACATATAGTGTATATCATGCCAGTACTATCTGCAGTCTATTTCAGTTCTATATGTAGATGTTGTATGACTTCCAGACTAGTACACCAAAAGAAACAGGATGTTTTGGACAGAAATAGAATTCATTAGTTCACCAAATCCCATTGCAAAATCAAGACAGCTGGATTTGTCAACAAGCGTTCATTAAAAATAACCAGACAATCAGGAAGAGAATCTCCTGACTTGTGCTTCATTTTTGTGTCAGTGATTTTAAATGATTTATGGACTGAAACAACAGAACATGCATATTTATATTTCTTCTGGAAGGTTCTTATTCTCACTCCTGTCTTTCCTCCCATAGATCTTCATCCCCGTGTTTCTGAACTCCAGTGAGCAGGTTCTGACTGAGGTTCCCGTCACGGCTGAGACGCGGTGTAAAGACGTGGTGGAGTTCTGCAGGGAGGCCGGAGAGAGCGGCTGCCGCCTCGTACAAGTCTGCAAAGGAAAAGGTTATTATTAAAACTCTTTCCTAATCACAAATACTCAACCATCCTCTAATTTTAGTATTTCTCTCCTGTCTTACACATCTGGTTGAACTCAGATCATTATGAAGATGTGTCTCATCTAAGTTAGAAGTTTCTAGAACTTTCACCTGATTCACCTGATGATTAGGTTAATCTACAACCGAAATGGAAAACAATCCAAGTTCCTTCTAGCACCGTCCTTGGTTTGTCCCTTTGGGGGAACCCTTAACGATTCTACGTAGAACCCTTACCCACTGAATCGTGTGAACATGAGAGCCGGATTTAAATATCCTGATCTGATTCAGTTTTAAGTGAACCTTTTAATCTGCTCAGGCATCTTTTTTAGTAATGATATCTTTTGAAAAAAATGTTTGATTGATGCATGATTAAATTAGTTTTAAAATCGTTATTACTTTTAAAAATAAAATTGTATTTTTTCAAGGTATTTTTAATGTACCTATATACAAAAGGAAATGTGTTTTGTTGCACCAGCAACAAATAAATACAGACAATACTGTATACTACTGCTACTGCTACTATTCTTAAAAAATAACATTATAAACATTATAATGCACTAAATGCACTTTTAACTTTAATGATCATCTCAGTCGTTTTCTAGAGGCTGTAAAAAAAAAAAAAACATTTGTGAAATGCAAATAAATCTTTTTCCCACTGCTATGAGAGTATGTTATACTCTATGTTATGAGAGTATTAAGAGTTTAAATAATAATAAATAAGAATGAACTGAGCAAATGTGTATTTGTATTTGATAACTGATTAAATATCGTAATTGATTAGACTGATTAGATTGTAAAGTAAACGTGGCCGATGTTTCCGGCTGCAGAGAGAGCGATACCTTCAGATCACCTGATGCTGGAGTACCTGCAGAAATGGGGTCAGAGGAGGCAGGAGGTGAAGTTTTACCTGCGACATGAGAACGAGTGCAGCAGCAAGGGTGAGTAACACACACACACACACACACACACACACACACACACACACACCTGCTCTAGATAAACATTACACCCCATGTGGGAAAATTCAATCTGCTCGGCTGTGCACAATCAGGCTGGCGAATGAAAAGTATTTACTGAACGTATCATTGTGAGTATGTGTGTTACACTTTTGTGCTTTTACCACAGAGACCCTGATTTAATAAGATCCTGAGTAAAGAAACCGATTTGTGAGTGCGATCTGATAAAGTGGTTGTGTTCTGGGTGATTTACAGAGAATAACTGCAGAAAAGGAAAAGTCGTGGGAGGAAACACTATTTACACGAGGGTTCTGCATGCACTCATTGTTCTTGATAGACGTGACTAGTTCAGATCTCGAACAGACTCCAGGAAAAGTAAAAAAACTGAAACTGAAAAGCCAAGGTGGCTTTAAAAATGTTCGAAGTACAATAAGAAGTAAGAAAAAAAAAACAGATTATAAAGCAAATGTAAAAAAAATAAGTAATAAGTCATCACTGAGATACTGAGATCACTGATTGTGTAAAAAACTTCAATAAATGAATGCAATTTTTGTCTTCAAATGGAAAAAAAACCAGTTTGGCATATTTAATACCTGCCTTTCATCGTATTAATTTGCACATAGTCTCTGTTTCTTAAGTGAATTTCAGGCTGAGCTAAATCACACTGCAGCTAGGAAATTCATTTATTTCTATTGACTCCACCTTCTTTACATATTCATGAAGGCAAATGCACAAAGTGTAGAAGAAAAATAGTTTTTTATTGTGTTAACACACACATAACTCTGGTAGATCAGAGCCTAAGTGTAGATGTGCTCAGATGTATAAAGACCTCTTCATATACATATACAGATACATTTCGCAGTGTGTGTGTGTACGAGTAATCCGATGAGGTTGTGATACACATTTCTTGCCTTTGACACTTGCCAGATTCTTTTCTGAGTTCGGTGCTTAGACTCCGGCTCTGTCCTATTTGGAGAGGAGCCTATTTTCCATCACACACACACACACACACACACACACACACACACACACACGTGTGGCTCTTGGAGTTGCGTAACTAATCACATTCGTGTGTGTGTGATTTGTCTTCTCACCACTGACCAGACCCAACCTTTCCACCCGAGGCGGATGTGAGAAGCACGCGCTTGTCACTTCCCCTCGTCTCATGTGGACACTCATTGAGAGAGATGGAGTGATAAGTGAGAGTGAAAGAGAGTGGCTCGGTGTCTGTAGTAGAGCTCAGCAGTGTGACGATATGATATCGATATTGTGGTAAATGACATCTCAGTACATGTTGTTACTCATCAACATGAAGCTTCAAATCTAATTTAGTACCAACTGTTTTATTTCTTCTTCTTTATCTTTTTAAATATTCATTTATTATTATTAAAAAAAAAAATGGCTGTACTGTTTTACTATTTTTTACACACACACACACACACACAAAACATATGACTTATTGCTCACAGTTCACACATCCAAACTAATATGCTAGCTAACGTGAGCTATTCACTGAACATCGAGATGCTAACTACTAAAAATGCTAAATACTAGGATACTAAATACAAAAAACACACCACTGCATATGTTTAGATCTAAAGTACATTGTTGAAATGCAAAACACTTATACATTCACTCAGACTGGTTCATAGTGAGGTGTGTGTGTGTGTGTGTGTGTGTGTGTGTTTTCAGCTCAGACAAATGACCCGAGGTCAGTAATCACACACCCTGCCATGCTGAGGGAAGAGTCACATGGTTAATCACAGAGTCACGACTAATCACGCATCAGACACAACCACACATTTACATTCACATTTACATTCACGTCACGAGACATGATGCTTTTATCTGAGTGACTTATAAACATCCCCAGTGTATTTATTCTTCTGCAAGATCAACGCGAGTCTAACGAATAAAGATACCAACAAACTAAAGAAATACATTAATACACAGATTATACACTCAGAATAAGTGTGTTTATTACTGTGTGATATTTATGTTCTTATTAAAGACACGGTTTATATAATGCTGCAAGATGTAAGAGTTGGGAATGTCGCCCTCTCTGGTAGAAACATGCTATTGCAAGCTACATAGAATCTAATTCGGCCTGTTCATGCTTTCCAGCACCAACTTCCTCCGTTTTAGTTAAAAAAAAGCTTTCTTTCTTTCTTTCTTTCTTTCTTTCTTTCTTTCTGACTAACACTAGCGCACTAGCTAAAGCACAAGGTCTTGTTGAAGGAGGAGGACTTGTTTTTGGGCGAGTTCGTGGCCGAGTCCTTGGCTGTACTCCTTTCAGGTGTACATTTCCACAGACTCGTAAATTTTTTGCCACAAATTTTTTTTTTTTGTAGAACAGTTTTGCCTCCTGAACGTTCTCATTTGTAGCTCAGCTGATCTCCTGCTCGCTTCGGTGTCAGAGTGAACTTAAAGATGAGAATAATTCTGTCTTGTGTCCTTCAGGAAGACAGACATCAGAGCAGCTGAGCAGAAGGATGAAGGGGAGGATGGACAGATTCTCTGTGAATGGGGTATATACAGTACATACACACTTCAACTTCCTGTTTAAACTTCTGTTTATATTTTGTAGTAATACGAATGAACGTAAAGTTTATGCTATATATCATCTTTTCATCTCGCTGGTGAGAACTTTCACAAAAGCAGGCAATTTGACTGACGTTCCAGGCGACTGATAACGAACACTTTCCCTCAGTTTGTCAGGAAACGTGCAGACAAGTTATCTTGTTTCCTCACCACTTTCTTCAGTGCTGTGTATCACTACATCCTGCTGCGTAAAGCTCCCGGTTATTTCATACGCCATGGATCTGGATTCTGTCCTCATAATGTTTTAACTCCATGCTTTTACACTCGTCTCTGGTGAGAGACTGAAATCTGATGGCTGTGTTTTAGGCTTTAAAACGCAGAATGAAAGCAGTTCCAGTGCTCCTCGCTTTAGGAATAATCTTAAACCCAAAGTTTCCTAAATGCTTTAACGTTCTGATTTTCATTCATTTGCTTTCTCTGAGTTTTCTATGAGTTAGTCTTTATTCCTTCCTTCCTTTCTTTCTTTCTTTCTTTCTTGGTTGCTCGTGTGTTTTCCTTGTGTTTGTTTTTTTCCTTTTTTCTTTTCTTCTCTTCCTTTCTTCTCTGAGATTTTTATGGGTTGGTTTCCCCTCTCCCATTCTTTCTTTCTTTCTTTCTTTCTTTCTTTCTTTCTTTCTTTCTTTCTTTCTTTCTCTGTGCTGGTCTGTCTTTCTTCTTTTCTTTTTTCCTTTTCTTCTCTTCCTTTCTTCTGTAGGTTTTCTATGGAACTGTTCTCTCTCTCTCTCCCTCTCTCTCTGTCTCTCTTTCTTGCTTGTTTGTGTGATTTATTTGTGTTTGTCTGTCTTTCCTTTTTTTCCTTTTTTCTCTTCCTTTCTTCTCTGAGCTTTGTATGAGCTGTTTTCCCTCTTTCTTTCTTTCTTTCTTTCTTGCCAGTAAGCAGAGGTTATAGCAGAAAGCGTGCAGCAGTTTGCTGTGATGCAGGTTATATGAGACGCACTGCTTCACTGATCACTGGACTGTTTAAATCCTGTATTTCTGCAGTAATATTATTTAGACTGTAATAATATTTAGACTGTAATAATATTTAGACTGCAGTAATATTTAGACTGTAATAATATTTAGACTGTAATAATATTTAGTGCTGTGTCACAGAACGTGAACTTCTCCACCCAGAGTTATCATAATCCATGTGACATGTCTGGTGTCTTTTTTAGAGACAGCTGCTGGACATGACGTGTCGACTGGGTCTGTGTTCAAAGTTTATTTGGTGCAGTGTTTATTTTTGTGATATTTCTGTGTAAATCTGCGTTTTCATGTTCTGCTTAGGAGTATTTGGCTTATTTGGCATAAATGATGATGTAAATAATAAGGATGTAGTGTGTAGCGTGTTGCGCGATACGTGACGAGTATGAAGGTGAAAAATCCACATTCCTTCCTTGTGAATGTATGAATTTTTTAAATTAAATCTATAAAAAAAAAAAAGAAAAGTGACATGTAAATCATCACATGTAAGTTGTTTTATTTCCAACAAACATTTATTGGAGTCAGTATTTCCAGGAGCTGAATCTCACACAACGTTCTGTCAGGCATAATGTGCACTATGTAGGGTTACTGCATCATCTTATACCCTTTGTAGTGAGCATATAAAGTGAAAAGAAGCCATTTGGAATTTGTTTGTTGTAAATAAACTACTTACATGTGATATCAGTCTTCTTTTTTGATGTTAGATGCTTGAATCCTGCGCTAGTTGAAGAGCTATATGTATATATATGTAAATGCTCGGAGTGTGAGTGTTGTGTCTGGACGTGGCTGAGTTATGATGGAGGAGCTGTAGTGAGAAAACGTCAGCAATGGAAGCCATAAACACGCTGAGAATAAAAAAAAACCAGCTCAGCATGATTACGGCTTTGATTGACTCCACAGGATCGTAAAGCGACTTCCTCCCACCGTCCCCTCCACACGCCGTACAGCTCTCTTACAGGTCTGTCTTTATTTTCTCTCCAGGACATAAACTGCCCTGATCGGATCATAAATCACGTCCCATGGCTAGGCTATGTTTACATACAGAGCACTGAATTTTTATGTCTGTGTTCATGAGGAGACAATACGAGCTGTCTCATTCTGTATAGGATCTTTGCAGCCACGACATAACGTGTTAAATTAGCTACTAAAGTTCATTTCTGAATATCAGTTTCATATGGCATACGTTTGTCTAAACCTTCATAGGATAAATGTCATGCTGTGGATTTTGGTAGAAGTTAGCTGAAGCTAAATCTAAACAAATGCAGCCCGTCTCTTTAGTGTTGCCTCCAAAGCCACGCCCCCTAAGGAGGGCCTCCTGAATGCGAGCACAAGATAGGAAGCATTTTTTAATACGTTATCGTTTCTGTAGAAACCTCACTCACAGGGACTTGTACGACAGACGCTTCACAGAAACGGATTTTAAAAAGTCTGCAATCATATGGTGACATGGTGAAGTTTTCTGTAAGGAGACATTTATTTTATGGAAGGAGTCTCCAGTGTCAGCACTTTGTAACAGTTTTCAAGACAGAGGAGTTTCTCTGTAACATGACAAGCTGCGTATTTTTTTGTCTTATGATCTTCAAGAGAGAGAAAAAGAGAGGCTGGTGAGGGACCGACTGTTTATGGCTGCTATAACGTAAATGAGAACAGAAACTTACTTGTATTGTGGAACATTAAATGTAACTATAAACGGATAAAAAGAATATGTCATTTTAAAAATAAATAAATAATTGCAGCAGTTGCAAAATTCTGTGGTATAAGAGAAATAAAGCTGGTAAAAAACTTATTGTTTTACTATAACAGCATTCCTACGTAGATGCAGTAGCTAGCTAAAAAATATTAGTTGCAATACCTGTTGAATTTATTTAATTAATGACTTCTGAACATCACTAAGCCACAGTTCAGCAAAACTGTCGTGGAGTAAACAGAGTTTTGGACTCGCCTTACACTGAAGAAGGGTAGATCAGAGTCTGTGTTTTATTTTGGCCAAAATAAGGAGCTCAGAAATTGCTGCCTAATTGCCTTCTGATTGGAAGGCAGTGATATTTCATATACAATGATGAATTATGGATTTGTCATGGACATGTCAAGGATTGCATGTATTTGATCAGGAAACAGATCTCACACATCCTGTTTTCCGTGTCCCAGATGTCGGAGGTTGTTTGACCCATTTCCGAGACTCTCGGTCGATAAGAGAGGTGTAATAAAATCCTGCGCTATGTGGAGACTCTCACGCGTGTGACGCGCTACAGCTTCGCCTTTAAGTGCAGCGAGACAGCTGTGGCGCTGTGGTGCAGCGTGAGGGGGGGGTGCTGCAGAGAAAAGAGAGTGTGTGTGTGAGAGAGAGAGTGGGGAAGTGTGTGTCTGTGTGTGTGAGAGAGAGAGAGAGAGAGAGAGAGTAGTGCTTGCAGGTCAGATGTGCTCTGAGAGGGAAAAACTTGCGCAGTGGAAGTGTTTATCTGATAAAGGAGCCATATTTTCACTCCTCATTAAAAACACCGGGCTGTGACGTGAGAGCCTTAAAGTGTTAGTTCAACTCACAGAGATTCTACGCTGGACTGCAGGACGTGTGCTGACACACACACACACACACACACACACACACACACACACGCACGCACACATCTTAAACGGGATAAGACTCACCTGTGAGGCAGTCAGGATGGAGTGGAAGCACATCCAAGCCGTGCAGGAATTCACAGCTGAAGGACAATGCAGTAAAATCGAGGTGCGATCGTGTCTGATAAGCTGGGACTCAGCCCAGGTAAAAACCCTGCAGGGCTCCTCACTGCTCCGTGTGTGTGTGTGTGTGTGTGTGTGTGTGTTTCAGAGTTTGGTGCGTAGCATCAGATAAATCTTCCCTAAGTTGGTGATGTAGTGATGAATGATTCACTAATGAATCAGTTCTTCCTGAATGACTCTTTTATGGTAATATTTAGATAGATAGATAGATAGATAGATAGATAGATAGATAGCAGCAGTAAAAAGGTTATCCTGTTATTCTGAATTCAGAACTACGCACTTGGATGGATGAATGGGTGGACTGATGGATGGATGAATGGAAAGGAGGTGGATGAACAGATGATAAGTGAACAGCTGATAACTAGTTGTGTGGGTGGGAGGATGGATGGATGGACAGGTGGCTTGATGGATGGATGGATGGATGGATGGATGGATGGATAGACAGAATGCTGGGTAGATGAATGTGTGGGTAGACAGACATGGGGCAGGGGGGATAGATGAATGGTAAATGGATGGATGGAAGGGGTGGATGCATGGTGTGGTGGATGAATGGTTGGGTGAATGGGTGATGGAGAAATAAGTGGATGGATAGAAGGGAGGGTGGAAGGGTGGATGGATGGATGGACAGATAGATGGATGAATTGTTGGATGGGTAATAGAAGTTGGGTGCATGGCTGGATGGATGGAAGGAAATTGCTGGGTGGATGAATGGACGGATAATAGATGGATGGAAGAGTGTGCGGGTAGATGGATGATGAATGGATGGATGGATGGATAGAAATGTGCCTTGGTTTATGCATATAAAGGCTGATGGATGGTTGGATGGGTAATAGAAGGGTAAGTGCGTGGATGGTAGATGATAGAAGAGTAGGTGGATGGACTGATGGATGGGTGGATGGTAGACGGATTGTTTGTTTTTTTCCTCGCTAGTTAGCATTCGCTCTCTATAAGTTGGCAAAGTTAGTTTTCAGTCACATGGTTAGCTTTCTCATGTTCTTTAGCTTCCACTAGCTAGGAAAGGCTTCATTTTCTAGTTGTCTTTCACTAGCTAGGTTAGACTTTACTCAACTAGATTAGCTTTGATTTGGGTGGAAAGTTTTCTGTTACTCAGTAGTTTAGTCTTTACTCACTAGTTTAGCTTTCACTTTCACTCGCTAGTTAGTTTTTACCTCTGGGTTGCTCAGACTTGAACAAAGCGTAACGCGTAATCTTGGGCAAGTTACTGTGTGATTGGTGATGGTGCAGTTTCTTCTACCTGAGATTAGCCCCGCCCAATTTATATTAAAATAGGAGGAATTCTACATGCCTTGTTTAAAACATTGGTAAGTTTTTAATAGTTAATAATGCACCGTGTGGCTACACACAGATTTGTAGTGTTGAATAAAAAGCTTTTTTTAAATTAAAGATAAATAAATGTAAATCAGTCGTTGGTATCTGCTTACAGAGCCCGTAACGATCGACTTGTCACTCCGAGGCACGGTTAATGCGGTTTCTACACTAAAGCCCTGACTCAGATTCCCTGCATAAGATTCCGATTTATCACTTAGGAAAGGAGGCAAGTGTTCACTGAGGCGTTACAGAGAATTGGGACGGAGCGAGTGAGTGTTAAATGCACCATAGTGACCCATACTGCGGCGGTACAGGATGGCAATTTCACTTCTGATTATGATTAAACGTGTGTGTGTGTGTGTGTGTGTGTGTGTGTTTGTATACAGTATATATGTGAACATGTACAAAAGCAGGACTTCCTTTTCCCTCTCTCCAGGCTTTTCCTAGTGACTCTGCAGACTCTCTTTTTTTTTCCGGCCTTTGCCTCGATGTTTTACGCTCACATCTGCACTGCAGTACAGCAGCAGCGACTAACAGATGACAGATGCAATGAATATTGTAGTGACTTTATTCTTAGTGCATTTAGTAAGTAACCTCTAGTGCAGTGCACATCAGTTACAGGCTGGTTGTTAAACATTACTGATTAATTTTTAAAAAATTGCCATGCAACTCTTACTGGAATTTATTTCTTTTTTCTTTTTTTTATGTCCTAATACAAACCTCAAGTTTGGCATCTTACCTTTTGAAAGTGTATATTTTGCTTGCAGTTCTCACACCTGTGATGTGTGTGTGTGTGTGTGTGTGTGTGTGTGTGTGTGTGTGTGTGTGTGCAGATGGGGACTCCGCGTGTGGAGCTGACTCTGTCTGAGCTTCAGGAGATGGCCGTGCGTCAGCAGCAGCAGATCGAGGCTCAGCAGCAGAAGCTCTTGGCAAAGGTAATCACCTTTACACTACACACTACTCCGTCTGTCCCGTCTGACTCACACACACCTGAACATCACTTTGTGTGTGAGTGTGTGTTTGTCTGAGATGGCGGCGAGTCCACGCTTCCTCTGTTACACACTGGTACAGTGCTACTGTAATTCCTAACTAAAGCTGAATGAATAAGATGAGAAAGTGGATAATAACCTGGGAGTTTAAAAGGAGGTCAAGAGTTTTTGGCTCTGCTGAGCCATGTGGGAATGTGTGTGTGTGTGTGTGTGTGTTATAAGAAGCCATGTTTATCTCAGACAGACATGCACACGTGGGAATTCGGACATGTGCACACCCGGACATGTGATACGAGGACGCTGTCTCAGCTGTCTTTAGAACAGGATTGGTCCAATGAGCCGTGCGGGCAAAACATTTTTGTAAGAGAGTACTGAATTCCACGAGGTTTTGGAAATGTTCCTTTGAGATCCTGGTCCATGCTGACATGATTGCATGATATATTTAGTGCAGATTTGTCAGCTGCACATTCATGCTGCAAATCTCTCATTGTACCACATCCCAAGCTGGGAACTGGGAAGGGCATTGAAGTACAGTACCCTGAACTCATTACCATGTTCATGGAACCAGTTGAGATGGCTTTGTGACACTGTCATGCTTGAAGTAAGCATTATAAGATGGTAAGCAACAATACTCAGACAGGCTGTGGGATTTAAACAATGCTTAACCCTAATACATATACGTCCCAATATATGTCAGGAACACTTTCCCCACAGCATTACACCACCACCACCAGCCTGAAGTGTTGGATTCACGGATTCTTGCTGTTTAGGCCAAATACTGACGCAGCAGAAATCATGGGTCATCAGACCAGGAGATGTTTTTCTAGTCTTCAACTATCCAGTTTCAGTGATCCTGCACCCACTGTAGTCTCAGATTCCACTTCCTTCCTGGCAGGAGTGGAACCTGATGTGTTTTTCTGCTGTTGTAGCCCAGGTTTGACAGGTTGTGTGTGTTGTCTGAGATGCTTTTCTGCTCACCACGGTTGTAAAGAGTGGTTATTTGAGTCTTCCTGTCAGCTCAAAGTCAGCAGAACTGCCACTCACTGAATATACTGTATGTCTATATAACTCAGGTCAAGCTTGAAATTGTACTATTTCACTGGCAGATACTTTTACTCATTTCAATCATTTTTTTAAAAAGAAAACAGATGCAGTGAGACATTTTAAGCAAAAGTAAGCCCAACTTTTAGACTGGTTTCAGTAACAGGATAAACTTTATTGATTCTGAAAAAAATTGTTGTGCAATCTGTGAAAGATAACGATGAATACAATTCATCAAAAATATACACAGAGACTCACTAGAAACAAAATAAAAAATAGAAATATTTTTTAAACCTAAAATTAGTTTTCACACACTTCCATAGACTGTCCAATCGTCTCAAGATTTATTCTTTGCTTCAAGTTCAAAACAGACGTCTCATCCGTCAAAAGTGGTAACATGAAGATCCACATTTAACTACAATATAATCACTTCAAATTATTTAATTTATGGCCATGAACTAAGCATTAATAGTTAAGCATTAAAAGTTAACTGCCATTGGCATTCAGTCGTGATGTCACTGAACTTTCATAAATTGTAGTTGAAAAGCTAAGAAAATGGTTTTGCTTGTAAACAGAGTGTGTATTAGAAATGGGAGAGTTTTCTTCTCTCCTGTACGTCACAGCGTCATGAGTCGACACTGAGGTTAGTGTGTGAGTGTACATGCAGGCTTTAGGTCAGTGTGTGTGAGTGTACATGCAGGCTTTAGGTCAGAGTGTGTCAGTGTGTGTGAGTGTACGTGCAGGCTTTAGGTCAGTGTGTGTGAGTGTGTGTGCAGGCTTTAGGTCAGTGTGTGTGTGAGATGCGTGTAGAGCTCTGAGTCTCAAACAACAGCAGGAAGGGACTCACTCCATGGCCAAAGGAAATTACATCAGCACAAAGCTGCAGCTGCCAGGAAGCGGCAGAATGAAAAGTGTGTGAATGAAATGTCCTGAAGTTTGAGGAAAGTAGGAGGAGGAGGAGGAGGAGGAGGAGGAGAAGGAGGAGATCATATGATCTTTGATTCATCTGAGAACTTCACCAGTCAGTCTCGAGAACGTTCACGGATACGATTTGTTTATCGATTGTCAGGTAAATAAATGACCATTTTCAATTTTTTAGATGTATTTTTATGTATATTCGCATACATGATGAGTTTTTACATCGTTCTACTTTTTAATTTTTAAAAATTGTTAATTAAAATGGAGTCATTTCTTTTTATATTCCCTTCACAAAGTGTTCAGTGTCATCTATTAACATCTAACACCTGATTTTGACCATAATTAATGAGACGTAATAATAATAGTGACTCATGACTACCTGGATTTATTAATGTTTATTATTTTATTAATCTTTATTATTTATTATCTTGATATATTATTCTTATTATCATTGAAACGGATTACTTTACAGTGTATTTAAATGGGACCAACAGAAAATATTTCAGCTAAATCTTAAATCCTAAACTAAATCCTGTATCATGGTACAAACCTGTAATAATAATAATAATAATAATAATAATAATAATAATAATAATAATAATAATAATAATAATAGACTTCCAGGTGCCATTTTCGAACATTTTTGAAGATTAACATATATAAATGTAAATATCTGGAAATTCTGATCTATCGTCTCGTAATCATCTTTTGCTCTCAAACCCAAATGTGTTCAGTGTATAGCCAAAAAAAAACAACAACAAAAAAAAAACCCTGACTTTGCTGTTCCAATACTTTTGGAACGGTTTGTGGTGGTGTTTGCTTATTTATCATAAAAGGTGCCAATACTTATGGAGCTCTGCAGTACACAAAGCTTTACAGTGATCTTTTTTTTTTCTTATATCTGTGAAGAAAGATAGAATCTTGTTTGAGAAATGTGTTTTGTCGGAACCGTAGTAGTGTTTTAGTATGTGCTGAAATAAAAATGTGTTTGTTGTGGAGCTGACAGTGTGAGATATCTGTGGTGCTAATGTGTGTGTGTGTGTGTGTGTGTGTGTGTGTGTGCTCATTATGAATCTGTATTGCTGCATTAGCATATGGGTTTATGGTGAGAGCCGCAGTAGCAATCCTGTGGTGATATAAATGGCTTTGTTCATTCTCTAATGCGTGTGCATGTGTGTGTGTATGTGTGTGTGTGTGTGTCATTGCTTTGTGTCGGTTTATTCCAGAGAAGGCTAGTATATGAGTCAGCAAAAAAACTTTCTCTCTCCATTATTCAAACACACACACACACACACACACACATTCCCTGTTTTTATCTTTTTTCATTATGTGCCTTCTTCATTGTGACTGACAGAAAAAGAGGCCACACCCCCTTCACTGGTTCATACACAAAGGCCACGCCTCTTTTAATTAACTGCACATTATATTGTTTTGAAGGAGACATCCACAGCCCTAGGATCCAGGGTTTGAGTGTTTAAGTGTGTGTGTGTGTGTGTGTGTGCAGGAGCAGCGTTTGCGCTATCTGAAGCAGCAGGATCCTCATCAGGGCCCGGCCACGCCCGAGTCGGAGAAACTGCAGAGGCTGAGGGAGAGAGTGGAGAGTCAGGAGGCCAAGCTGAAGAAAATCCGTGCCATGAGGGGGCAAGTGGACTACAGCAAGCTGATCAACGGAAACCTGTGTATGATCACAACACTTCATTAAACACGAATAAAACCTCACACTGTAGCCGAACGCTGGAATGTTCCGGGGGCCGCCATCTTGTCATCACTTTTTTCCTCAGTGCAGTTTGTGGTATCTCTCCGCCCCTTTATACCCCGCCTCCTGAAGTTAAGGGATGGAATTGTACGACAAATCAGGAGGTGATGCTGATGATAATAAAGTTCTACTTTGAAGTCTTTTTTAAATGTGAATTGTCACTCATCTAAATCACTTTTAACGTCAAGCTTTAGGCCACGCCCCCTTCCTGGGTCTAAACTATGTTTGTTTGTGCCATACATCAGCAAGGCTGCTTGAGATGCTGAACAACTCATGCACTTGCACATTTAGTGCACTATGCTAAACACAATGCTGATTACAGTGGAACAGTGGGACAATACTCAGACTTTAAGTGCGTGTGTGTGTGTGTGTGTGTGTGTGTGTGCGTGTGTGTACGTGTGTAGCGGCAGAGATCGAGCATGTGAGCAATCTGTTCCAGGAGAAGCAGGTGGAGCTACAGCAGGCCGTGATGAAGGTGGAGCAGCTCACACAGCAGCTGGAGGAACTGAGAAACAAACGCATTACAGAGTCACAGCCTGCAGGGGGCAGCGCTGTGGAGCTCCACAAACTGTACCAGGAGCTGCAGGTATATACACACACACACACACACACACACACGTCTTTACACCTGTTAGTCTAAATGATGGTGACATGGACTATGCAAGAAGGCATGACCTGTGTCTGTCAGACCAAGTCAAAGGGGTGTGGCCTCAGTGTCTGTAATTACAAGTGAAGGGGGTGTGGCCTCTGTGCTTGTTAATCACATTGAGAAGGCGTGGCCTCTGTCAGGTAGCGTGAAGGGGCATAGCCTCTGCATCTGTCAGAGCTAGTTAAAGGGGTGTGGCTTCAGTTTTTGTCAGTCCCAGTTTAGGAGGCGTGGCCACTGTAAATGTCACTCTTTGATTAAAAAGAGTAAATATTACTCTTTTTAATCAAAGCTAACACAGTTTTAAAAAATGAAATCATCTCACATTGTATTAATGGATGTTTCACACATCAAGTCACTGATCACATATAACAAGTCTATGGATTTGCCTAAATAAAGTTGAAATAAAATAGTGTATCAGTTGAATTGTTAAATATGAAATGAAATATTAAACAGTTTCAGTCAGACAGAAACGCAGTGGCTTCAGTAGGCTGTGTGTTTGGACTCTCAAAGCCAGAGCACGCTCAGTTAGTCATTAACAAGCATGCTAATGTATTAGCAAACATTTGCAAATCTGCTGCAGACAGATGCTACAGCACTTTGACTGGTGTGTGTGTGTGTGTGTGTGTGTGTGTGCGCGTGTGTGTTGACTTATTTGGCCCCTCAGATGAGGAACAAGCTGAATCAGGAGCAGAACAGTAAACTCCAGCAGCACAAGGACCTGCTGAACAAACGCAACCTGGAGGTGAGCATGATGGACCGACGCATCGAGGAGCTGAGAGAGCGCCTCTACAGGAAGAAAGCTGAGGTGTGTGTGACAGTGTGTTAAAACCCAACAGACACTCTGTGTTATCTTCTGACATCGTGAAGCCCTTTAGCGTAGATCCACAAAAATTTAATCCAAGTTCTAAATCACTGTCCCTGATACCGATTGTAACCATGACAATAATCATAAACAATGCTTTGGGCTCGGCCCATATTATTTACACTCCTCTATCACTATTTCACTGATAGAAAAGAATTTAGTTACAGATTTACAGGCTACAGTTTGTGGGAATATTATATATTAAAGCAACAAAAACTCAAGAACACGCCACAGAATCGAAAACTAAAATCTATAACCAGAATAAAAAAAAAAGACGAACACTTTACAGTTTTCTGGAGGAGATGTTTATTTAACATTTATGGAAGGAGACTCCAGTGTCAGAGGTTAAGCTGTAATTTTAGGTTTTCGCTTTGCGTTTTCTCGGTAACATGACGAGCTGCGTTTTTTTTTGTCTTACTAACTTCAAGAAAGAAAAAAGAGGTGGTGGTGAGGGAACGACTGTTTTGGGAAAATAATCAACTTCGCTTCATCACACCACAGCGTCACTCATTATTTTACTACAACAGCATGACACACGCAGAGTTTTGTTACTTACTCAGTTATTGAGGGGCCAAATGGAAATCAGACTCACTGTTATATTATTAAACACACACACACACACACACACACACACACAGATGGGAAGAGCAGCTGTCCTGGTTAGGGCGTGTCAGAGGTCTTGGATGATTTTAGATTCCTGACTTGGGGTGTGGAAATAAAATTAGATTTCTGGCATCACACACACACCACACACACACACACACACCACACACACACCACACACACACACACGTCTTACTATACTTCTGAGGACTTTCCCAAACCAAAAAAACCCACCAAAACAACAACAACAACAACAACAGCAACAGCAACAACAACAATAATAATAATAATCCTTTATTAAATAAATAAATAAATAAATAGGATACATTTTACTTTATACCAGTATGAAATACTTTAAAGATTTAATGAACCCGCAGACCTTTGTTTAATCCGCTCTCTCTCTCTCTCTCTCTCTCTCTCTGTCCTCCACAGTTAGGGCGGATGAGCGCTCCTTCGTCCCCTCAGTCTGTTCCCATCACCTCTGGTCGTGTCGCAGCTGTGTTTCCCTACATCCAAGTTCCCACGGTGACCGGGAGACAGGACGGAGGCTACCCTTTGACCCCTGACACGCTTAAACCACACCCACTTCCTGCTCAAATCAGCCACACTCGATCCAGATCAGGTGAGTCTCTGTGTTTCAGTTCTTCGACGCTGACGTCCTGACGGTTGCTATGATGACGATCCGCACACATCTTTCAGACATTTTCTGAACTATCACAGAGGTTAAGGTTGAGAGTTTTACAACAATCTGTGCAGATTCTACATCTTGGTCAATTTGATTGGGAATTTGATCATGATACTGATATTTAATATCGGACCCATGGATGCCTTAGTCAATTCCAAATTTCTGTTCTTTTCATTTATTCCATAATTTTCTAATGTAACACGTCAGTAACACTCACCTTGTATCTTGCCCCTATTTGAAAGTTGGGACAGAAAGTTCCACTCCATCCTGTCATCCACAATCATCTTTACACTTTACTCACACCGATCTCATGCTTGAATTCATCCTTTTTTACTATTTATTTCCGTCTAACACACATTTTCTTTTGTATCCCGTCATGTCTTTCCTCCTCCACTCCCTGTATTTGTTTCCCCTGTCCATCGTCAATGTGTGTGTGTGTATGTGTGTACGTGGGGTTTTTTGGTTGGATCGGTGTGTGTGTGCACCACCTCAGACGACGATAGAGTGAGGAAGCCTACGGGACCGTGGAAGGTATCAGACCTAGACATCGTAGTGAACCGTGAGGTGACCCTTGACCCCAGAGACCATCCCACCTGTGAGTTTACAGCTGTGGTAGTTGGAGAAACAGTGAAAAAAATTTTTTTTTTCTTTTTTTGCCTATTTCTGTGTTTTGAACGGCAATTCAGAAATAAAACAGAATTTTTAACACCTGAAGGAATAAGGTGTGGCAACAGGACTTAGTTGACAATCTTGAAGATGTTCCTGAAACTCATCTGAGGTACTTATAATATTTTATTAACTATTAAATAAAACAGCACATGCAGAAATACTATCTTGTAGGATGGCTGGAGTAGGAGCTTGTGTGCCTCTGGATAGTAAAGTAGGAACTAGTGAACTCTTCAGACTGGCTGTATGAGCTTGTGGTCCTCAGACTGGCTGTAGAAGGAGCTTGTGGTCCTCAGACTAGCTGAAGAAAAAGTTTGCAGTCCTCTGATTGTCTGTAGAAGTAGCTTGTGGTCCTTATGATGGCTGTAGAAGAAGCTTGTGGTCCTAATGATGGCTGTAGAAGGAGCTTGTGGTCCTCAGATTGTAGCAGGAGCTTGTGGTCCTTGTGATGGCTGTAGAAGGAGTTTGTGGTCCTCAGATTGTAGCAGGAGCTTGTGGTCCTTGTGATGGCTGTAGAAGGAGCTTATGGTCTTTATGATAGCAGAAGAAGGAACTTACGGTCCTTATGATGGCAGGAGGTGGACCTTGTAGGCCTCAGGTTGCTGGAAAAAGAAGTTCGTAGGCTTCAGGCTGGCAGAAGCAGCAACTTGTGGCTCTCAGGATCACAGGAGTAGGAGGCTGTGCAATTCAGTATGGCAGGAGGAGCAGATTTTAGAGCATGGTACAGCAACTATACATCCTCAGGATAGGTACTCCATTACTGAGGTAGTGAGAGAGGTGAGAAGTTGGAGAGACAAAGGATGCTGAAGGCTACAGAATTTCAGCTATGTGGGAATATAAATAGATGTAGCAGAAAGTAACACAAAGTTTCCAGAGAAACAGGAGGCAAGCAAAGTGCTTGTAGGAGGTGAAATTGTGGTTCCTGGTTCAATGATTGTAGAACTTGCCAACTGACTGGTCTCTTGCATCTTCAGTTCAAACTAGCAAAAATATTTATTAGAAGACATTTGAGAAACAAAGTAATTTCTAAGAGGTTCCAACTTTCATCCCAAAAAAACCCCCAACAACCAGTACTACATGGTTTCACCTCCTACAGCCTCAGAAGCACAGCAGATGAAGGACATTTGTCTGAAACCTCCTGCTTCTCTGGAACTTCTGCTACAGCCACTGTGAAGTACACTGCAGTTACGTCCTACATTTATTATACACCTGTACACCTGCACAAGGACAAGTTACAGCTCGGGGATTAAAATATGATAAGAACAGAGTGGCCTACTTCTTAAAGAAGTGACAAGCAGAGGAAGTGGTGTTTCTATATTATCATGATAAATGACAGAAGGATAAAAAACATCTTCTTTTGCTTTTGGTTTAATGTCGTCCTGTTTGAAAACAGAACGCTGCAAACAGATGATTATTTTACTGGGGACTTTTCACGCTGATCCAGTCCTAGTTTCAGGAAAAAGGTCTGTTTCCTGGTGTGTATGTACAATGGTTCTGAGTGTTTAAACCTGCTCTATGTATTATTCAGCACGGATGAGGTACACACAGTCTGAGTGTTTGTGTGAGACTGGACTGAAAAAAAAACTTCACAGGAGTTCAGAAGGTCACTGAATTCAGTGGAGGCTGCAGCTGCTGTTATGTAACTGGATTTATTTTTGTGGCAGGCCGTGAGCAGGTTATAACAAATTACATCACTGAATTAAGCCGACAGCAGCCTCTCAATCCTGGAAGTCACAGCCTGACACGTTTAACCTTAACTGTTTGGCTTCAGATGAATGTGTAGGTTTCCAACATTACATTTTCTGTGAAGAACATATTGTTTTGAATATTATTTTCTCTATACTGTAGAGATGACGCTCAGGCCAAAATCAGAAGAGATGACTCCGGGTCAGTGGGAAAGTGTCACTCTTTGTCAACACGCACACACACACACACACACACACACACACACACACGCACACACACACACACACACACACACACACACACACACAC
>CM074983.1:26362306-26395574 GCA_037576825.1 Pangasius krempfi
CACACACACACACACACACACGCACACACACACACACACACACACACACACACACACACACACACACACGCACACACATAAACAGAGCACCATTGTAATCTCTTTAGCCTGATCTGAGAAGAGGACGCACCACAAATACACTCCACGCCAAGCCGTGATTAGCGGAGTCTTAAGCGTCGAGTGTTTAGTCTTAGGTGTGTTATGTCTCGGGACATTTTTACCCTTTCTGTTTATACCTCATTCCTCCTCTCTCGCTCCGTCCTACCTTACAGCAAACGATGCAAATTGGAACATGGCCTCTCTCAAAGCCCCGGACTGGAAGGACACGAGCCAGAACCCGGGCAAAATGGCTGCCGGTGAAAAGGTGAGGCGTTGAACTCTGCATGACACGGAGTTACAGAGTTCTGTTTTTTTTTTCTTTCTTTCTTTCCTTCCTTATTTACGTTAATAATCCTTAGCTCTTAGTATATGTTATAATAAAGTACATCAATTATAATATTATAATAAAGTAGAGCAATTAAAAATTCACTTCCATCTACAGTTTAATTCTTTGTAACCTAAACTTAAAGAATTCACGGTGGATGATTCCACACTTTCGCTCCTTACTCATGAAATTATTACACTAAACATTATTTTTATTTTTATTTAATTATTTAGTATAGATTTCCATGTAGTTATTAAATAATATTTTCAAATAGAGGATTTTTTTTGCTTTATGGTGTTCCTTATTTTAATTTTTTTTTACTTAACATTAGATCTATTTTACTTACTGATATTTATTTATTTATTTATTTATTTCGATTTATTTTTTGCGTTTGTGTTAATTTGTGTTACAAGCGTTACTTTTTGTAATGAAATTTCTGTAAGATCGAATGATAGAAATTATTACAGAGTTAAATCTAACAAATTAAAATCAAAGATAAATAATTAGCATTTTAGTAAACAAACGAGAAGAAATGACCAAATGGAAACCGACCGTTATTATCCAGACTTTAAGACACGTTACAGCTTACACAGAGAATCAACATTTACGATGTTGAGAATTATTGGCACCCTTGGTAAAGATAGATAAAAAATATGGTGGAAATAATATATTTGTGGTTAATAAACTTAATAACACACTGAGCATCTAACTGAAAAAAAATCTAACCTTTAAATAAAATTTAACCACAGATATTTTTAAATAATCTTTTTTTACTTATCTTTACCAAGGGTGCCAGTAATTCTGGGGCTGACTGTGATAAAATGATGATATAGCAGAATGCACACTCACTTCCAACACTCTGTCCTCCACTACAGGGATCTTCTAAAGTACTGGGCACTATAACAACCTTGTCCAAACATCCGCCCCCGATCTACGGCACGTACCCCAGCGTGGGGCATCACTCCACCGTCTGTGCCACTAACTCTCTGCCCCGCTCAGCACCAGGCACTCTGTCCTGGCACAAGTCCTCCGGTTCCTCATCGCAGCAGATCCAGCAGAGGATCACCGTTCCTCCGAGTCCTACATCCTCGGCCGGCTCTCCCGTCTTACCCCCGAGTGACAGAAGTAATGACGCCCCTCTGGCTGCAGCGGTTCGCCCGTTTTATACGGACCGGGGGTCACGACCTCAGTCTCCTCGGAAAGGTCCTGCTACGATGAACTCCAGCTCCATCTATCACGTGTACCTGCAGCAGCCAACGGCCAAAAACTACCAAAGCAGCAGCACCAGAGCTGCAGTCAAAGCAGGTACGTGTAAAAAAAAAAAAACAGCTCAGGAAACTTCACACTTCACAACTCCACAACCTTGTTTAACAGAATGTTTATTGTCTTCTTGTTGCTTCCTTTCCTGTCTTCAGTCTATGGAAAGCCGTTGCTGCCAAGCTCCGTCTCCTCGTCCCCTGTTCCCTTCCAGTCCTCCAGAGACGATTCGGAGCGTGAGTCCGAACCTGAGATTACCCACAATCCTCAACCCAGCGTGGAGAACATCCCTCGGCCCCTGAGCCCCACTAAACTCACCCCGGCTCACTCGCCCCTGCGCTACCAGAGCGACATCGACCTGGAGGTGCTGAGGAGGAAGCTCGCTAACGCTCCTCGTCCTCTTAAAAAGCGAAGCTCCATCACCGAGCCTGAGGGTCCGAACGGTCCCAACATCCAGAAACTTCTGTACCAACGCTTCAACACGCTCGCTGGTGGCATGGAAACGGTTACACCATTCTTCCAACCAGACACCGCCCTTAATTTAGCAGGCGATGCTGATTCTGTTAATGGAAATGTAAAGGAAGGAGCTATAAAAGCCGCCGTGGCGCCAACACCAGCGCCTGTTTCAGAGCCTGCACCATCACCGACACCCGACACTAATGAGAATCAACCGGCGCAAAAGGCTAATCATACAGAAACTCCGGAGATTACAGAAACCACGGATCCTAAAGAAGGTCCTGAGGACAGTCATAACAACAATCAGTCGTCGTTAGACGAAGACGCAGAGTCCACGCCAGCGGAGGAAGAGGACACGGAGCAGAACATGGTGAGTGCCACACCAGGACGTTAGGAGAATAATATCGCTAGTGATACAAAGATTCCAGGTGCTATCACAGAACCTTAGTGTGTTCTCCCCCTGAGTGCGGTTCTTTAGGTGAGAAAACAACAGTCCCGCTCGGGTGCGAGAGCGTCTGAGTGAGGTGGTCGTGTGCTTGAACTCAGGGAACTCAATGAGAAAGTGATTCGACTCGAATCTCAATCTCGACTGCAGGAAGGGAATCAAACATGCCGCTGTGTTTTGGGCAATTTTGTAGATTTTTTTTTAACCTAACTGCTAAACTGAACTGAAAACTGCACCAAAGAACAGAGCTGTAGCACTGCAGAAATGCCACGCGGAGAATCTGGAGGTTTAGACCAAGAGAACAAATCAAAAGAGGAAATAAACGCTGGATGCGACTCACGAAATGTTTTTTCTGTCACCGTATTTCTGAACAATGTATAAAAGCGTGCATGTTCTCAGCCCTACATGCTCCTCAGGCAACTTTTTTCTTTTTGGTTCATTTCATTATGTGCAAACCAGCACAAACAGCAAAAGAATCAAAAGAATGAATTTCTCTCTAATTAACAATCTAACGTGTGTAAGTTCAAATCCCTGCACAGAAAAAGAGAACCTCTTGGATAAAAGAATGAATGTTATTAAGCTGATTTTTCATTCAGCGAATAAATCACATTGTCTTATTCTGATCAAATGCTAGGTGAAGAGGACGAACCTGAAGAAGCCCGGCTCTGAGAGGACGGGTCATGGGCTCCGAGTGAAGTTTAACCCGCTGGCGCTGCTCCTGGACGCATCTCTGGAGGGCGAGTTTGACCTGGTGCAGAGGATCATATATGAGGTACAACACAGCCTTAAAATACAACAATTACTGCTACTAATACTAATAATAATATAAATCACGAGTGACGCTGTGGTGTGGACTCGAGTCACAAATCTGATGACTTCAAACTCGACGAAATTACAAATGGTTGATGTTCCCAGTAACCAATAGCTTCTTTGGGGGTTAAATTATTTAATACCACAGCGCTGTTGAATTCTGGATTGTGATTGGTCAGAAGAAAAGCTGTTGATTAATTTTCTGTAACAGCAGCTCTGACAGTAGCGCAGCTGCAAATCCCAGGTTTATATTAATACGTTATTGTCTCTATAGTAACAGCTCATTCACAGGGACTTGTACAGCGGACGCTCCACAAAAACGGATTAAAAGTGGGGTGTAACAGTAGATATGGTGATGTTTTTTTGTAAGGAGATGTTTATTTACCATTCATGGAAGGAGTCTCCAGTGTCAGCGCTTTGTAATAGTCAGAGGTGAAGCTGTAACTTTAAGATTTCCGACATCTTCAGGATAGACGAGTTTATGCTTTGCGGTTTCTCACTAACATGACAAGCTGCATTTTTTAAAAAATGATTACCTTCAAGAGAAAGAAGAAAGAGCATCTGGCGAGGGAACGACTGTTTACAGCTGCTATAATGTCACTTAGAACAGGAAGTAGCTTGCTTTGTGAACATTAAATGTAGCTTTAAATGAATAAACAGTATGACGTGTAGTTCTTTAATAAATACAGATTGTAATTGTATAAGAGAAGCTCTGCTTCATCACACCACCCCAACAAGCGTTTTATTCCTTTTGGGTTTTGTTTCAGGTGGAGAACCCCAGCACTCCGAATGATGAAGGCATCACGCCGCTCCACAACGCTGTGTGTGCTGGTCATTATCACATCGTGAAGTTCCTGCTGGATTTTGGAGTGAACATCAATGCAGCAGACAGCGACGGATGGTACAAACTACAACGCAAATGAAGCGGTATCTTATTAGAGTAAACTAAAACGTATTAGTAAACGAATGTCTGTTGCATGTAACAGGACGCCGCTGCACTGCGCCGCCTCGTGTAACAGCGTACATTTGTGTAAGCTCCTGGTGGAGTCAGGGGCGGCCATCTTCGCCACCACTATCAGCGATGTAGAGACGGCGGCGGATAAGTGTGAGGAGATGGAGAACGGCTACGTGCAGTGCTCGCAGTTTCTCTACGGTGAGAGAAATGAGGATTTCACATGGAAACCTCTCCGTTTAGAATCAGTCTCTTTTAACAAGTCAGGTTTATTTTGCTAATTAGGGTTCCTGATTTCTAAAAAAAAAAACACTCACCTCTTAGGTGAATACATTCATACTTACCAAGTATACCGATTATACCAAACTGCTGTGGAGTAAGACGAATAAAACCCTTCAGAGTGGTAACAGTAACTCTGCTTTATAACATCATCCCATTACTGATTATTTTACTCTAACCGCACCACACACAGTGTTTTGTTCCTTATTTATCACACACTCCCTACAAGTTTTGATTAATCATAATAAATATCATAAACATTAGAGTGAAACGTTTTCATCTTGTAGAATTCTGAATCTGTATTTTCTGCCTTTCCAAAGAGTCTAAGGAGATAAAGAGTTACTTAAAACAAGCAAAAATGACAGAGAGACAAATATGAGGAAAATACAGGAATGAAATGGACTGAATAATAGGGATGAAGTGATGAAATAAAATCAGCACTCAGGCTGTTGAACCCTCTGTTTCTCTCTCAGGTGTGCAGGAGAAGTTGGGGGTGATGAATAAGGGGACAGTTTACGCTCTGTGGGATTATGAAGCTCAGAGTCCAGACGAGCTGTCGTTCCGTGACGGAGACGCTTTAACGGTGCTGAAGCGCAGAGACGAGAGTGAGACTGAGTGGTGGTGGGCCAGACATAATGACAAGGAGGGCTACGTTCCCCGAAACCTGCTTGGGGTGAGCACGAAAAATCCACCTGTGACTGACACACACACACACACACACACACACACACACAGAGGCCACACCTCCTTTACTGGACCTGACACAGAGGCCACACCCCCCCGTACTGTGATTGATACTTTATCTGTTGCTGTACCAAGGATATTAGAATCAATCTTTATTTATTTTCTCTATTTTTTTTTTTTTTTACAGTTGTACCCGAGGATTAAACCCCGGCAGCGGTCCCTGGCGTAGCGCTCCCCGATGGACAGGAGCCCCAGCTGGACATTTTGCCCCATTTTCATCTTTTCGTGCCACCGGGATAAGAAGAGGGCGTGGCAGCTAGAAGCTGAGACTGAAGCTTGGATTTATTTATCTGCCAGAAGAGATTTGGTGATCAGCTCTCCATTTTCAGCCTGCAAAATGGATCATATTTGGGTCTTTTTTTTTTTAAACAAAAAAACCCTGCTCCCTTTCACCCAGAAGTCTGTCGGGTGAAAACACACCAGTTTTCCTGTTTCCTTTTGTACTGGTGTGTGTTTGTGGGATGTGAAAGTGATGACACTCTGAGACAGCTGAGGAAGAGAGCTTTGTGTATTTTTGTTGGACAAAGGAAAGACTCAAGGACGCTGTCTACTCAGATCGTCGTCTACTGAGCAGCTGATTCAACGAAAGGAAGGAAGGAAAGAAGGAAGGAGCTAGAAAGTGCAGAGAAAGAGACATTGAAATAAGAGTGCAGTGGAAATATTGGAGAGTTTGTGTGTGCGGTCGTGGCGCTATAAGAGATGAGAAATCGTACGTTAAATGAGCGATGGTGGCAGTAAAGTCGTGAAATATGTTACAAGTCTCTGCTTTCCATCCAGGAGGAAAAATAAAAGCTGTACACACCTGCATTTATACGTCAAAGCCAAATGTACATGAACAGCCGAGTCGTGTTTGGTGTGTAAAAGTTTGCTTGTATGAGTTTGCCTTGGAGCCACGAGGATGATGTAGCTACAGCCTCCAGTTTAGCGTATCATCACACGCTCGCCACAAAAGTCATTGTTCAGGTTCATGAAACAGCAGAAAGCAGAGTCTTTTACAGAATGTTTGATGCTAAACTGGTGGCCTTGTAGCTGAAGTGAAAAACTAACGAAGCAAACCCCAGACACCGACCGCGTCTCAGCCGATTGTTTACATTTGGTGTTAATAAAATGTAATTTAGCCTGAATTGTTTTGTATGTTGTACCGATCTCCTCCTTGGTTTTAAAAGCTCTTTATAACACAGACAAGATGAAATGCTTTAAGGGTTCTGGTGTATGGGTGATGTACTTGGGAGCAAATAATAATAATGATCAGAGATCATAATAATGCAGTGTAACAGGCCTGAATTTGAATCTGAATCTGCGACATCATTCACGCCACATGCCATGTAAATGTGCACAATAAAGACATTCTCACAATGCGATCCATCAGAGTCACTGCTTGTTCATTTTGTATAATTACATATATTACTTTTATTACTTTAGTATGCAGTTAATTCTATTATTATATGATTAATTATGCTTTGATTGTAATGAATGACCTGATTTGGATCATCGCATCCGATATTTGAGCATTTTGGTTGAGGTTCGAATCAAATGACTCATTTTAAATCATATATGAAATGAAAAAATATGTAAAGAAATGAACATAAGTGGACTGAATTTGACTTTTACACTCAAATTAGGAATTTAATCCAACTGAAAAAAGGGCTTCACTTGCTCTACATTACACTTTATGTAATTACACAGAGATCGGACTTTCCCTTCTGAGCAGATATCTGATCGAAGATGCCGATGATGATTAGAGCTCCTGGACTGCACCTTTGATGTCAGCGCATTGTGCATGGTGCGTCTCTCTTTTTGCTGATCATGCATTTGCTGTGGTAATCAGTAAGTCACTGATAAACAACCTTTGGACCTTGAGAAAGCAGCCGTGATTTTAAATGCCTCTGCAAGCTGCAGTTTTATACTCTGATCTCACTGCAGCTGCTTGAAGGTAGGCAGAAAAACTGTTTTATTAACATTAAGAGCATGCATTAATCTTAAGTAGTTGGCGCTCTGAGCTGGGAGTAGAACAGTGTAGATCATCAGACATGGTTTCTAGCATCATGTGTGATAGTGCCAGTCTGGACCAGTTAAACCACCACAGCTCAGTGTGAGCCTGAACAAAACCAGTTTGGACCTGCATGGTACAGTATGCTCCCTTAAGCTGCTTTTCTTTCTTTCTTTCTTTCTTTTTTCTTCAGCAGGAAGTGCAACAGGATTTGCTATTATTTCTGTAGTGTGCATTAGAGGGACTCTGTCTGTCTATCATCATCATCATCATCATCATCATCATGTCGGACCTGCAGGGATTTCACATGAACTCTCCTCTCATTGAGAGCATTAGCATGTCCAAGCGCCTCGGCTCCCCCGTTTATCTGAAGATGGAAAGCTCCCAACCTTCCGGTTCGTTTAAAATCAGAGGGATCGGACACCTGATCCAACAGGTGAGTGGAAATGAACACCTCCCTCACCGGGATGCACAGACACGTCAATACATGTATTAAAAATGATTCATTATTTAGCCAAATAGACGCGTGTAACAACGTCAACGATTGCGAAATTTTGAAATTGTTTATCATTACTCAGCTTTAAATTCATATCTGCATTTTTTTTTTCCCTTAAACATTTCTGTAGTCCATTTTGTCTTCCTGTATAACCATCAGCATGGAACACGGAAGTTACACCGCTTCTACACCAATCAGATACCACGGTCTCATCCGGGTATTACGCTTACGCAACACTTACCCAACGAGCTCGACGGCCAAAGATAACGACAGTTAGCTTTTTTTTTTTTTTTTTTTTTTTTAAACATTTTTAGAATATTATAAATTAATTAAATAAATAAAAATTTAATTGTAAACCTAACTATGAAGCTAACTAGAGAGCGAAGGTTCTAGCCGCTAGCCGGGCAGGGCAGCGTGTGTTCATGGGAAATGTAGTTTTTACAGCGCTGTTGTACTAGTAGAATGGGCGAAAAACGCATTCAAATTTAACTCAAAAAGCAAATATCGAACATCGTGGATATAATGTATAATTTAAGGATTGTTAAGAAACCATGAATCACCAGATATGCCTTAAAAGTGAGTTGTGAAAATGTATAACAGCGAATTGAATTAGCGGAAGTTACTTCCGGGATCAAAGTGACGTAATCACCTCCTTCTACTACAGGTGATTTATCAAAACAGATCAGAATGAACTTAAACTGTAGGATATTTATAGTTTACTGTATATAATTTTTTTTTTTTTTTTTATATATATATATATATATATATATATATATATATATATATATATATATATATATTAAAAGCTTTGTATAATAAAATATACCTCATGACAAAGCAATTCATTTCATCTTTTTCTTTTTTTTAAGCTTGCAGGTTTAAAGTCAAATGGTGTAATCTGTTCTTCAGGTGGGTTCAATGTAGTGAAATAATGCATCTATCTATCTATCTATCTATCTATCTATCTATCTATCTATCTATCTATTTATTTATTTATAAAAAGTGATTTAGAGCTCTGATAGCAGCCAAACACTCTGGAATGTCTATAAATCAGGATTGTAGTTATTTCATGTTGAGGAAGAGTGTGTTGTTGCTGTAAATGCTGAATGCAGGTGGAAACGCAGGCTTGGCTACAGCGTACGCAGCACGCAAGCTCAACATCCCGGCCACCATCATAGTGCCTTCATCCTCGCCAAAGCTGGTGGTGGAGAAACTGCAGGATCACGACGCCAGTGTGCGAGTCGTGGGTAAGGTGAGGAAATTAGCAAATGTCCTAATGCACTATCTGTATGAGATGCACCCAACATTTACATGTTCTCAACATGCTCTCCTCCTGAACATGATACGAGCAGGTGTGGGATGAAGCAAACGCAGAGGCTCTTCGTCTGGCTGAAAGCGAAAACCTCACCTTGGTGCCACCATTTGACCATCCTCTGATCTGGTGAGGTGCTCTCTGGATCTGCTCTGTCCTAAATCTGAACATATATCATAATTAATAGTATTAAGAGTGTCTCTGAAGAACAGAACCCCTCCTACACAGAAACATCTTGACACCTCAGATGTGTGAACGACACACAGGTGATTTATGCTAAGAAAAACAACATTGGCATGTGCATAACCCAATTCTGAATATGAGGAACTTTCCCTGCATAAATATTAGCATAACTTTTGAACTTAAGTCGCTGACTCTGGTCATGCTGGCGAACATGGTTATGACAGAAATCCTGACGTTTCTTCAGGAAGGGTCATTCCAGTCTGGTCCACGAGCTGAAGGCGGCTCTGCCGTGTGAGCCGGGCGCTGTGGTTCTGTCCGTCGGAGGTGGAGGACTTTTCTGCGGAGTCGTTCAGGGCCTGGATGAAGTCGGCTGGGGTCACGTCCCGATCCTCTGTATGGAGACTGTGGGAGCAGATTGTCTCAATGCAGCCGTAAAAGCTGGACGTTTAGTCACTTTACCAGACATTACTAGGTAAAAAACGACTCTAATCACGGTTTTAATGCTCACATTTTATAAGAGTTTTGAACGACAGCAGAAGAAAATTATTTAATGCTGATGTTTCTAATAAGGCTAGATATGAGATAGATTACATTTAGCTAGTTGTGATATTAGCTGTTATTGTTAGTTAACCTACCTATTGCAGGTTAGCTAAGTGTTAGTTAATAATATTAGCCAAATTAGTTTGCTGTCAACTGTAGTTAGCTACCTAATGACAAGTTACACTATATAGCTAGCTATATAGTGATAACTATCTTGGCTATTATCCATATAATTAGCTAAGGTAACTGTAAACATCAAGTTGTAACAGCTAATAATTAGTTAGCTTTTAGCTGTGAATGTTAGTTACTTAGCTAACAACAACTACGATAGCCTGTGGTTAAAGTGAAAACCTAGCTGAGATATTGAAGTGTACTAGCTGGAAATGTTAGTTAGCTAGCTTCTTCCTCCCAACCTGGGGCTTCAGATCGAGGGTCTGGGTCTGTGAAACTACACACTACTGTAATTTTGTGTGTCTAAATTATATTCTTTGTATTGATTTATTTCATTTATTAGCGAGGCTAAATGTTTAGGAGCGAAGACGGTGTGCAGTCAAGCGTTCGAATACAGCAAAAGACCCAACGTCATCTCTGAACTAGTGACTGATCGACAGGCTCTACAGGCAGTGGAGCTCTTTCTCGGTAATATGTGTTTACATTTATTTTTTTGTCTTACCCTATAATAAGCTATGTGTTTTCTGTGTTCTTTCCCTAATAATCAAATATAGGGCTAGCTAACATACTTTGCTACTGTTGCTAATTAAAAAAAATTAACCACTCGCTAACTTGGCTAAGATTAGCTACTTAACTAACTAAAACTTTGAATTGTATTAGCTGTCGTTAGTTAGGTTAGGTAGTGATAACAGCAAATTTTTAACCTAGCTAAGATTAGCTAGTTACCTAGCTAGATTAACTGGTAGTGGGTATAAAAAACAGAGTTTTGTTTATGTCAGCACCAAGCATCAATATTATATATACTTATGATATATGATAATTTTCTTGGCTGTTTTGTGTGTGTGTGTTTGCGCATGTGAAGATGAAGAGCGTGTGTTAGTGGAGTTAGCGTGTGCAGCGTCGCTAGCCGCAGTGTACAGTAGCGTGATACAGCGGCTGCAGGACGAAGGTCGTCTACGCAAACCGCTCGGCCCGCTGGTCGTCATCGTGTGCGGAGGAAGCAGCATTAACCTCGCTCAGCTGCAGCACCTGCGCACCGTCTGCAAATGATCACATGACCACACTTTTCCTGTGATGCCTAGAGAACATGTCGTGTCATGAATCACACAGTCCCCTACTGTATTTTATTAACAAATAACCTCACAAAGTGGTACCACGCTCACACAAACTGTAGGACTACATTTCCCATGATACTTAGTGCTTCAGAGTCTCAGAAATCACTGAAAAAAAAAAAAACATTACAAAACTAATAGGAAATTCTCTCACGGTTTCTCTCAATGTTGCTAGGCAACTAGGAAAATGGCAGCTGAGCCTAACTTCCTAATGGTTTAGCTGGCTAACAAATTGCTATTAAAATGCTGTTATGCAGACACAGTGACTCTGGAAACAATACAAAACTATCAAGAATATCAACATTTACCTCATATGTGTAGGTTATTTATTAAGAAGAGACGCCATTTGGCTAAAAACCATACTTTAATTACACTTAGCATCAATGGCTAACCTAACTACAAGGGGTTCTGCTGTACTGCTATATGTAGCTGTTAAAATGCTGTTATAAATGCACTTGTTTTGCAACAAGACAAAACCATCAAGAATATCAACATTTACCTCAGATGTGTTGGTTAATTATTAGGAAAAACTCCACGCAATTTCAATTAAATATCTTTTATTTTTAATTCTCCAACCCGGTCAGCAGATGGCGCTGCTGCAGTACTAATACTGCAGTGCTAATCCAAAACATTTAAGTTTTAGTTTTTGTCCTTTTGGTTTAGTCATCAGCAATAACTGTTTTCAGAATCACAATGTGATGGACTGACTAAAACACATCAATTAAATAATTTTAATTAAAGAATGAACATGTCCAATGTACCTAATGTAATCAATTACTAAATAAAACGCTTAATATTATTGTCTTGCTACTGTCTCTCTCTCTCTCTCTCTCTCTCTCTCTCTGTCTCTCTCTCTGTCTTTTTACAATTAAATTCTAATATGATAACATAATGCTTATATTTTATTATCTATTACTGGTTATGTTTCCAGGGTCCCGTGTTTACTTTCAGACTTTGAACACAATTAATATTATCATCTAATGGTTGCGTGTTCCATCGTTTTTAATTTTAGAAACAGCTCAAACCTTCCCACGGCCCAACAAGAACACTAACAACGTTAATATTTACGTTAATCGCATTAATTATGTTAGCTAAATCTCTCTAGCTAAAAGTATTTTGAAATTAGCTTTAAAAATCGTGTGTGACCTCTGACGAGGCCTTGACACCAACAGTGAAAAATGTTATGACGCCATATGTTTTACTGAAATGATGACTTCCGTACACACCTGACACACAGTGTTTAGTGTGTGTTATCATCCCTTCTGTTCTCAGTCTGTAAGAACACACTTGAATAATGGAGTCTTGCTAAAGAATTATGATTCATGTTAGAGCGCAGACGTTTGTGTGTTCTGTTTTCTGAGCAGAGATAGAGGAGAGTTAGTGTTCAGCGCTTAGCTCATCTATTGATTCATGGCTGTGAGTTTTGTACCATAAACACTTTCATTCAGCTGGGAAGGAGGAGGTAAATGTTTAGCTTTTTGCCAATGGCAACAGACAAATCCTGCACGTGCCAATTCCAATTAGCGCAGTCAGGAGCGGGGCGGTGTGAGGGCGAGGATGTGCCGTGAGTCATGTGTAATCTACAGGAACTTTGTCTGAACTCCTTGTGGTGCGATTTGTTCTGAGCTGGGGTTTTTTTAATCCGACGCCTGAGCTTCTAACACGTTCCTCCATTAGAGCTCGGACCAATAACACAAACCAGACCTGCTCTCTTTAAATATTTATTCAGCACTGATACCACCGGGGGCCAAAACCTTTAGAAGTGCTGTACATTAAACAGACTCCTTGTTTCTGTGTATTTTTATCATCTGTAACCTGGGACTTGGGAAAGGTGACGGAAACAATTTTCAGACCCCGAACGCAGCCAAAGACGGGGGAAGTGTTGAAATCTGAACCCGGTTGAATGAAATGCTCAGTGAGAGCCAGTGGTCTGGATTGTGTATTATGAATTATGAATCTCACATCCCGTTAAAGTCGGAGCCAGAAGCATAAAACTGGAGCGAGGCATGACATCACCATGCTGTGTGTGAATTAGGGCAGGAAGTGTGTAAATTTCACAGAACAAGGATTGAGGACACAATCCACATTCCCTGCTGCTGCACTCAGCTAAAGCTCGTAACTCAGAATTTCTGACTCTCAACACTGAATAAAATATAACGTCACTAGTTTTACTGAGTTTGTACTTCAGATCAATCAGCATGGACCCATTATTTGGCCAAATCTATAACACTGACTATACAGTTTGCTCTTTTGAAACAGTGAATACGTCATGATCACTAATGTTAGCTGGCTGGCTTGTTGCTAACAAAACATGCTCTCATTGAGGCGTCTATGTTTTTTCCTCACTTTGTAGCTCAAACTTGCCGAACTCCAAAACGATGTAATTCAGTAAAAAGTTCAGACTTCTGAGTTAACTCAAATGCTGCATGATTCCCTTCAGTGCTGTTTGATTTTCCACCTAAATCAACCCCACTGGAAAAACCTTTACTCTCTCTGATAGATAAATAAAACAGTACATAACTGTACAGTTCATGGTGCAATCTCACCAGTACGTCTTTTATACCTTTAATTCGCCATTATTATACCTTAGAGAGATTTACAACGGGAACAGAAATGACCAGTACTATGGCATGTACACTTGACAGTGTATGACTGCAGTAATTACACAATATCACATTTTAAACCTATTAACTGTATGTGAATTTATGCATAGATCAAAACCAAAGAGTGTTTTTGGCTTCTGAAAGTTGTGTATTGTACATCAGAAATATATTAATATTTTTGTTTGTTGTCGGTGATGAGCTTCTCAGACATTCTTAAGAAACAGGTTAATTCTGAGCAGAGCTCGCTGAATTCACGTGAGGAAACGTGGTTATTTGTGTCACAGCCAAAACACAGATAACTGAACGGAGTTGATGTTTAACCGTGTGAAGGTCATCTCCTGCTTTCTGTTCCTTATCTGTTTTGGGGGACAGGGAGTACGAATGCCGGATAATATTATTCACGTTGACTGTTTTCATTCAGCATTGGCTTTTTATCCGATGCACTTTATTAGCTGAGCAGTTGGAGGTTGAGTCTTTTGCTCAAGAACGCCACAGTCACTATTCACTAAAACACTACTGCTACTTGATCTTTCAGCGTCTATTGTTTCTGTTTTTTAAACCAAACCAACCCTGTGACTATCTCATGATGTTAAAGGAAATCAATGTGCTTTTAAAATAAGTGTGCTTGTGTTTACGTGCACATGTTCTACCCTTCATAAAAGTGCTGTTTCACCCCACGCCCTGCTAACTTCAAGAATGCGTACTTATCGCAGAACATGCTGGCAAACACGCTTTTTCTGTATGCAGAGAATGTGTGGTAGGCTCCGCCCCCTTATTTGATTGATATGGACATTTTTACTTTTTCCAATATTAAATCATTGACTTGTTAAACTGCTCGTTTCATCCACTCTAAGTCATAACAGTCTGTGTTTCTTTTGGGTTTGTAAACTTTACCGTCTTCAGCCGCCATGTTTGCAGAAGTGACGACCAGGTCACTGAAAAGTTTTGTGAAAATGTTTTTTACATCCTTCCCGTACATTACGTATCACAGAGGCATGTGTGATACACAACTCTGTGTCAAGTACACATTGTGAGAAAAGATATGATTAAATGGTGACATTCCATTGTACTTTGTCAAAATTCATCCCTGTTTGATGTAAAGTGAGCGGAGCTAATGTTGGATAAAACTTGCACATGCTTTACTCTCACCAATCACAAGGCTGATGTCAATCCTTCCACCCACAGAGCTTTTACTAAAAGTCTGAGCAACTTTGAAATATAAACATTTTGCATTTGGGTCTGTGATCTATCTTGAGAGGCATCGTAGGCATCTCAGCCGGAGTGCTGTCGATCAAGCATGCTCCTTAGAATATTAGGCCACGCCCATCAGCTCAGTTCTCAGATGAGTCTGATCTCTGAACTAATCTGCTGTATGATCTCAGATGCTTAACATAACACTCATGTTTGGCATTATTCAAATATTTCTAATATTTTAGACGTAAGTAGGTGAAGCAGTTTGGGAAGCCGAAGCCAGAAAAAATCGAAACCAAACTTTCAGTGGCCTGAAAGTCCTTAGAAGAATACAAAGTGGAATAAAAGTCAACATTTATATCACATTCAGAAATATAGTTTAATTATTTCATTATTAATATTGTAACATTAAAAAACTCTATCTTAATGAACTTACATTAAATGTCTCGTTGGTAAAGGTACACAAACTTTGCACTTTGTTTTCAGCGTGTGTGTGTGTGTGTGTGTGTGTTTACGGCTCACATCACATTCCTGATTCACATCAGTGCGTTTGGGGAATGTTCCGGATGCCAGGAGCAGATAGTGAGACTGCTTTCACACACAGCTGATACCAAACACCTCGTAGCAGGTTAATAACAGGTCATGAACTGTCCTTATGTCCACAGTCATACCCTGCTCACTACAAAGTGCACTATTTTGACAGTTTTGCTGTTTTATAATTGTACCTGAAAGCACAGAGAACAAGAATCCCATAATGCACTGCAGTAGGTTAGTATCCAAACAACCTGAGCTGGTACAGAAAGAAGGAAGGAGGCGTGGCTTCTTTATCTATCAGTCCAAATGTAGGGAGGAGGTGTGGTTTCTATATCTCAGTACCAGTGAAGGAAGGAGGCGTGGCTTCTATATCTCAGTACCAATGAAGGAAGGAGGCGTGGCTTCTATATCTCAGTACCAATGAAGGAAGGAGGCGTGGCTTCTATATCTCAGTACCAGTGAAGGAAGGAGGCGTGGCTTCTATATCCATCAGTCCCAATGAATATGTCATCGTTTTCCCTGCATATTTCATAATCTGTATCAATACATTAAATAAATAAATAAATAAATAAATAAATAAAGTCTGATATAATTTGTGTGTTGTGTGTTTTTTGCACTCAATCTGTCTTTAATCTGTTTAGGGTTCTGTCTCATTTTTTTTGTTTTGCGTTACACACAGCAACAGTGCATTCAGAAATAGAACACTGTGTGTGTGTGTGTGTGTGTGTGTGTGTGTGTGATATGTTATTTTATGCTTTGCCTGTTACCAGGAACTACATACGGTCAAATTAGAAACACCAGTACTGTGCTTACAGTAAACGTCCAGCCTAAAGTCTGATTTGAATGTGTGTGTGTGTGTGTGTGTGAGAGAGAGAGAGAGGGAGAGATCAACCACATTACTGGAATAACTGAACATTTAGCCAATAGATGATTTAATTTACTTAGTTTTGCTTAAAATATTTACATTTAATTAAATCTAAAACAATAATTAAAATGCACAATGAGTTATTTCATATGTAAAATGAGGGATTAGTAATTTTATCTAATAATCATTGAGCTGTCCATCAGTAAAATTTCAATAATAAATTGAAATCATGATAACACAAGATGGCTGTAAACTAGTATTGTAACTAGCTAACTAGAGGAAAAGTGAACATGCTCACTAGGCTGCATTTCCAATTGAAAGGATGTGATTAGCTAATACATTACACAGAAGCTATATAAATAATACAAATGATACAAAATGGCATAATTTTGCATAAATCAAACATTTGATCCTGAACTCGGATAGACAGTTAGGTCATTTCCTGACAGACTATCTGTTGAGAAATTTCCATACAAGCCTTCTTCTCAGAGCTGTGTGGTAAAAATACATTTCCTGGGAAATTCAGGATTATCTCTTGGAGAGGGAAGTGTGAACATTTCCAGAGAATTGTGTAGATATCCCACAGAATTCCCATTGTCTAATTGTGTTCACTGTGTAATGTGATATAAAATGTTTAGAAATTCTGACTTTTCAGACTGCACTGTCTGCCATGTTTTCAAACTTTCATGCAAATGTTCATCCACTGAAGAGAATTTATGGAATCACTAACTTTTTTTTTTTTTTTTTTTTTTAAGCCAAATTCAAGAAATCATTCAGCAATGTTCGCCTTTATCCCAAATGTAGCCGATTGGCCATGACACGTTTGGAGCTACAAGGCTAATGTACTAATGGAAGTCTTTATCACCCAAAATATTTACTGTAAAAATTTACCATAAACCAAATAACTTCACTGTACAGCTCAACTTCTTGAACGTTCTGGAGGCAGCCATGTTGGATCACTGTTAATAGCTGCTGTAACGCAAGTGATAACAGGAACTAACTTGCTTCGCAGACATTCAACAACATTTATATTAATGTGCTTATTGTGATACGCTATCGTTTCTATAGTAACAGCTCATTCACAGGGACTTGTTCGGACCGATGCTCCACATAAACAGATTTTAAAAATGTGTGCGTTTGTTGAGATGGTGTTGGGAGTTGTTTATTTAACATTTATGGAAGGAGTCTCCAGTGTCAGAGGTAAAGCTGGAACTTGAAGTTTTCTGACATCTTCAGGACAGAGGCGTTTACGCTTTTCACAGTTTCTCAGTAACATGACAAGTTATTTTTGTTTTGTTTTTTTTCGTCTTATTGATGCCAAGAAAGCAATAAAAAAGAGATGCTGGTGAGGGAAGGACTGGTTATAGCTGCTATAACGTAAGTGAGAACAGGAACTAAGTTATTTTGTGGAAATTGTTGGCAAATTGCTGTGGTGTAAAAGAAATAAAACATTCCTTGAAGTGCTGTTATAGGAAGATAATCAACTTCATGGTGGTCACGGATTATTGTTCTATAACAGCACATCCCGGTGTGTTTTATTCCTCACATATCGTATCATTGATTATTACCACAATGAAAATAATAGGTATTTCTTATCTTCCACCTTTTCTGTGCGAGGCTTTTGGCTTCATGCTTCCACCTGTGCTTTTTCATGTTTTACTACAGTGTCGTATTTCACTGTGGTCTCGTCTGGACAGACATGTGGTGCGTTTCATTTGAGCTCTGCTCTGAAGCAGTTCACTGATGGATTGAGCAGACAAGAGGCTGGGGTTCAACTCCCTGTCAAGGTCAGCAGCAAACACACACACACACCCCTCACACACACACACATTTACAGAACACTGTTGTAGAGCTGTTGTAGAGACTTTCGAACATCACCTGAATGGCTTCAGTATCTCAGCCAGAGGGTTCCTGAACTCTCCTAAATAGTTCCTGAAGTCACTTTGACATGTTTCAAGACAGTTCCAGAAGCACGTCAAAGTGACTTCAGGAACTATTTAGGAGAGTCAGAGCAGGAACTAAAAAGTTCCTGGGTTCCTACAGTGGAAGCACAACTATTAGCCTTGGGTACGTTTCCAATGGAGGGACCATGGCAGATTTCAGCCACTGGACTGCAGTTCCAGAAACCCTATTTACTTCCTGTTGCAGATGATGTACACTTCTATCAAACTGGGACCTAGTGAGATGGAGTGTGATGTACCGAACACCTCTGATTGGTACAGTAATACACACTACGCTAACAATACACTCCAGTGTGTCTTCAGCATGTTACTGAGATGACAGAGCAGGAAACACACCAGACGCGATATATTAAAAAATCTTGCTCAAGCACACACTTTTATACTCCAGTTGCACTAACGCTTCTTGTGAAAGGTGTGTTAATGAGCCGTACTACACAGTGCACACTCCTGCTGTTCTGACACGCCTGCCATGACGAACCTTGTTGTAATTCTTAGCGCTGTTTACGAAAACACACAGCTGACTCTTCCTATGCAACCAACTCACACACGCACATGCACACGCACACACACACACACGCACTTCCAACAGTAATTAAATAACAGTCTCCAAAAACGAGTTATAACAAGTGATAAAAATTAAGGAGTGATATAATCTAAATAAGAGCGAGTTTTATTATCTGAGTAAAGTATATAGAGTTTGACGTGACAGACGCTGTTAATAAAGTAAACAGAAGAGTTCACACAGAGACCGGGACTGGCGTACAGAGGACACACCTCTTTTACTGAGATTGACTTAGAAGACTCTTTTTGTAGTCCATTGTGCGATTATTGGGGACTTTTTGTCTGTTGCTAATTTAAACCTCAGGATTTCCTTCTCCTTCCTGTGTGTCCTGAACTGAAACTGTGCAGTGTTTGTGTGTGTGTGTGTGTGTGGGTGTGTTTAATACACTCTTATATACAGTGTAGTGTCTTTTGTATACTAAGTCATAACTCCCCAACCTTATCATCATTATAAATTTAACGTAGTTTTTGTTACAAAGACAACCTTCAGCTAAAGAATGAAATGCTGGTCAGCTTCCTCATACAAATACCAAAGACAGGTTTAAAGGAAAGCACCAAAGAAAGTACTGGAATTAACTTTCTACTGCAAGACTACTGCAGCAATATCAGTTTCATAAATGTGTAACTTGTAACGCAAATTTCATGTGATTTTTTTTTTTTGTGAATCATTTTTGTCACTTTCAGTTGGTCCTTTATGTCAGATTAATATTTTTACATTCTTGCTTTCGGAAATTTGTTGTTTCTATGGAAACACACACAAGACCTTTACATCTTTCAAATAAAACGTGAAACTATCATGTGATTAATGATACAAAAAAATAATAATGTTTAGAATAGACACCTATAGAGTTACATTCTGATATGATACTCGCAGCTACCCCATCCTGAGATGTTTTTTCGTTTGTAACGTCAGAGTGTTGAGCTCTGAAAATGTCGCCAGGTAATAACGAGTTTGCCTGAGAATGCTTTTGGCGCTGGAAACTCATAATTACTGTAATTGCAGCGTGACGTGAAAGATGCATATCAACCTAGCTTCAAATTATTTTCATGACCATTATCATGGTTACATTCCATCATACTGCAGTTAAAAAGAGCATTGATATCGAATTATGACTAAATTTTTGACTATTGCCTTAGATCAGCCAATCAGAGACGAGTATTTTACGAGGCCGTGGTATATCACATGATATCGAGTAACTGATTTATTAGCATTCTGAGCGTTTCCCAGCTTCATAACTCCCTCCACTGCTTTGAACTGATTGCACACATTCCCAGTGTGTGAGGTTTCTAACTCATGAGTCTGCATTTTGTTGTTTTTGGACTTTCACCACCAGCTCAAAACCTGAAAGACTCTAATGTTCCTCTTTATCTCATCAAACTATTTTAATTTTGTGGCAGGAAGAAAAAAAAAAAAAAAGCAAAGAAGAAGGAAGCAGATTGGAGAGTTTCCTCATTGATAGTGTTTATATCTCAAACTTCATTCCAATTGCTAGAACTGAATTCAGGGCTGGTTAGTGTTCAATGTCGGCCATTTTTAGAAACATCCCAAATGCTAGATGTATAATGTATAAAATAAGCAAAGAATTTTTGCTCATTTTTGTCTCGGAGATAAAATATTGTCCATAAATAAACTTCTTTTATGTTGGTTTTTGTAGTGGATTAGCACATCCATGTACTTTATACCACGGCGCTGCTGAGTTCTGGATTGTGATTGGTCAGAAGAGAAGGTGTTGATTAATTCTCTAGAACAGCAGCTCTGACAGTAGTGCAGCTGCAAGTCACAGGTTTATATTAATGCGCTCGTTCTAATACATCATCGTTTCTATAGTAACAGGGACTTGTATGGCAGACGCCATAAACGATTAAAAAAACACGTGTAATCGTTGATTTGTGTAAGGAGACAATCAGTGTATTTATAATAGAGAAAAAACATGACTTCTTGTTCTTTCATAAAGTAAACAACTGTGATCGTCGGCAAACTGCTGCCATATAAGAAGAATAAAACACTTCAGGATGTGCTGTTAGAGGAAATCAATCAACTACAGGGTGGTTAACAGGACCACTAGCTGACACACGAGGCCACGCCTCCTTCACTGGGACTCAAAGCTAGATTTCCACATCCATATGAAATAAACAGTGACAGAGCAGAGATCTTGCTGTGAGACATTTGGGTGGAGCTTCACACTACTTCCTCCAATCAGAGTGGGAGTGGGAGGGGCAAACATAGAGCGGGACGACTCAGAACAGCTGAGTGTGTGTGTGTGTGTGTATTAAAACTGCACAAGCAGAGAGAGGAGGCACGATTTGAGTCAAATCCCTGTGGATTATGAGACTTGTGTGAAGGAAGTGAACTTGGTGGAAGTGCACTAGATTTGTTCACTACACCTTATTGGACATAAGGATTTAGGGTGGATTGGGACAATGCTGTGGAGTTTACACACTTAGAGCAGGGAAGGATTTGAGCTGCTCCTTCAGACACTCACACACACCTGCACAGGTAAGCACACTATTATTATTATTATTATTATTATTATTATTATTATTATTATTATTACTATTAATGAACCTTGAAGCAGATTTCACTTTCCGCAGATGAAAGGGCAGTTAACTCTATTTCCACTTGCACTTTGTACTTTGCTGTGTGTGTGTGTGTGTTTGCCATTTCCGTCCTCTTCTCTCGTTAAAGTGACTCAAGCAAAAAAGGCACTCCCGCACACACACACACACACACACACACACACACACACACACACACACTCTTACACACTGAATGGAATGAAACCAGTGTACATTTCTCGCCAGGGTGTGACAGAACCTCTCTGTATCTCTCTCTCTCTCTCGATCTGACTGTCTCTCTCTCTCTCTCTACACGTGTTCTCTCTCTGTCACACATTTTCTGTTAGCAGTTTTGCTCTTTTTTTGTCTTTATTAGAGTCTAAAAACCTCAGTGATTTGAGACGTGTCCACAGATGACACGTGAGAGTGATGTGCTGTGATGGTGTTTATGTGGCCTATATGACAGGGTTTGGGACGCGTTCTCATGGACGTGGACTTAATGTAATCGTAATAAATTAATCATCATCAACTACAGACAATATCATCATGGTACCCCGAAGAGAACGTGTGATGAACACTACAGCCTGCATTTCATGAAGCTATTACAATTAAATTAATTAAAAATAAATATAATGAAATATCATATAATTAAAACATGGATTAGCTACTAATATTTATTTATATGAATTGATTATTGTTAGCAATTACTAATTATATTTGGAAAAGCAAAGAAATCTTTTCAGTCTTTTTCTCTGAACAATTGGCACAGCTTTTAGAATTAATGTTAAAATAATCTCTCATTTTTCTCTCTCACTCTTCTGATTCTTCGCCAGGAAAAGCATGTTAATTTTATTAGTCTTTAGCTAAGACGAGCTCATAACATCACTAACTGTGCTGAAAACTTGTAAAAGTATTTATTCGCAGATCTGTTTTGTTAGTTCGCTACAACTTTAAAGGATCAGCTCCTATATCAAATGTTGTCTCATGCTTACTTATTAATTTAATAAATTTTTATCTGGAAAAATACCTGCTTAAATGATTTTATTTTTCGATTGTATTGTATTATTTCAGTTTAATTAATTTTATTTTTTGGGAGTCTCTGTTTTAGGAATATTTTACCCGGTGATTCAGCGCTGTATTTTTCTGATAGTCTGTGGAGAAGATGTTTATTTAACATTTATGGAAGGAGGTGACTTTTTATAGCTGCTATAAATGATAACGAAAGTGTGAACAGGAACTTGTTTCACTGACATTAAATGTAACTATAAACAGATAAAAATGAAGATGTCATTCTTTAATAAATAGAAAGTGGAGTTGTTAGCCAAGAGCTGTGTTAGAAGAGGAATAACACTCCGTGTCATGCTGGTGGAGGAGAATACTGAGTGACGTGGGCGTGTGATGGAGCGACGCTGATTATTTTCTAAACACGGTGTGTATACAGAGACACCGAGTGTTTTTTTCCTTATGTAGTCAGGAGTGTATGAGTGTGACTCAGTGTCATTGAGCTGTTATTGAGTGTGCTGTGTAACACAAACTCTCCCTGACTGACCCGTGAGTCTACAGCGTGTACCTCAGTGCTCACACTGCATGCGTTCATTTCCCTTTAAATGGCATAAATTCATTTTCAGGATTTATTTTTTTATCCCAAGATTTATAAATAAGTCTCAAAAATATTACTGGTCATATAAGCATGTGTAACATCAGAGAGATTTGTTTATTGACTTTACTGTAATGTAGGAACACGAGATTCAGCATGTTTTTAACTCATATTTCACAGATTTATAATTCTGTATTTTCTCTGATAAAAATAAACCTGCATGAGCTTGCTCAGAGAGAGCCAATCAGAGAGAACCAATCAGAGAGAGCCAACCAGAGAGAACCAATCAGAGAGAACCAATCAGAGAGAGCCAATCAGAGAGAGCCAATCAGAGAGAACCAATCAGAGAGAACCAATCAGTGAGCACCAATCAGAGAGAACAATCAGAGAGAACCAATCAGAGAGAACCAATCAGTGAGCACCAATCAGAGAGAACAATCAGAGAGAGCCAACCAGAGAGAACAATCAGTGAGAGCCAATCAGAGAGAGCCAATCAGAGAGAGCCAATCAGAGAGAACCAATCAGTGAGCACCAATCAGAGAGAACAATCAGAGAGAGCCAATCAGAGAGAACCAATCAGAGAGAACCAATCAGTGAGAGCCAATCAGTGAGAGCCAATCAGAGAGAACCAATCAGTGAGCACCAATCAGAGAGAACAATCAGAGAGAACAATCAGAAACATCTGTTAATACACAGCATCACACTCCTGCCATCAGAGTGAATGTACAGATCACACTTCTTCACTGACTGACTGTCTATCTGTCTAATAAGCTGTCTGTCTGATAGTCTGTCTATTGACCTGTCTGTCTGATAGTCTGTCTATTGAAACTCTATTGTCTGTCTGAAACTCTGTGACTGACCCAAACAGGCTGTTTAATGTTGTTTATACGCTCAGCATTATTACTTGTTACTGTCACCAGATGAACCTGGCAGCTCGGTGTAAAGCTGCCATTCAGGAGATTTTTTAAACATTAACTACTTAAAAATGTGTAATGTTTTCGTCGCTATATTTAGGGCCCAACAGTTTACAGATGATAGATCACTTCCTGCTTCACTTGAATTCAGTTTCTGTTTGCATATCATGAGACTTGTTTCAGCTTTGCTCTTTCACTACAACAAGAGCTGCTTGTGTAACTGATCGAGTCAACATCGAGCGTTAATCATTAGGAGACAACAACAATTAACGCTAAACGGCTTTTCTCTCCTCTGGGTGTGAAAATGTAAAAAGCCAATCAGTGAACAGCTCCAGCACATCAGTGTTAACTGACAGATAAAGACATCATCTGGAAATGTTATTCACTCAGAAAATGTCTAGTATGCAGTAGAAATGGATTTTATGAAGTAGAGATAATAACCAGGATGGTATCGGGTCGATACCAGCAAAGTCTGACATCTGAGAAAAAAAACGAATGCGATCTGATCCTGTAACAAATGAAAAATATAGAAATTGGATTTGGAAAAGATTATTTTTTTGAACTGGGAATGTTTATATATAAAGAGACATGATTATATTTTTTATTATACTTTTTATACGTTTATTATATTTGCACTGCACTTTTCATGGTTTTGTGTAAGTCGTGTTTAAGCTATATATTTACTTCTGTATTTTTAGAAAATCCTTTTAAAGCTTAGTAGTTTTTAAAGAAAAAAACTCTAAAATGAAATATGAAATAAAAACTGAATCAAATGAAGTAAAAGTAAAAGTATATATATATATATAAATGGATATTATGAAGTATAAATTTAAAAAAAAAATGAAATAATATTTCAAGACGACGTTGTTCGCTTTCACAATTTATTGGTTTATTTATTGAAATTTGAGCATTTTTTAATATGATTATTTATTTTAGAAAGATCAATTATTCATGTAATTTTCTCACAAATCCCTTAAAAAAGTGTTATTGATAAAGGCAAATTATTTATCACTAATGAATTAACTATAAATTTCAGAATTACTACAAATTCTAAAGTTTATTTAAGAGGATAAGTGGAAATAACTGCTATAACTCTGGATTTGAAAATAGCTTTGGAGCTGTCTCAGTTCTATAATGTGTGATTAAACAATGAAATAATAAGTCTAATCTGATTTTGTATTAATTCTTCACCATATCAAACACCAGCTGTTTTAACAAGGTGCCATTATATGAAGGTTTTTTTTTTCTTCCTTTTTTACTATTCAGTGATTTTATAACCAGGTGAAGAAAAGCTGAAATGTTTCATTAGCATAAAAAACAAGCACCTGCATGTTAATGAAGCTGGAGCTCTGAGCAATCTGAGGTGAATGAGTCGCTGCTCAACCTGTTATACAATGAAAATCATAATAAAGGGACACTGAAGGTGTGTGTGTGTGTGTGTGTGTGTGTGTGTGTGAGAGAGAGAGAGAGAGAGAGAGAGAGAGAGAAACCTTGTTTTGGGTTGTGCTTCTGGAAATCCCATCAAACCAGAACTTTGATCAGAACAGTTCACATCCTGTCTTTGTTCATGTCAGATTTCAGGAATAAAACACTTGGGGACGTTCTGTTCTTGGAAAATAATCAACGACTGGGTGGTGTGATGAGGCAGCGTCATTGTTAACACCATGACGTTGATTATGTTCCTATAACAGCATGCTCCCAAGTGCTTTATTCCTCTTACATCACAGCAATTTACCAATGATTTAATTCATTTATTAATTAAAGTACATTTTATCCATTTACAGTTCAATTCAATGGTTAACTCAACGATTAACAATTAAATCATACTAATCATCAACTCTCTTTTTTTTGTTGAAAATTTTGTAGTACGTTTCTTTTATTTTTTAATTGATTTTATTTGTGTGTCTTGCTGAATGAAACGCTCTGGCTCAGGAAGTGGGTGCGGCTTAGTGTCAGTGTCCATATTCTAGTTGTATATGTGTGCCTTCTGCCTGCCAACCTGATCAGTGAAAAACATTATATAAGAAAAAATTACACTGGCAAAACCTCACTAAAAGAAAATAAGTCATAAATGCTGTAAGTTTGCCTTTTTTCAAAAACTGAGTGTCTATTTTTTACAATTTTGTTAATGGATCTTGTCATGTTTGTTTAAGATTTTTGGCACAATATCAACCCCATGCTCAGCAGATGCTATCCAGTGTGTGTGAGAGTGTGTGTGAGTGTGTGTGAGTGTGTGAGAGTGTGTGTGAGTGTGTGTGATTGTGTCTTATTGTAGGTGAGGTCGTAAGTAGATGTGAATCAGAAGGGTGAGTTGTGAAAAAAACAAAAACACACATGCTACACACCCTATAAGCACTGGGTGTGGGATGCTGGGCTATACCTGGGCCTGGACAGCGTAGCCTGGAATTGTGTGTGTGTGTGTGTGTGTGTGTGTGGTGTTCACATGGTCACACTTCTCTCTTTATGGCTTTACTGGCAGGACGATTGGGAGAAGTTGCGCTGGTCATAGCTAGGAAACAAAACAAGAGCCTAATTCTAATTTATCACTAAACACACATAACCATTTAGCTATTGTGTTGCTGGCAGGTGGCAGAAATCGCTACACACACACACACACACACACACACACACACTTGCTCATTCCCACTTACCTGCATGACATACGTGTAGTTAACAGCAAGTATTAGTGATGCCCCTGGTTTTGTTTAATTTTAGAGAGCCGCTGTTGGGCTTCTAACCCTCAGCGACTCAGCTCTCCTCATGGCTTAATTTCTGTCTCATTTCACTCATTGACTGAAAGTACCAGCTGAACGAGTGAATGGAAATGGAAATGTGGCCTTGTTTACAGGTGGATAATTCATAATCTGCTGCTCTGATCCTTGCCGCTGAGGAAAGACGGACCCGAGAATTCCATGGATGTCTATTACTGGGCAAACTTGGCACATCTCTAAATACACGTCCTTGTTTTGTCAACGTTAATTTTGCTGTCATGTATACAGAGTTGATCTAAACCATTCACTGTGCTGTTTGCTTTCACTGAGTTCTGATGCTCATTGTCTTCTGGAGAACAAAAGCGAGGTAACTTGTAATTTCCCACACGAACTCAGTGAGGCTTCTGTAGTTTGGGATTGTGGGTAACAAAGCTAATTCCTGGGAAGTACCTGTATTGAGAGTGCATCGTATACTGAGTGAAACCATTATAAATATTTCTGTTTTTGAGTGATATCTCCTGTGTGCTTTTGGCTCATTGACCTTCTCTGGGTCATGGTTTATTGTTTTTGGAGACATTGTGTTCCAGCCTTGTGAGCAAGGACATCTCACACAAACTCTAGCTGCAGGTTTCGCCCACCTGGGAATGATTGAATAAATCCCTGTGTGGTTATACTGTATGCTACCAGTCATAAATTTGAATATATATAAATATGTTTCATTTTAATAAAGGCTTATGGTTGAAATTTGTTCCTAGGACAGCTGTAAATAGCAACCATAAACAACATTAAGGCTGTTTTATTTGTTTATGAATTTAATAAGTAGCTTTTACTTACAGTTAAACTGTTTGCCCCAATAAGTAGGTTTCTATTTAGAATTTAGGATGAAGATGCAACCAACAAGAGCTCAGATGTTGCCAAGAGTGTAGAAAACATAATCAGGAATACTGTTAATGATTTAAAAATATTTTCTTGGTCCATATATGTTATTTTCTGGTGTTAATATCTTCATTATTATTTCAGAATGGTAGAAAATAGTAAACCTTCTATGAGCAGGGGCGTACAAACATTTGACTATGGCGGTATATCTATAGATCCGGGTGTTGTCTGTGTAGCTATAATATGCTTTTTTTAAAATTTTAAATCTAGGAAGATTTTCCCTAGTATGAGCATGAAAAGTAAAGTAAAATGAGAGCGGTAACAGAATTAAACCTTGAGGGACTCCTCCTATCTCTCTGTTACATAACTATAACAAAACGGTTGCTGAATTTAGGACACTACTCAAACCAAATGAGTGTATTATCTGCTGATTTATGAAATAATAATTCAGCTACCCATAACTGTAGGAACCTCATTTTCTTGGTACAGTTTTTCAGATGGTACATGCTAGCAGCAGTGGTTCAGGTATATAGCATGCTAGCTCATATAGAAAGTAAAACCAAGTGATCCGATATTAGCCCCGCCCACTTTGCACCGAAAAGGAAGAATTTCACGTGAAGTTCATGTTCATGACATTGAAAAGTCATCAATTATTCATTTTGTACCAGCAGTAACTAGATTAGAAAGCATCACATACAGTATTTAATATAGTTAATATAAGGTCTTTCCACAGAAATGTACAATATATAAATGAAATTTATTCTAATTATTCTAATTTTTGGCATACTACTCTTACTCTTACCCGTTGCTTCCATGTTCATATTTACAGCATAGTTGCTACATATAAAGACTCGCACGCTTTCACTTGTCACGTCTGTGTAAACAAAAACAATAGTTCACTCAGCCTCGGAGTGACAGAAGGACATTCCTACTATTCAGCAAGAACAGTCTGGCTTGTCACCTCCTTTTATTCCTCCTTCTATATCAACAGACAGACTGGTGACTGAACCATGATTTATTTATTTATTTTTGCTTAATTCATGCCGTCATATCTTACAATATAAAAACACAAAACTGCAAAAGCCAAAAATCGAATCTAATAAAGCTAACATGATTTTCATCAGTAGTTAAAACACTGTGTGGGTTGAAGAGGCAGGACGCAAGCGTGGAGTTTTATTAATCTCATCATATTTGAACATTACCTCTGGGTAGTAGAGCACGGCCCCTGGAGTGTACATTTCCTGTAGTGTAGTGGAGCGTCTTTAAATGTGCTCTGTGAGTAGCATATATATATCTATGGTACTATAGCATAGTGGAGAATATCTGAGCATGATCCCTAAAGCTTTTATTTTCCTGTAGTATAGTAGATGGTATCTGAGTGTGTCCTACTGTATATTTACTATAGTATAGTGGAGTGTGTTTGCTCATGGCCTCTAAATAGTAAATTTAATGTAGTACAGTAGACGGTATTTGGGTAGTACTTTTGTGGAATATAGTGCAGCATGGCCCCTGGAATATAAGTTTTCTGTAGTATGTTGGCGTATATTTGAGTGTGGCCTCTGGACAGTAAATTTACTGCACTGTAGTATAATGGAGTGTATTTGATTATGGCCACTGCATAGTAACCTTATTATAGTATAGTGGAGTTTATTTGAACGTGACCTCTGAGTAGTATATTTACTTTAGTATAGAGGAGTGTATTTCAGTGTGGCCCCTTGATAGTAAATATACTACAGGATAATGGAGTGTCTTTGAATATGACCTCTGGGTAGTATATTTACTTTAGTATAGAGGAGTATATTTGAATGTGGCCCCTTGATAGCAAATGTACTATAGTATAGTGGACTATGAGCATGCGCACTGGAGTAATTACCTGTAGGAGTGTATTTGGGTATGATGACACACATAACACATCAGGACATGCTGATGTGACTTTGGTGTGTATGTTAAAGCACAAATAAAGTGTTGCCCTAACCTTGTTGTGTGTGTGTGTGTGTGTTTATGACCTCCAGCATCACGCTGCGGCTGTATTGTGACGCAGCGATGGCTCCTCATAAACAGTCGTCCCGCGGCTGGTCCTCCATCCTGTGCTGCTTCAAGAGAAGCGAGCAGCCTGAGATCACCTACAGGGTCGGCCATGACACCAACCTCACGCTGCACGCCATGGAGCCCAGGCTGCCCATACCTCCCACCGAGGAGCTGGACGCCATGTTCTCCGAGCTGGTGGTGTGTATTCTTCTTCTTCTTCTTCTTCTTCTTCTTCTTCTGCCTCTTCTTCACACTCCTGGCTCAGGCAGTTATAAAGATACAGTTCAGATTTTATCTTTATTTATCCTTTCTGTAATGTTCACCACTTAGCTGTGTTCCAGGTCAGCGTTACATTTTTACATTTTAAAAATATTTTTTTTTAGTATATCTTAACTTCATGAATATAATAATCTGATAGAAATTCTGGAAACTTTTCTCATGCTGGAATTTAAAATTGTGTGAACCTTTATTATAGTTTACGATAAGTTTATTTTGACAGTATTTTAGGAAATGACTACAAGTTGAACTGTAGCTGTTCTTATTAGGGAGTTTTTATATATAAAACATATAAGATATAAATGTTTTAAAATCTTTCATAAAGAAAACACGGCTTTATAGAAAATTAATCACCTTCTGAGCAATCAGACGGGTTATAATGTAATATAAAGATAATTCATTGATACTTGTGTGTGTTTTAGTTTAAAAACTAACTTGACTGGATTTTTATATGCTAAGCTTTTACTTTTAAACTTTATTCCACCTATACAGCTCATCTGTGTGCCAAGCTCACAAAGCGTCGTGTTAGAAAAATGAGGTGTTCGAAAAACGTGTGTGTGTGTGTGTGTGTTGTGTGGGGTGTGTGTGTGTGATAATAATGCAGCCATTATTATCAGCAATGATCACCGACAATAAACCGCAGCGGACATGTTTAGACTGAATCAGGATCATTTGCATATGAGGATTGACAGGAAGCTGGTAGTCGGCGCACAATAGCAGAGCTCCGTCTCATTTCTGCACAAATGCACATGGCTTACAGGGTGGACACAAATGTGGACTGAACCATTCCTCATGACACAGGAACCACTATGTTTTGGCTATGACTTGAGATCCTTACACTTATGTGGATGTGATAGTGCCATTTTTCAAAGCGGATGTTTGTGAATGACAGCTCGTCGGTTTTTGAGTTACTGATTTACTGCAACCACCGAAATCCTCAGCCAAAATAACTTTAATCATGTTAGTGTGCGAGAACCCAGTGTGTCCTCACAAAGTTAAAAGAAAAGCAGCGATATTAATGGATTCTTAAATATTTAGTCATGGTGATGTTTCAGGACAAATTTGTTGCTTCTCACTACAAGCAGCCGTTTGGCTCCTTTTAAAATTCCCTCACACGTTGTTTCTCCCGTTTTACTTCTGCAGAGCTTCAGGTGTTGGTCAGGTGTTACTATGTCTCTGTGCTCAGTGGTTGCGGTGAATAAGGAGGAATAGCAGCGTTGTGTTTTACATGTGTTTGTAAATGCTGCAGAATCAACGCTGACTCAAACTGCATTGAGAAATGAAACGAAATTTGAATTTTAATACATTGTTTTCATGTATAATGAGTTCACAGCAATAATAATGTAACACATTCTAAGGTTTTAAGTCAGAAATGGCAGTGAAATGGAAATTGCTTGCAGTCAGACACTCAGTTTCGCACTGTTTTTAGGAGGCTTTATTGGTTTTGGAGTCTAAACTTTCAAACACTGGCAATATTATTGTAAACTTTACACTAATGTGAAGCAGAGAGTTGTGTCGTCCTCAATGTGAAGCTCTCATTGCCACCAGATTTGCATGTGCATGTGTATGCGAGTGTGTACATGCCTCTGTGTGTGTGTGTGTGTGTGTGTGTGTGTGTGTCTATTTTAGGTTTTCTAAGCATTGCAGTTCTAGATACTTTTATTTCCAAGAATGTTCAGGCTGTCAGGTGTTCTGGTTGTTTGCAGAAAGTTTTTACATAACGCTTCTAAGCGCTCCTACAGCATGTTTTGTGGTGCGAAAGTTAAAGCTATTAGAAGTTTTAATAACAGCAGCAAAGGTTTTTACAGCATTGCAGAAACGTTAAGTTTGGATCACTGAAGTCTAATCATCACCAACTCAACTCAGTAGAAAATTTCTAACCTAAAATATCTCAAAACAGTCCGATGAACAAATGTAAACACACGACTGTCTGAGTTTCCTTTGGCCAACTTTTTTATTCTGAGATTTTTATATAAGTTGTTGATTTGGTGTTTTTTGTGTTTCCTCCATCAGGATGAACTGGACCTGACTGATACTCACAGGGCGGCCATGTTCGCTCTCCCTGCTGAGAAAAAATGGCAGATATACTGCAGCAAGAAGATGGTAAGAGTGACATCTCTCCTACTACATGCTGCACGTGTGTGTGTGTGTGTGTGTGTGTGTGTGTGTGAGAGACAGAGAGACAGACAGACAGAAAAAGGAAGAAAGAAAGAAAGAGAGAGAGAGAGAGAAAGAAAGAAAGACACTGAAAACGATATATTAACTTTTATTTAAAAAAAACTTTTTGACTCCCTGAATATTAATCTGCATTAAATTTTTATTTGTTATTAAATTTACACTCTAATGATGAAATCAGCGCCGCGTGTCACATGGAAACGTATTTTCCTTGGACTGGAGGACGAGGCGGACGTTTTTAATCCCGTTACATGTGTAGAGACATCAAAGCCACAAGGCACTGAAATGTGTCCAAGCTGCTAACAGACGGAGTAAAAGTCAGAGTTTAATCCTCACGATGATGTTGATGTTGGAAAGAGAAGAAGCAGGTTTTCATTTCTACACAGCAACATTCAAACTTTCCAAATAAACCCGAAGATAAAATGTTAATCAGATCAAAAGACTAAACACTTTGATCATTTAAAGCCAACGAACAAAACCAGACAATAAAGTAAAAAAATCCTTATGACCTCATATATAAAAGCACAGGCCAATCCACGTGACATTAGACTGTTATAATGCGGAATAGAGGGTTTATAAGGTATGTTGTATATTAGATACAGAGCTCTGACTTGTCACTTAAAAAACACCTCTTTCACTCTTTCCTCTTTATCTCTTTTCCCTGCTTTCTCTCTTTGACATTCTCTGTATCTCTCTCTCCTTCTTTCTCTCTCCTTTTTTTATTTCCCTTTTCTTTATTTCTGTTTGTGTTGTTAAATATCTCTTTTACTCACTTTCTTCTCATTCCTTTTCTCTCCCTCTCTCTTGCACTTTCTTCCTCCTATCATATCTCACTCACATTCCCATTCTTCATATCTTTTCATCTCCTGTTTTCCTCATTCTTTACTTCCTTTTCTCTTTCACTCATTTTCAGTTTTTCCCATTCTTTCTTTCTCTCTCTCTCTCTCTCTCTCTCTCTCTCTCTCTCTCTCTCTCTCTCTCTTTAAATTGTGTGTGTGTGTAAAAGCTGTCAGTGTTTTTCAGTCTAGTTATTAAGGCAGTTTTTCAGAAATGAACAATAAAGTTATCAATCACACGTTTTATTTCTGATGATTGTTCAGGAACAGGAGGAGAATAAAGGAGCGACGAGTTGGCCCGACTATTACATCGACCTGATCAACTCCATGGCCGCTGTGAGACACACACACACACACACACACACACACACACACACACACACACACACACACACACACACACACACACACAC
>CM074983.1:26395674-26424192 GCA_037576825.1 Pangasius krempfi
GTGTGTGTTTTTTTTGTCCAAAGCATATTAAACATTTTGCGTTCACCTGCATGTGTCGTGTGTGTGTGTGTGTGTGTGTGTGTGTGTGTGTGTGTGTGTGTGTGTGTGTGTGTGTATAAGTGTATATATAATTGTGTGTGTGTGTGTGTATAAGTGTATATATAATCGTGTGTGTGTGTGTGTGTGTGTATATAAGTGTATATATAATTGTGTGTGTGTGTGTATAAGTGTATATATAATTGTGTGTGTGTGTATATAAGTGTATATATAATTGTGTGTGTGTGTGTGTATAAGTGTATATATAATTGTGTGTGTGTGTGTGTGTGTATAAAAGTGTATATATAATATTATATAATAAACACTACTGTACGCTGGTGCTGTTGCTCAGAGGAAGACGGTTCTGGCTCTGGAGAAGGAGGATGAAGAGGAGAGGAACAAATCCATCGAGGGTTTGAAGACAGCGTTGAGGACACAACCCATGAGGTATACACACAAGCACACACACACACAAGCACACACACACACACACACACACACACACACACCTGAACATACACCTTTGGATGTATCGTCACGTCAAAAAGTGTGAGTATCATGACATTTTATCAATTTAAATTTTATTTCAATATAAAACCCAGACAGAAGAGAAAACAGAAAATGCTTTCTTTCTTGTTTGTTTGTTTTTTCTCTTCTCTTCTCTTCTTCCTTCCTTTCTTTTCTCTTTTCTTTTTCTCTTCTCCCCTTCATCTTCTCTTCTCTTCTCTTCTCTTCTCTTTCTTCTGAATGCAGTGTGTATCTGCATTAACACACTTTCTGTGCTCTTTAAAACACATGACCGTTTGCAGTAAACTACGATGAGGTAGAAAATGATAAGAATGAAACATGCATAAATAATAAAACTGATAAACCGAGAGTGTGTTATATAAAATGTAAACGTGTTATTCGGTGTGTGAACAGAGTTGTTAGTAAATAAATCGCCTCCTCTCGCCGCTCTGCAGTTTTGTGACACGCTTCATCGATCAGGACGGCCTGACGTGTCTGCTGAACTTCCTGAAGAAGATGGAGTACGAGACGAGCGAGTCTCAGATCCACACCTCGCTGATCGGCTGCATCAAGGCTCTGATGAACAACTCTCAGGGCCGCGCCCACGTCCTCGCTCACCCCGAGAGCATCAACATCATCGCCCAGAGCCTCAACACCGAAAACCTCCGCACCAAAGTGGCCGTGCTGGAGATCCTGGGCGCCGTGTGCCTCGTCCCCGGAGGCCACCGCAAAGTCCTGCAGGCCATGATGCACTTCCAGAAATACGCCAGCGAGAGGACGCGCTTCCAGGTGGGACACGGAGCAGGACACCGGGCCGCGTCCCAAATCACTCAAACACCTTCTTTCAGCGTGCCGTGCAAATGTGCACACCACCGCGAGAGAGTTTTACTGTGTTACCACATACCACAAAATACGCCGTACAATAATAAGCAATTTAAATAAACTACTTTTCCATTTTAAATCATTATAACTTATAAAATTCAATCTGATTTTAGATTAGATTACATTCATTTACATTAGACTACATTAATTAGATCTAAATACGCTATCATAATGTGTGCACTGATTTAATATCATATCAGGTTTATATGCTTTCTTTCTTTCTTTCTTTTTGCTTTTTACTTTTTGTATTTTCTTTTTTTCTTTTCTTGCTATACTTTTGTTTTGTTTTCTTTACTATTTCTTTTCTTCTGTTCTTCTTTCTATCTTCTCTTCCTTTTACCTTTTATTTTTTCTTTCTTAGAATTTGTTTGCATCTTTTCTTTCTTTCTTTCTTTCTTTCTTTCTTCACTGTTTGCTTTGTATTTTCCCATTTATCTCTTCTTATTTTCTTTCTTGTTTTGTTGTTTTTTTTTTCTTTTACTCATGTGTGATGAACTCTGAGTCGTGGCCGATGTTTAATGAATAATAATAATAATAATAATAATAATAATAATGGAACTCTTTTTGTCACGTGTGGCTGTAACGCGAGTGTGTTTGTGCTGGTCTCCTCCTCTCTCAGTCTCTGGTGAACGAGTTGGACAGGAGTACGGGCCGTTACAGAGACGAGGTGAACCTGAAGACGGCCGTCATGTCCTTCATTAACGCCGTGCTCAGTCAGGGAGCTGGAGAGGTGAGGCTGTGTGTGTGTGTGTGTGTGTGTGTTGTACAGGAAGTGAGACAGAAATCAGAATAAATCAGAGTGAATATGTCACCTGCAGTCGAGTCTGGACTTCAGGATTCACTTACGCTACGAGTTCCTCATGCTGGGAATCCAGCCGGTCATCGACAAACTCCGGAGCCACGAGAACGAGACGCTGGACCGGTGAGAGCTGGACTTCCTGTCTGCAGTTCCTGTTTCTCTGAGTCCAAAACATTCACTTATATTTGCACACAATATTATTTCTGTAATATTAAAAGCTCATTATTAGTTTTTTTTCTGGAACTGTTTTCACACATGAACCTCAGATAATAATACCTTACTTTTCGGTATTTCCACGACGCTGTAATGACTAACCGACTTTTTTGTTTCTCAAGGCATCTTTACTACTTCGAAATGAAGAGAAATGAAGATGAGCTGGCGTTGGCCAAGCGCTTTGAGAATGTACGTTTTTAATGACTTTTTAATGAATTTGTTTTGATTTCTTTTTTTCTGAAGATCTGATCGCATGACATGGATCATGTCTTTGGTCTGTTTAGGTTCATATCGACACTAAAAGCGCCTCGCAGGTGTTTGAGCTCATCCGTAAGAGGATCAACCACACTGAGGCGTTTCCACACTTTCTCTCCATCCTCCAGCACTGCCTCCACATGCCCTGTCAGCAGTGATGATGATAATAATAATAATAATAATAATAATAATAATAATAATAATAATAATAATAATTGTATAATAATTATTAAGAGAGACTCGTTTCTCTCTGTGCAGATAAGCGGACTGGGAACACGGTGCAGTATTGGCTCCTCCTCGACCGAATCGTCCAGCAGATCGTCCTACAGACTGATAAAGGTCACGACCCCGACGTCGCGCCCCTGGAGAACTTCAACGTGAAGAACGTGGTGAGAATGTGAGTAACACGGAGCTGGAGTGTGTTCACGCTCTTCATCTTACTCTTCCTGAAGGTTTATAAATTCATAAATTCACATAAATTCACACTACAAAAAAAAAGACATAATTAATCTTATTAAACTCATTTCATTTATTATATTATATTATATTATATTATATTATATTATATTATATTATATTATATTATATTATATTATATTATATTATTTACCTCATTTGAAATTTTTTTTTTTTTAGCCAATATATATATATATTTTTTTTTACAAATTTCATAATTATTTGCCAAAAGGCCAAAAGGCAAATGACTAATTTTAAACCAGTAAAAAACTGATTTTGAGCTTGAAATTGTTTTGTTTTATTGTCAAATAGTTTTACTACTATTAAGGATTTATTTAAAAAAAAAAAAAAAAAAGGAAAAACAGAATTATCTACCAAATGAAAGACAAATTTGAGTTTAAAACAGTTCTATCAACTTGAAAGATTTTGTATTATTGGCAAAGAAGAATTTTTTTTGTTGCCAAATCATTTTACAAATTTCAAGCAAAAAAATGCATAATTATTTCCCAAATCTGTTTTGTTTTATGGGCAAATAATTTCTCTACATACAAGTATAATTTTTACCAATTAAAAAATAATGTAAAAATAGTACAGAATGTTTAGAAATATCATCTAAATGAGCTAGAATCTACACTTTCTGTACTATTTAAAATTAATTATTGATAAAAATATTAGATCAGTTTGCTTGAAGATTTTTTTTTACTTGTTAAGTTATTTCTTTCTTTCATTCTTTATCTCTCTCTTTTCTGTGTGTGTGTGTGTGTGTGTGTGTAAACGCTGACAGGTTGGTGAATGAGAATGAGGTGAAACAGTGGAAAGAGCAGGCGGAGAAGATGAGGAAAGGTAACGTATATGAGTCCACTGTGACCTTCACTCCACTGGCCCTGACCCTGATTTCTAAATCCTGATCATCGATTCGGTCTCTTTTGAAGCAGCTGTTTACACACATCAAAGGATCGTGTTTACACATCTGTATTTTCTCTCGACCGCGGTGGGAAAAACAGCAGAGATTTTACGCGGCATATAATCTAAAAATCAAACATATTTTCCCTTTAAATAACAGTATTTAAAATATTTATTTGTTTGTTTTATTTGTTTAATGTCCAAGCAAATATCTCTACATATTTTTAGGCTAAAGATTTTTTCTTTTAAATTACACTGATTACACTGAAATTTTTTTTTTAATTAAAAAAAAAAAAAAAAGGCGAGAGTAAAAATAAGGAAAGAACAACACACTAAAGTATAGCAATGATCTTCCAAAATTTCCCAAATTATTTTAAATTTCATTCAAGCTTAAATTAAGATTTTATCTGCTGCAGTGTGTGTGTGTGTGTGTGTGTGTGTGTGTGTGTGTGTGAATGCTCAGTGTGTTTTACATTCCACATTTAAACTTTTTTTTTTTTTGCATAAGTTAATTCACAGCATGTTTAAGTAGCTAAATCACATTAGTGTTAATTCTCCTTATCGCACCTCCACACAATTAGCTGTGTCCTGGATGAGCTACCAAGAGAAAGCAGCCCTTTCTTCGATTTTATGCCTCGCAGCTTTAATTAAAATTTAATCATCAGCTCTAATTTCTCTCTGTTTGCTGCTTATGTTTCTATTAACACACAGACCACAATCAGGGATTCAGCAACAAGCAACAGGATCATGAAGCAATTATTAAATACATCTATAAGAAATAAAATGTTTGTGCATGTCTGCGTCACGAAAATGTAACATAGTTAGAGGAGAAACTTCTTCCACCCTTAAAGCGTCTGTACAGAACCAGCAACATGAGAGTTTCCTTTCAGAGACAGTTCTAACTGTTCAAACCTTCTCTCGTGAGGAATCTCATTTTTTTTTCTGGATGCTGTTAAAAGTCCATCAGAGATGGTCAGTAAATGATGGATTGTTTGCGTGCAGAACACAACGAGCTGCAGCAGAAGCTGGAGAAGAAGGAGCGTGAGTGTGAAGTGAAGGCGCAGGAGAAAGAGGAGATGATGCAGACGCTCAGTAAGATGAAGGAGAAACTGGAGAAGGAGAACAACGAACACAAACTCACCAAACAGCAAGTGGCTTCACTCACGGCTCAGCTTCATGAGCTCAGTACTGTACGCGTACACACACACACACGCGCGCACACACACACACACTGTACACACACACGCGCGCGCACACACGCACACACACTGTACACACACACACGCACAAACACACGCACACACTCAAGATATATATACCTATTAAAACCCACAGTTAATGAGGTTCCTCTATGTGTTCCTCTCCTCTAGAGGGCCGTTGTTCCCGGAGCACCTTCTCATGTTCCTGAAACTCCCGGTGCTCCGTCTGCTCCTTCATCTTCAGCAAGAGGTCTCGCTCCTCCTCCTCCTCCTCCTCCTCCAGGTGGGATTCCTCCTCCTCCTCCACCTCCTCCTCCTCCAGGAGCTCCTCCACCTCCTCCTGGACTTCTGTTCGGTTCTCTTGGATCCTCAGCACAGAAGAAGAAGAACATTCCCCAGCCTTCAAATCCACTTAAGTCCTTCAACTGGGCCAAACTTAGTGAGGTGAGTCACAATGACGTGCACTGACTCTGACATCGACACTGACTCTGACATCGACACTGACTCTGATATCGACACTGACTCTGATATCAATGCTGCCACTGCCTTTAATATCAACACAGACACTGACTCTGATATCGACTCTGAATCTGACACAGACACTGACTCTGATATCGATACTTTTACAGTTTCCACCTAAATTATTTCATTCCTGTTTTCTTTTCCCTTTTGTTTGCAGGTTCCTACTGCCTTTAAGCTTTAAGGCATTTACAAGAAGTCTCTTTGCCTTTATAGATTCTCTTTTATCCATTTTAAATCTTTATTAACTTTGGTAGGAAAAAATCTCTTTGGTCAATTTAAATCAGACTTCAGGGTCCATATATTTGCTCAGTTCCACCTCACAGCAAACCCGAAATGAAGGAATGCTAATAAATAGGTGTTTTAGATGTATTAACATTGGGAAAACAACAATAACAACAACAACAACAACATAATAATAATAATAATAATAATAATAATAATAATAATTATAATAATGTTTGCTTCCAGTGGAACCGTTCTAAAACCCAGCGCTCACAGGACGTGTTGTTGTGTTTGTGTCCTGCAGAACAAGCTAGAAGGAACCGTGTGGACGGAGCTGGACGATATCAGAGTTTTTAAAATTCTGGACCTGGAGGACATCGAGAAAACGTTTTCAGCCTACCAGAGACAGCAGGTACGACTGACGTGACGAGGCTCGGTCTCTGATCGTCATCTTTCAACAGCTGAAGCTATTTTACAGCCCTGAAAATACCATCATGATGATTGAACGTGCTGAGCATTTTAACTTTCTGTTAGCAATTATCCAATTTATTTCCCCTGCAAACAGCAGACGCTTGTGATAAAAATAAAACGGTAAAATAAAACTCGCCTCTGCTCGGGGAAACACTCACGTTATTCCAGTCTGCTCCCCAGATGCTTGTTCTGTGGTGACTTTAAAAAAAATAATCCTGCCGTAGTGTGTGTGTGTGTGTGTGTGTGTGTGTGTGTGTGTGTGTGTGTGAGAGTGAAATAGAGTGTATGGCCTCAGGTTTATAGTGTGTGTGTCATTTCGTCTTTGTTAGTCACAATGTAGGAGTTTTTATTGTTGAGGTAATACAACACAGCTGGTGTGTTTAAGATTTAAACACAGCTCCTGCACACACACACACACACACACACACACACACACACACACACACGCACACACACACACGCACACACACACACGCACACTCAGGTATATATGAGTCTATGGAGAGCAGCCATTAATGGGGAGGGAAAAAAACATATGAAATATTAACATTATTTAAACACTGAAACATATTAATTACACATTTTATAAATATATTGTCACTGAGTTGTTGTTTGTGTTCACCTTGTTGTCATTTGGAGCTTTTTAATACTGATTTTATTCCAGATTTCAGATCAGTATTTAGGCACAGTAGTAGTATTTATAAATATTCCACCTCGTGTTTTAATTATAAATATGAACATAAATACATTATACTTTGCTCAGCATTAATTTTCCATTTGTTTTGCTGTCATCTGGAACTTTATGATTCTTTTTTCCTGCAGATAATGACAAAATGTTAAGCAATCTGAAATATTTCAAATTTTTCCCTAAAACATTTTTGAGAATGTGTGTGTTGATTTTTCTGTCAGCTTTCCTTTCAGCCTGTTTTCGCCAAAAAATTTTGGGCGAAAGCCAAAAGTACAGTTTTTGAGGGTTTTTCCAGATTTCAATTGTTCTGTGATCTTCTTAGTGAATCGAGTTAACTGTTGTATAGTTGTGTTAACTCTAGATGTTTCTAATGTTAGCCAAGTGGAGCATACATTTACACTATTAAACACTATTTTACCGTGACAAAAATCTCTCCAGCTAAACATTACTAATGCGAGATGGGGAAAAGGGGGCGGGGCTTCCAGAGACTGTCAGTTCATATCAGACAGTTTGAAAAACTTGCGCAGATGTTGATTGGCTCATCTGCTGTTTTTATTATGAAAAAAAGGAGACTGCTCTTTTTGGAGTATGTTCAGGTAGGTTCATGAAGGTTTGCCATTTAAATGTCATGTAAATATTTATTTTTCAAACATCTCTCACCAGTTTGAAGACCTCTGGTGTAGTCAGACGCTTTGAGATGAGGTGTTAAATACAGACCAAAAAAAAAACGTGTAGGCTACAGAAAGCCAAAGAAAAGTGTGTGTATGCAACACTGAGGGAAAACTGACTCTGATATCGACACTGACTCTGACTCTTATGAAATAATCGTGCTTCAGTAGCGCTTTGGTGCCACAGTTAGGTTATTTATTTATTTTTTGCAAACTCTTTGATATTGTAAAACTAACAAATTTACATGAACTGCATCCACGTCTCTCTGCAGAAAGAGTCTGACGATGATGCAGCCTCAAAGAAAGTGAAGGAACTGTCGGTTATCGACGGCCGCCGAGCACAAAACTGCAACATCCTCCTGTCACGGTGAGGCTGGAGCTCAGACATACACGAATCACGTGCACGTACACGAATCACGTGCACGTACACGAATCACAGGCACGTACACGAATCACGTGCACGTACACGAATCACGTGCACGTACACGAATCACAAACTGTAATAAAGTCTAATGTTCGTTATTAAACAAAACACAGTGAATATAAGGAAAAAGATTAAAAGAAAGTTCTATTTTTAATCAAGATAATGAAGATATGTTTTAAAAAAAGTATACACACGTAAAAATTATATACACTATAGAATCATCCATGATGAAAAATACAGTAATCACATTGTTTTCAATTATTATTTTAATAATGTTTAATATGTTTAATATTCGTAATAATATAGTAGTTTATTGATTGATTGATTGATTGATTGATTGATTTTTTGATTGATTTATTTTCATTTATTTATATTAAAAAAAGGTCTGAAAAGCTTAACAGCTTCAATTTGATTGAATAATAAAATGCGAAGTTATTTTTAAAAGTAAATAATTATTACATTGATATTTTAATGTTTTAATATGCGTTTATATTAAGAGCTTATGAGCATAAGTGCTTATATAAAGTAAAGAATGGGTTAAAAATAGAAGAAAAAAGAAAGCCCCAATCTTGTAATGTTTAGAAAAAAGAATAATTTGATTATACTACATTTATTAAACATATAAAATGAGTCACTTGTAGCCTGAGCAGAATGAGAAGGTTAAATGACTCACTGACATTTTTATAAATGTAAAAAAAAATCATTCGGCAGGTTAAAGTTGTCCAACGATGAGATTAAGAAGGCCATAATGATGATGGACGAGCAGGAGGACCTTCCCAAAGACATGCTGGAACAGGTGATTAACATGATCTGATACTGCTATACAGCTCGAAGTGGCATTTATACGTATATCTGAGCACAAAATGAGCACAAACTTCAGAAAAGATGTGGTTATTTATCAGCTATGGTGTATCCAGTACTCAAGATAAGTCCATTTCTGTGAATAGCAGGAGGTTAAAGACTCACATCTACAAAACTCTTAACCATCATTTAGAGTTGTGATAAAAGGCAGCGTGCTGTTAGAGGTGGGACGATGTATCAATATGGCGGTATGATACGGATGATCAGGAAAAAAGTTAAATAATGTTATACTGGTCATCATATATTAGTACGCAGAACAATGTCACAAAAACACTCAGTTTTAAGCACTTATTAACATAATTGCATCAATTAAGATTACTGTGGGATGTTGGCCCAAGAGGCGGAGCAACCACTTGTGAAGAGAAGTGGGCGGAGCCAGACGCACAATGACATCGAGCTGACTTTATGCAAATGAGAAGTGATGTGCGAATGAATACTTACTACTACGTACTAGCAAATTTAATTTTATCCAGTTTAATTTGTGTGTGTGTGTGTGTGTGTGTGTGTGTGTGTGCTGTTGCTCAGTTGCTGAAGTTCGTCCCAGAAAAGAGTGACATCGACCTTCTGGAGGAACACAAACACGAGCTGGACAGGATGGCCAAAGCCGACCGCTTCCTCTACGACATGAGCAGGTAGACTCACAACCCTCTGACTGTTACAAAGCGCTGACACTGGAGACTCCTTCCATAAATGTCCATTAAACACGTCCTTACAGAAAACTTCACCACGTCAAAGATTACACACACGTTTTAATCCGTTTCTGTAGAGCGTTCGCCGTACGAGTCCCTGTGAATGAGCTGTTACTATAGAAACGATTGCATTAATATAAACCTGTGATTCGCAGCTGCGTTCCTGCGTAATTCTGGTATAAATCTATCAGTAAAAATGTCTACTTTCTTACTCACAGTTCTGCTTTTAAAAATCAAGTCTGGATGTTTATGACTGGGTTAAACAAGTTTTTTTTTCATGTGAGATTATTGACCTTTTAGTGATCTGTTATTTGTGGTAATTTATTAAATATATTTCTGTCCAAACCCACAGGATAAATCACTATCAGCAAAGACTGCAGTCGCTCTACTTTAAAAAGAAGTTTGCTGAAAGAGTCGCAGACATCAAGCCAAAAATCGCAGGTGTGTTTGTGCAGGAATGGGGCTAACAGCAGAATTACAGCTTACTGATATTCACTAACATCTTTTAAATATTCATTATTATAATTAGGATTATTTATAGTTATTAATTAATTACTCAAGTTGTCCATAACCGCAGTGTTTTATATATAAGTGAAATAAAGGGTTAAATAATGATCAAAATACCATGTAAAGACTATAACCTAGCTTCTTTGTCTTCTTCTTCTTAATAATAATAATAATAATAATAATAATAATAATAATAATAATAATAATAATCCCAAACCCTAAAATTCTTTTCTTCTTCTTCTTCTTCTTCTTCTTCTTCTTCTTAATAATATTAATAAACATATAAAATAATCAGATAAAAGGGATACATTAATATATAGAACATATAGCAATAATATTACTGCTAATATATATTAATACGTTTAATTTCTTATTTTAATGTAATATTTTGTGTTTAATTACTATTATTAATAATAGTCATCTTCATTATCTTATATCTGATATCAAATTATACATTACATAATCACTTTCTTAAAATAATGAAACCAGCAAGCGCTGCAGTAATACTTATTAAAACTTATAAAAAATTTGACTTAATGCTGAAGTTAAAGCTCCCAGGTGAGAGAGTTGTGTGTTTTGTGTTTCAGCTCTCAGTCAGGCGTCTACAGAGGTGCTGCAGAGCCAAAACCTGCGCCAGCTCCTGGAGGTCGTCCTCGCGCTCGGGAACTACATGAACAAAGGTCAAAGGGGAAACGCGTACGGCTTCAGAGTGTCCTCGCTCAACAAGATCGCCGACACCAAGTCCAGCATCGACAAGTGAGGAGCGCAGCACACAAAAATGCTCTGACATCGTTCCTTCCAGATCATCACTGTTCAGCTCTGATCTGTGTGTGTGTGTGTGTGTGTGTGTGTGTGTGTGTGTGTGTGTTTGTGTGTAGGAACGTCACTCTGCTGCATTACCTGATCATGCTCCTGGAGCAGAAATATCCCAAGGTGGCGCTGTTTCATGAGGAACTGCAGAATGTCCCAGAGGCTGCTAAAGTCAAGTAGGTGCTTCCACAATATACACACACACACACTCACACACATGTACACACACGTACACACACACACACGCGTACACACGCGTAAACACACAGACACACACACACTTTTGATGTGTGCTATATTTCACTCCTTTAGCATGACAGAACTGGAGAAAGACATCAACAGCCTGCGCAGCGGCCTGAAGAGTGTGGAGGCGGTGAGTAACACACTGAGGGACAGACGTATAAAAATATAAAAATGTTTCGTTAAATTAATTAAATAAATAATTCCACGCTAAAGCTTGCATTTTTGTGTGCAAAACTGGTGTACACACTTAACTGAAACTTACATGTCACAGACACACGCAAAGTAAAGTAATCAATTAATTCAACAAAAAACACCAATGACAAAAAATTCTATAATAGTTTATTACAGGAAAAAGCTTAAGTATATCTGTGTGTGTGTGTGTGTGTGTGTGTGTGTGTGTGTGTGTGTGTGTGCAGGAGCTGGAGTACCAGAAGAGTCGTCCCCCGGACTCAGGTGATAAGTTCGTGTCTGTGGTCAGTCAGTTCTTCACCGTGGCAGGATTCAGCTTCTCTGAGGTGGAAGATTCGCTACAGGACGCCAAGGAGATGGTAAAACTCACTAATGAGCTGATGGAGTGATGGAGAGAGGGATAGAGGGATCATTAGATGTGTGTGGGTGGATGATACATGGATTAATAGTTGTAGAATGATGTATAAATGGATGATGGATAAATGATAGATTGTTAGACTGACAGGATAAATGGATGGATGGATGGATGGATGGATGATAGAGTGTTAGACTGTTAGACTGACAGGATGGATGGATGGATGGATGGATGGCAGTATTGATGGATAGATAGAATAATGTTTAGTTACATGGAGGGATAAATAGCGATAGATGGATGATGAACTGATTTTGGATGGATGATACGTGAGGGGTGAATAAATACATGTTGATTTAGATAGATAGATAGATAGATAGATAGATAGATAGATAGATAGATAGATAGATAGATAGAAGGTAGATAGAAGGTTCTTTAAGGGTTCCTCAGAAGGTAGTTTGTATGGTTAAAGGTGCTTAGCTTTCTAAAAGAATTCTACTCCCTTTGTGATAGTTAACACGGTAGGGTTCTACTTAGAACCTTTAGTATTTCCCCCAGAGAGACGGCCGTTAAAGGAGAACCCTTAAGGGTTCTAGATTTGACCTTTTTCCCCAAGAGAGTGTAGATCGCAGTGTAACAGTAAAGTGTTCTGTGGTGTGTGTGTGTGTGTGTGTGTATGAATCCTCTGTCTGTCTCTCATTAGTCACAAACTGAGGATTTGAAGACGTTCCGTGTAATTGCGTGTGACGTGCGTGTTTTTCTCGCGGCTCTCGCGTGTGGAACACGAGACGTTCCTCCGTAACCACGCTGCTTTCGAGTGGACGTTAAAACGTCTGAAATACAGCCTGTAGGACGTAAATCAGACGTAAATCAGAACTCAGAGCTCACACTCAGCTTTATTGGGTTCCTCCTAGAACTGCTGAAAACACACACCCACACACACACACACACACACACACACACACACACACACTCACACACTTAACCGGGTCACACACACAGATCCATTTCAAAGCACACTCTTCTCGGGTTGAGGAGCCACATGGTACAGATTTGTGTGCAGATTTTTGGATTTATGGTGTTTTTTTTTGCGGGTGTCAGAAAAAAAAGAAAAACAGAGAAAAAGAACTGATGTGTTTTTTAAATGGAGGTTAAGAGACATTTTACACTCAGAGGAAGAAAATCTGTAAGATTGTGTTGTTGGTCTTTATTCTATCCATCTACGTCCAGCGTTTTCAGTTCCGATGAGAACGTGTAGCAGCCAAAATGTAGCGCTTACATAATTTATTACAGCATACATACAGTTTACTTTTGTTTAAAATGTATTTAAAATGTATTCTGAGTGAAACAAAAGTTGGTTGTTGGATGTATGTTACGTGCCAGGCTTCGTATTAGCTATTAGCAGATTAGCAGTGTACTAGCCAACTGTACTAGTTAACTGTTAACGTGATGATACTTGCAAAGATATTTCGCTTTAAACTGTCCAATCAAGCATCGCTGAACAGAAGGGGAGGGGCTAATACCAGATAACAGACAGAATATATCTATATATATATATATAAATATAAATATATATATATATATATATATATACATATATATATAATATATATATAAAGCTTCGTATTTCTTGATGTGTTTGTTCATCTTCTAAACCAAGGGTGCCAAAACTTATGGAAAACAGAAGTGGGGCAGTGTAAAGGTTTAAACAGTAACGAGGGGTATGAAGACGGCGGCAGTGTCTGAACCTGGGCTTTGCTCTAAATCTTCACTACGCTCCTCTTCTTCAGTTCCAGAAGGCGGTGAAGGTGTTCGGCGAGGAACCCAGCTCCACGCAGCCGGACGAGTTCTTCAAGATTTTCGATCAGTTCCTGCAGGCGTTCGCTGAAGCCAAGCAGGACAACGAGAACATGCGCAAACGCAAGGAGGAGGAGGAGCGCAGGGCTCGCCTGGAGGCTCAGGTACAACACTATCACCACAAAGTAGTTGTCTACGACGTCATCTCGTGACTTCTAGCGACTTTTAGAGCGTGCATTAGAAACTTTCCTCTGAATATTAGCTAGTTACGCTGTTTCGATGTACATACAGTACTTTGGCTTGGTTTAGAGCTTTTCTCAGAAATCCTGTCAGATTAGTTTAGCTAGTTAGCTAACACTAGGGGTGAAGCATTTCTGAACATGACTTTATAATCCTAATCTCTCTCTTGTTCTCTCTCTCTCTCTCTCTCTCTCAGCTGAAGGAGCAGAGGGAGAAGGAGCGTAAAGCCCGTAAAGCGAAAGATAACTGCGACGAGGACGGCGAGTTTGACGACCTCGTCTCCGCCCTCCGCTCCGGAGAAGTGTTCGATAAAGATCTGAGTAAAATGAAACGTTACCGCAAGCGATCAAACACGCAGAACCTCGTGACGAGCCGAGAGAGATCGGTCACCAAACTCAATCTCTGAGGAAAATCAGTGCTAATGCTAATTTTACAGAAGAATTCATTCTAACAAGTCAAGGCAGTTGAGAGAAAAAAGGACTGTATAACTTTGCACTATTGTGGCTTGCTGGCTAATCGGCTAATTAGCCATTCGTAAGAAATTAGCCTTAAAAAAAAAAAAAACCTGTCAGGAGACACGTGGATGCTGGATATGTTACAGGATAACGTGGCTGGATTTTCAGTGTTAAAACTGATGTATGGTGCAGTGCATTGTGGGTAATCCATATGCTGCCTATGTATAAATGTACCATACTTATGATAAAGAAGCCTTTTGCTAGAACTCAAAATGTTCTGGCATTTCCTTATAAAAATAACTCTTCCAGTACAATCCCGGGCTTTGGGATGGAAACCGCGCTAACACTACCATCTGGTGGTGAAGTCCAGGTATTGCACCTTCTCCTCTTGAACTTCACGGATAATTATTATTTTTTCCTTCTGGAAGAAAAAAAAAACACATGAACTCAAATCTCACCTGGAAGAAAGGACTGACTCGGTTTATCAGTGTGTGACAAAATGTTTTGTCTCTCATTGTTGGTTTGTGTTCAGGTTATTAGTGATTTTTAACAGACACAAAATGGCGACCCCCCCCCCCCCACACACACACACACACACAGGCTGAAGTTTCATTAACCACTAGTGAGTGTGTTGCTGTGTTTCCTGCTCTGACACACCTGAGACATCTCAGTCAGCTCATTAACACACACTTCATGGTGTTTTGAAGTGTTTTAATTTACATCTCAAGGCTTTACTCATTAACCTCAACAAAAACGTGAAATTTTGTGAAACCTCTCTCTTTTACCACATCATTTAATCCTGATAACAGATTTAAAAAGTGTTGTTATTTCATAAAGACAGCGTAGAACTCTTGATAACTGTTGACAACTTGCTTCTCAGATGTTCCTCAACATCAGATGTAACTATATACAGGTAAAAAGTACATGTTGTTGTTTGCGGCAAATTGCTGTGATATAAGGAGAATAAAACACTTCAGGATGTGCTGTTATTCAGAGTAATCACAGCACCTCCGCTTCATCACACCTGTTTCGTTTGCACCCGAGCCATGAGGCTAACATGCAGTGAACGCTTATAGCCACCAGTTTAGCATTGCACACCTGCTGAGGACATTTTGAGGTCAAGGGAAAGTTGTGTAGGTTTCATTTTTCTCCAGATTGTTTCTTTAACAAAAGCCAAAATCTACAGAGACAATTCACTCCCCCTTAATAATTACTTTAATTTCCAGCTCGTTCGTTTTGTAATAGCTCTACACAATACATTTATAAAAAAGTATTAGGTTTGTATTAGATTGTCAGTGTGATTGTTCATAGAACTGTCTCACACACACACACACACACACACACACACACACACACACACACAGAGAGCTTTATAAATACAAATTAATTCAGAGAAAATCTGAAGTCATGTACACAGGTAAACAGAACCAGCTAATTTTTTTTTTTTATGTTACATTTGATTTTGTTTTAACAAAGCAGTAAAGAAAGAGTTTTGTCAAAAAAACAAAAAACAACAATATTAATGCACATGGTGTTAGTTTATTCCAAAAAGAAAAATTTTATAGCCAAAATTTAGTGTCTTCAGAGGCAACTTTTTGTAACCGTTCTATAAGGAGGGAAAAGTACAAAATTTGAAGGGAGAAAACAACAATAATAGTGTTTCTGTGGTTAAAGTTTGCGTTTAAGGCGAAACCGTATGGCTTGTATATTGTGTGTATATCACTGTAATCTCTCCGTGTATTCATATCTGTACAAATGTAAATAATCTCTTATTAATAAGATGTCGCTCTGAGTTTGTGTTCATGGTTTTATGATTTAGGATTGTGTTTGCTGAATGCTTTCAGGTTGATGCTGTCGAATGCTTTTTTCTTTCTTTCTGTTTTTAGGTGATATTTTTTCATCTGCACGCAGGTTTTCTCAGTGTCCTCTTTATTTAAAAACAGCTTTCAATGTGAAATGGATTACAGAAAAAATAAATAAATAAAACTGATCCACGAGCTCATTTAATTTGTGTATTGACGTCAAATCCCAGGAATGACAAAGAGCCGCTGTTCAGCCGCAATCTTCAGAAATTACTGAAAATATTATGATTATAATACATAGAACAAACTATTAGTTCCAAGAATAAAAAGTAATCCAGGTTTTTAACATGGGTTTAAAAGCACATAACCATTTAATTTAATTTAATTATTATTTTTTTAAATTTGGGTTTAGTTTTCTTTCTTTAGTTGAGTTTGTTTCTTATCCTTCTCCCCTTTTTTTTTTTTTTACTTAATTTATTAAATAAAATTAGTTATTTTTACAAAAGCATTATCTGCATTATCACACATTAATAACACAAATTCCAATTTATTGGTTCTTATTTTCCTCACAAAAAAGGTTCTAGGTAGAAGCCTACAACAAAGTGTATTCCTGTAAGGAAGGGTTCCAGGTAGAACCCTTAATTTTCCAATTGACACCAAAGTAACCGCTTTTTTCTGAGTGAGCATCTGGATAACTCCAAAATGTTGCTCATTATTTTCTTCTTAATCTAGAACCTGTTAGGAGTTTAACATTTAGGTTCTTGGTACTTGGTACACGCTTAGAGGAAAACAGGTTCTTTAAGGGTTCTTTAAAATCATTTGACTGGGAAAACACTTTTTTCCCCCAGAGGAACAACTGAAGAACCACTAAAAGTTCTACGTGTGAACCTAAAAACCTTCATTTATAGCTCATAGCTCCAGTAGAAAGCCGAGGAAGCGAATTTTAGACACCAAGCATGTTTTGGCTGATTAAATTTTTTTTTAGCCAAAATCCGTTTCCTCTGAAATTTAAATATTATCATGGAGGATTAATAAAGACAGTTTGAACTTTGTCTGAGCAAAAGCCATCTTTATTGTGTAAACAGTTTCGTTATGATGTTTTTAATAGCAGTATCCATCTGTTTTAGATCAGCGTGCATGCTTGTGTGCACAAAAGCTCATGATTTCTATATTATGTAAAGTGTGTGTGTGTGTGTGTGTTGCAAATAAAAAAGTTCAAAGAAATGCAGTTAAATATGAATAAGCAAATAATTCGGCTCTTGTTTATATTTTTGTTTTTTAGTGCAATGAGGAAATCTTCGCTTTTTTATATGAGGAAAGGAGACGGGGAGAATCATAACATCAGAACGCCTTAATGCCTTAACGTTGTAACACTGCAGTGCTGGAACACTGTAACGCTGTAACACTATAACACTGTAATGGTGTAACATTGTAATGCTGTAACACTGCAGTGCTGGAACACTGTAACGCTGTAACACTATAACACTGTAATGGTGTAACATTGTAATACTGTAACACTGTAATAGTGTAACATTGTAATGCTGTAACACTGTAACACTGTAATAGTGTAACATTGTAATAGTGTAACACTGCAGTGCTGGAACACTGTAACGCTGTAACACTGTAATAGTGTAACATTTTAATGCTGTAACACTGTAATAGTGTAACATTGTGATAGTGTAACACTGCAATGCTGGAACACTGTAACGCTGTAACACTATAACACTGTAATAGTGTAACATTGTAATGCTGTAACACTAACACTGTAATAGTGTAACATTGTGATAGTGTAACACTGCGATAGCGTAACATTGAAACAGTGCAACATTGTTAAACAGTAATAGTGTAACACTGAAATGCCATAACACTGTGACCCTCTAACACTGTAATAGTGTAACATTGTGATAGTGTAACACTGTAATGCCATAACAACGTAACACTGTGATAGTGCAACACTGAAACGGCGTGACATTGTAACCCTGTAAGACTGTGATAGTGTAACACTGTAATGAAGTAACACTGTAACCCTGTAACACTGTAATGAAGTAACACTGTAACCCTGTAACCCTGTAACACTGTAATGGTGTTTAAATTCCTAAGGTTTAAGCTATAAATCACATGACCAGATATGGTGACGCTCAATTCTCAGTCTTACAGGGAAATTTCTGTCTTATTTCACACAAACTGGGCAATTGTTTAAATCTTTACAGTAAAACAGAAATAAGATTATGGAGCCCATTTCTAGACATATTTCAAGCTTATTCTATTTGTCTTATTCTGTTTACAGATAATTTGACCTATTTGAAGCATTTCTTTCTAAGACGACGTGAATCTAAGACAGTCTCAAGCCATTTCCGTTGTTTTACAGTAATCACAAAATTAGATATAATATTAGGATTATTAAATATATTGTGCTATATTCATGATATTTTCACTTTCTATGAAATAATCTGCAGTGTGAAATGTAGAAGGCTTTTGTTGGCCACCGCGCACAGCTAATACAAATCCTTGTTTGCTTAATATGATTGGATTCAATTTTAATGAATAATTCATTTCTCTCTACAACTTCAAAGCTGAATAAGTTCATTTTTATTCAGCACAGAGACACGGATACGCCTGATGTGTAAAACAAAATGGTGGATTTTGTGTAAAGTGTTTGAATTAAATCTGTCACACCAGCTTTTGGCCAGAGAAATTTAACAAGTAAAATATTTTTGTCACATTCAGTAGATTTTTTTTTGCAATCACAGAATTTCATTGTGATTAATTTTGGTGATTTTCATGTCATATCCAACTTTGAGAACGTAATTTAGTTTCCTTACTGTTTGTTTACCGTCAGTTTGTTTTTTTTCTTACTGTTTGTACTGCGAATTTCAGGTGACTGCAGCTTTAAATGAAGACAAATTAAAAAAAAAAAAAAAAGTGAAAAGTGTTACGACCATCCCACGTCTCCCCCATATTAAAGCGCTGTAGGCCAAAATGTTACGTCTCGATTCGTCCACAGTGTTGTGATGCGATTACACGCACCCTGGTGTCTAGTTTGGCACTTAAAAAAATTACGTAAACATTGATGCAAGTGACATTTATAACGCCAGTCCAGCTACTTATGCGTGTTTATAAACCTAGTTCCACGAGCCATTGGGAAAAGGGTAAAATCAGAGACTGGTGTTGGCCGTGTCGTGTTTGGGTTCGTGTCCGAGCTCGGTGGCCGTGTCGAGATGTGCGTCTGTGCAGAAAAACACAGCTGGGTTCTTGCACGCCCACATGGCCACTTCTCCACCGTTGGCCGGGCTTGAAGACGACACTCGACTGTTTCCACCAGCACGCGTTCCTGTTATGTAGCGCTCTCGTATTGCGTGCGAGCGTGACGCTGTTCGTCTGCGTGTTCGAGTCTGCGCAGACAGATAAGCAGCGACGTTTCTAGTCCTGTATCCTTCCTCGCGGCTGCGACCCAGCAGCATGGAGATGTTGGGATTCCTCATGGCGTAAATGAGCGGGTTGATGGCGCCGTTGGCCCACGCCATGCACACGGCCACGGCGTCCATGGCCGGATTGAAGGCGTAGTTTCCGATCGCCGTGACGATCCCCATGAGGCAGTACGGACCCCAGCAGAAGATGATGAAGACGATCATGATGAGCACGGTCGTAGCCGTTCTCATCTCGCTGTAGAAGCGGAGCAGGTGCGCGTACGTGGTGACGGGTCGCACCCGGATCTCGGAGAGACGCACCGTTTTGCAGATGTTGTAGTGGCAGAAGCACATAAGCGCAAACGGAAGGAGGTAGCACACGACGATCAGGGACACGCTGTAGGCCGTGCCCATGCGGGACGTCCCCGAGTGGAAAACGTACATGCAGTGGTAAAATCCACGCTTGTGAATGACGAGGTGTTCCGACGTCCGTATGAGGAGATACCACGGGAAAGAGAAGATCACCGCTGACAGCCAGACGGCCACCAGCAGCTGGATGGCCTTCTTCCTCCCGATCTTCTCCTGCGGCTGCCTGACGATAGCGTAATACCGATCGAAGGAGATGAGCGTCATGGTGAGGGTGGAGATGATCCCGAAGCAGGTGTTGAAGAACCCGTTGGCGATGCAGAAGCGCTCGCCGAACATCCACGCGCCGTCCTTACTGAACAGCATGATGAAGGAGAAAGGCAGGCAGAGCACGGCCGTGAGGAAGTCGGACAGCGAGAGGGACATGATGAACGCGTTGGTGACCGTCCTGAGCTGCCGGTGTTTGATGATCACGATCACCACGGCTGAGTTTCCCAAGCTGGAGAGCAGAAAGATGGCCAGGAGGAGGAGAGCCTGTGCGGCCACGGCTATTCCCCGCAGCACTGAGCTTCCCTCCGAGACCTCCAGCGGCGCCACTCCAGATGTGCTGTTTACAGCTGTGATCTGAGCCAGAGAACTCGCTGTTCCTGTTTCCCAGATCAGAGCCGAAGTCGACATGTTGTCCACCGCCGTGGTCACGTTGCTGCCGCTCACATCCATTGGACACGATCGAGGAGCAGCCACACGGCCGGAGAGGACTCATCCCTTTCACAATAATGTGCTGAGTCTCAGCCTGAGAAAGGAGACCCTGGATTACAACAATAATAAATTAAAACCGTCCCCGGGCCGCACATCCACCCCTGAGGAACCCCTGATGATGGACGAGGTCTTCTCGAGCAGAACGTCTCCTTCTGCAGCCGCATTTTCTTCTCTTCTTTGCTCTGATCAAGCAGCAGCTGAAGCACGGTCTTATTTGTGCATGTTCAGATGGACATTGTGCAGCTCCCCTCCTCCGACTCTCCTCAGGGTTGCCAGATTGGTGAACTATTTCACAGCCAAATTATTACAATAACAGTGCTAATAACCTACTAACATTACTTTTACTATCTAAGTTAAATAGCACCTTTTATTCCTGCGGAAATCTCAGTGAAGTATATTTAAGCTTGTTTTTTTTAAAGTTAAATATTAAGTTTAATATTAAAGGATATTATTTTATGAAAAACACTTTAGTGACACAATCTACTAACATTAATCCATTAACTACAAACATATGAAAATTATATTTGATTTTTTACATATTTCATTGTATGAACTATTATATAATTATTTGATTAACTCTGTATGTATATAAACTGTATATTTAATTACTTAAAGGACCAAATAAATATGAATAAGCCTGATTTACACACACACACACACACACACACACAAAACATTGTCGAGAATGAAGCTGCAGAATTCATCATATTTTAATAATAATCTTAATATTGTGGGATTTCTTAATTAATTAAGCATAAATGACTCTTATTAATGTGAGTTTAGATAAATTTGGGTAACATTGGATATTTATTTAGATTTTAATTGTGTTTACATTTAGCATTTAAAAAGATTTTTAAAAATTTATGTCACATTTAATGAACAGTCAAAAATATCTGAATGAAAAGATTTCTGTATTTAATGAAACGTATTTTATAATGCAGTTATTTAATGCATAATGTTGAAAATTAATTAGTGAAATAAAAATAGTACGTTGAGATAAAATAAATAAATAAATAAATAAATAAATAAATAAATAAATAAATAAAATAACTACTCATGATAAATAATCATGTGAGATCAATTTTGAGCCGAAGAAATATTATAAAAAGGGGGAATTAAAAGTATATAAAGTATAAAGTATATGTTAAAAGTGATTCATGAATATAATGTAAATATGAAAAAAGAAATTCATATAAATAAAAATAATAAATCAAATAAATAATACATAATAATGCAGTAATAATAAATTAAATAATACATAAATAAAAACTTATGCTAAATAATCATGATTTCAGTTTTGAGCAAAAATAACAAAGCAACCCAAAGTAATGTATAATGTGATAAAGATAGAAAAACAAACAAACAAATAAATAATATCCTAATTATTTTCACCCACATCACAGACGTTGTTTTTCGGCACAAGAATAATTAAAAGGGGAACTAACCGGAACAACATGGCAACCTTCATCTCCTCGTCTTAAAAGCTGTGACGTAGGGCGGTGTTACCATGACAACAGAGCTGCGTTTTTATTGGCTACAGCCAAGGCAGCGTACTACTCTAATGAAATGATACAGTACTTTTCTGATTTATTATTTACTGCAGCAACGTGAGCTTTAATCTTTTTTATTTATATTATTTATAAATTTAAAAATCTGCATGTTTTTCTGTACAAATATGTGAAACTTCCGATATTTATTTTGCCAATATTGCTGTCTTTGTTCGTTTTTTTACTCACTAAAATAATAAAATAAAGCTAAACGGAAGTAAAATCCATTTAAAGCAAACAAACAAATAAACAAATAAATAAATGAGCGTCAGAAACGTTTTTGTGCTGTTACTAGGCAACCAGAGACCATACATTTCAAAGCGATTGCGAGCAGAATAAGAGTCACTTCCGGTTGAGTTAGCAGTTATTCTTATTCTTATTCTTATTATTACTTCATAAAAAGAAAATCTCTGCAAAATTACATTGGTCTAATTTTGAATACAAGTGCATAAATTTTTAAATGTAAAAGGCAAATTGTTAAAGACTAAACCAAGAGAAATTGATCACCAAACACAAATATCAAAGATAAAAAAAGACTTATTATACCTTATCATACATTTAATAGTCCTACGTAAATTATATAGTTTAAGTTTTCTTGATTGTGTTATGTATCTTTTCCTGTATATGTTTTTTCCTTACGATAGCGAATAGCTTTAATAGTAATGTGACTGGCTCTGGTAAGTTCTGGAATGTTCTGAATCATTAAATTTTAGATTTAAATTGTTCATATCCCCACGTAGGTATCATTACATTATTACATATTATTATTAAATATATATCTAAATGATATCTGCTAAATACCGTAAGCTTTTAGTCCAACTTTTATTTTGAAAACATTTTGCCGAAAGCCGGGAGAAGTGCATGGTAAAGGGATTTCCGGTTCGCTCCAGTTGCTCGGAACACTTCACTCGGCTCACCGTTAAGAGGCGGCTCCCAAACGGTTAATTTCATATTCCATGGAAATGTTTGCACTATTTGACCTCTGTGATTATTCTTCATTTGCGTAACTACTTGACCTTGTTTAATGAAATCTTTACATTTACGTGAGAAAGCTGAGAAACGGCTCATATATGAGCCGATTCAAAAGAGTCGATCGGTTCAAAGATCCGACTCTTTTGTGAACGACACTGAGACTTTACTGAATCCTGTAAGTTTGAGCTCGCGGCGTTGCTAAGCTACTTGTTGGCAAATGTAGTTAGTTAAGCTATCGTTTCAGCTTTCTTCTCTGTAACAGCCGGTGGATCTACATTAATGTAATGGGTATGTATAAACCAAAATAGCAACCTTTCTCTCGAATTACCACGAAACTAGCTTCGATATGAAGTGTATTTCCGACAAAAAAACGTTTAAGATAGCTAGCTGGCTACCTATTTTATATTTTTCCACACCCGTATTTCGAAACATCTTCCTTCTGATCTGCGATTGGTTGTTCGCAGGAGGAAAGGCTGCACGAGCGGTTCTTTGATTGGACAGTCTGATAGTGTAACGATTCGTAACACTACCAGTAGCCAATCCCAGCGCAAGGGCGGGATTTTCCTGACGGATACGGGTGGAAAATAAAAATTAGCTAACTTGCTTGAGATATCTGTTTAAGCTAAGCACCTATATTATTTAATTACACAGTTTACCATTTCTGCTACATGATGTTAGCATTTATGGCTAAGTATTATGGGAAGTGTCGATTTAGGGATTTCTTTTTGATATAAAATAAACAGAGGTCTTAAAAACCCTGTTGTGCGTCAGGTTAGCTAGCTAGTCAGCTAGTTAGGCATCATGCTAGCTAACTAGCCTCCCTGATAGATGTGAATGATTATAAATGGTTGTTTTAATGCAGCTGTGGCGATGAGCTCCACCTGCCCGGGCCTTTACTGTGGAAAAACCCTCATTAACGGGACAATTGAAGGAGAATGTGGGGTAAGTGAGTCATTAATCTCTTTATTATTATTATTATTATTATTATTATTATTATTATTATTATTATTATTATTATTATTAAACTAGCATGGCACACCTGACAGGTGCAGAGCTCCACAGGTGACTCTGTAAGATTACTGAGCTTCTCTCTCTGTTCATGTGACATGAAGCTGTTATATGAGAGAATATCGAGGAGAAGAAAAATCCAAGAATAGGATTTCGAGGAGAAATCCAGAAGTTTGTCACTTCTGGGCTTTTTTTTTTTTTTTTTTGATGACTCATCTTGCACTAGTTTTGTGTTCGTCCAATTAAATCCTCCCTAGAATGTATATGTCCCGCCCCTGGGGGTGTGTCTTGCTCTACAGTAGCAGTTCGTTAGCCGTAAACGTGACTTTTCCGGTTGTTTTTGGTCACTTCTTCACACACACTATTCTACGGAGCCTCGCACATGAAATGCATGTAAAAAATATATATATAGCTCTCAAGACGACGTCTCCTGAGAGCATTAAAGTCGACTAAACAGCTGTTTAATGATGCACGTGTTGACGTCATGAACGTCGTGTTCCTCCTGCATGAACAGGTGTGTCCCCGAGGCGAGAGAGCAAACCTGGAGAAGATCTGTCAGAAGTGTACGGGTTCTCCGGAGCTCTACGACTGGCTGTACCTGGGCTTCATGGCCATGCTGCCGCTGGTCCTGCACTGGTTCTTCATCGAGTGGTACTCGGGCAAGAAAAGGTATAAAAACCCTCGGCAGCAGCAGCCGCCGCCTTTCTTACTCGTGTGTATCGTATCATAATCGCGCAGGAGTCGTGATGCTGTAAAAGTGAAGACTCGGTAATAACACGGTAACTGTATAGAGTTTTTCCTGTCTATATATCTGGTATATTTATACCAAAAATAAAAAGAATAATAATAATAACGATTATTATCCAAATTTGACATTTAATGATTTGTTTCAAAAAGTTTTAATAATTTCTTCGATTGTAAAAAAATGTCTATTCCATTTATACATTAAAAAAAACTAATTCAGTCTGGTGTACAGTTTTTTATTTATATATTTGTATATATATATATATATATATTGGGTGAATTATAAAAAATTAATAGCATTTTATCTAAATTTAAACGTCCTTTTATTTAATTGCATTTTTTTTGTAAGCTGAATAAAATATAGGTGAAAAGAGGAAAACAAATTAAAATCCAAATGGGAGAATATACTAAAAAATATATTTAAAAAAAAGCTAATAATAATAATAATAATAATAATAATAATAATAATAATAATAATACTGCATTTGTAGTGTTATATTTTATGTATTATTAGTTCTATTTTTGTAGTTAAATAATTAGCTATAACAGATGTAAGCAGCACAATATACAGTATTTATGTCGTGTTTTTTTGTAAGACTTAAATTGGGAAGAAAACGGAGACGGAAAAGACGAAGAAGTTAAATAGAAATAAAAGCGTGATTAAATGCCTTATTAGATGAATTGTGAGTTCTGTTTTCGTAATTAAAGCCGACGCTGTCGGCGTTGATTGATGATGATGTCGGTGCTGTGTGCAGTTCGAGCGCGGTGCTGCAGCACGTGACGGCGCTGTGCGAGTGCGGCGTGGCGGCGGTCATCACGCTGCTGCTGAACGAGCCGGTGGGCGAGCTGACCATCCGCTCCTGCAGGGTCCAGATGCTCTCCGACTGGTACACCATGCTGTACAACCCCAGTCCTGACTACATCACCACACTGCACTGCACCCAGGAGGCCGTCTTCCCCCTGTGAGTGACAGAGCACTGAGTTCTGCGTCCTGATTGGGCGTCGGGTGTTGATTAATTCTCTGTAACAGCAGCTCTGACAGTAGCGCAGGTTTATATTAATGCCCTCGTTCTAATACGTGGATATAAACTTGGATATAAACGGATAAAAGCTATAAATGGATAAAAGTTACGACGGACGTTAACTAACGGGAACTGTATTAGTTAATTGTATTGGAAATTGCTGTTGAGTAAGTGGAGTAAAACACTTGGGGACGTGGTGTTGTAGGAAAATAATCAACTTCAGGGTGGTAATAGTGTATAAATTAAATTGAGTGTGTGTGTGTGTGTGTGTGTGTTGCAGCTACACCATCGTGCTGATCTACTACGCCTTCTGCCTGGTGTTCATGATGCTGCTGCGGCCGCTGCTGGTGAAGAAGATCGCGTGCGGTTTGGGGAAGACGGATCGCTTCAAAAGCATCTACGCTGCGCTGTACTTCTTCCCCATCCTCACCGTGCTGCAGGCGGTCGGAGGAGGACTCCTGTGTGAGTGTTTACCACCAACATCACCACCACCACTATCACCACCATCAGCACCATCAGCAACACCACCAACACCAACACCATCACCAAGAGCAACAGCACCAACATCAACACCAACATCAACACCAACATCAACAGAACCATCAGCACCAACACCATCAACAGAACCATCAGCACCAACATCAACATCACCACCAACACCAACACCATCACCAACAGCAACACCATCACCAACAGCAACAGCACCAACATCAACACCACCATCTGCACTACCATCTGCACCACCATCTGCACTACCATCTGCACTACCATCTGCACCAACATCAGCGCCACCATCAGCGCCACCATCAGCGCCACCATCAGCGCCACCATCAGCGCCACCATCAGCGCCACCATCAGCACCAACATCAACACCATCACCAACAGCAACAGCACCAACATCAACACCAACATCAACAGAACCATCAGCACCAACACCATCAACAGAACCATCAGCACCAACATCAACAGCACCACCACCATCAACAGCACCAACACCAACAGCACCAACATCGCCACCACCACCACGGCTGTGTGTTCAATACCACACGCCCCCTCGTCTGCTCTTCCTCTACACTTCTCCTCTAAGCGCCGTCTCAGCCGAACTTAATGATTAAATGACATCACTGGGCTCGGGCGGCAGAAATTACCCAGAAGGCATTGCTCTTACCCGGATTCAGCTTGCTTTTTAAAATAGCAGATAAAATGGTGTATAAACTTTTTAAATATTTTTTAAACTGTAGACGTTTAAAATAATTCCATAGCTCCGCCCCCATTGACTCAGAACATGTTAGAAACATTATAGGAACTGAAAGTGGTAAATAGTGTTTGAGCTGAGGTGATGATGATGATGATGATGATGATTGTGTGTGTGTGTGTGTGTGTGTGTGTGTGTGTGTGAACAGATTACGCGTTTCCTTACATCATTCTGGTCCTGTCACTCGTCACGCTGGCTGTATACATGTCCGCTTCGGAGATTCAGGTGAACACACACACACACACACACACACACACACACACACACACACACACACACACACACACAGCTGACGTTATTACCTCAGAGATTTAGATGAGGGATTTGAACGAGTCTGTAACGCTTCGTGAACTTTAACTTAGATTCGTTTAGATTTTTTTACCCAGTATCTGATTTATTTAATATTTTTTCCTCACGTGATTTTACATTTATTAGTCGATCCAAGTTTATTTCAGGAAGTAGCTGAATTTCTTTTAAATAAATGGGATCGTTTAAAAGCCTGAACTCTAGCCATGAGTCTAAATCTCTACATTTTTCCAACGATTTTCTTTATAAACTCTGGATTTTTAATTTGCATTTAATGACCGAGTCTTTCCGGGAAACTATTTAATATATTTAAAAAATATGAATTTCATGTACATATTAGTCAATAGACTTGTCAGAAAGGTTTGGAAAACATGGACAAGTAAGTAAGTAAGTAAGTAAGTAAGTAAGTAAATAAATAAATAAAGAGGGACAGAAATTAATGTTTAAAATGAATAAAGAAATTATGAATTAACACATGAAAGTGTATTTCTAATCTAATTTAGTAAGCATTACTTATTTGGTTAATTTAATAAGGATGCAGGTGATTCCTGATGTTCATTCCTGGAATAATAACTAATATAAAAATGAATATTAAAAAAATGTGTGTGTGATGATGATGATGATGATGAAGTAAATAAATAAAATGAATTATTTATTTATTTAGTTGTTTATCCAAATTTTATTTATTTGGTTTGTTTATTCTGGTTTGAAACATGAACATGAACTTAATAACACTTTAATAACACTAATGACATCACTGTTTCCTCCCTCTCTCCCTCCCTCCCTCTCTCTGTCTCTCTCTCTCCCTCCCTCTCTCTCCCTCTCTCTCTGTCTCTCCCTCCCTCTCTCTCTCTCTCTCTCTCTCCCTCTTTCTCCCTCCCTCCCTCTCTCCCTCCCTCCCTCCCTCTCCCTCTCTCTCTCTCTCCCTCCCTCTCTCTCTCT
>CM074983.1:26451236-26467716 GCA_037576825.1 Pangasius krempfi
GTGGCCTCTGTATCTGTCAGTCACAGTGAAGGGGGTGTGGCCTCTGTATCTGTCAGTCACAGTGAAGGGGGTGTGGCCTCTGTATCTGTCAGTCACAGTGAAGGGGGTGTGGCCCCTGTATCTGTCAGTCACAGTGAAGGGGGTGTGGCCTCTCACTCTTCAGTAGTAATACTTTTAACATTATTATAATCAGTGCAGTGTTGTACACTTTAAGCTCTTTAATGAGCAGATGGAATTCAGTGTAATTTTCTATTCTGCAAAACTGGGTTTGTTCAATAACAGTGTTTTGTTTCTAACTTAAAAAAAAATTGCAAAGAAAGTTGTATCATTTTCAAAGATTTGTTGGTTCAGAGTATTGTTCTTTCACTGCAACGAAGATGACAAAGATGCCAGAACATTTGTTTTTTTTCCCGCAAATCTGTTTACAACAGCAAAAAAAAAAAAGAAAAAGTAAAATCTGATTCATAAAAGATAAACCACTTGTTGGTGTGAAACAGCAGAAATGTGTGGAGCTCTGCTTTTTATTAACCACATCTCTCTTTCTCTGTCTGTCTCAGACGCTCTGTAGAGATCTATTTCAGCGTGATAAACAGCTCTCCTTCCGTCTGTTCACAGATAATAATCCGATTCGGGAAGCTGCCCGAGGTTCAGGAGCTTCTGCTTTACCCGCTTTATTAGATGTGGTGAAGATGCTAGACGTTAGGGATGAGTCGAAATGAAGACACGGACAGCAGTGTACGTATTTTTAGGAATGGGGTGGCAAGGAGCGGGGGCAAGGGCACAATAAAGGGGTGGCGATTAACTATGTTGAAAATGTATTTCCATCAGCATGAGCTAAATTATAATTTGTTAATTCTAATTGTATAGTAGTAATAGATATTACAGAAATGTGACTCGAGGTGGCAAGGCATTTTAAGGCTGAGATGACTCATGTGGCCACGCCCCTGTGAGCTGTACATTAGTGACAGATTGCTTTTTATATTAATGCAGTTGTGTTTTTATGAGCAGAAGCGGTGTTAAAACCTTCAGCTAGGTCGGTGAATGAGTCATGGCATACAACCGGAGCACAATCAAGCGCTCAGCACCACGGTGCAATCAATGCTAATCTAATCTGGCTAACGCTCGTCTTTTTTCTGATGGGTACATAAATTCATCCTGACGTTTTGGACATGGACATGCGTACTTCAGTGCGGCTCATAAAAGGCGACGCAGCCACAAAGAATCCCACCAGCAGGGGGCAGAAGAGCTTTAACAAAGCTGATATGATAGTGTGTGTGTGTGTGTGTGTGTGTGTGTGTGTGTGTGTGTGTGTGTGTGAGAGAAAGATAAGATCATGAATGCCCTCGTGTGTGTGTGTGTGTTTGTAGGTGTGTGTGAAATTACCACCTTTTTAATGCCGATTTTGAATGTACACCTAAGAAAATTTATTTTTATACTTCAAGCAGTGAGGAAATAAAGATAATATAAAGATTACGAAGAGCGATGAGAGCCTGAAAGCAAATATTCGTGTGGCGGCCTGCGAAAACCCTTCACATAGTGAAATGTCAATATTTTCTACATATCATTGTGAAGACGACAGATTTTTCCTGGACTGATATGGGTTTCCATTTCAACCAGAAGTTCTAGCATTTCTCCAAAAGTGAAAAAAAAAACATATTTAAAGATTTCATTCCAGTGAAATCCACTGAAAGACACAGAGGCTGCTTCTACTTTTCTAACCCAATCCACTGATGGATTATAAAGAATCAGACGTTTACAAGTTCTGACTTTGATTATCAGCATCGTCCACATCGTCTCTGTCTCACCCCCCTGCTGTAAAAGTCACAACATGAGCCTCATCATCGCCGTCTCTTCACTCCACTCATCTCTGCTCACGCTAACATCGGTGAGGAAATAATCGCTGATCCATTCACATTTCTTGTTATTTAAAATTGGTGCGTCTGTGCAGTGCGTAAACGCTCTTCTCTGTTTTGATGATGACATTTTGACAGCCGCTGTTTGACTACAAACTGAACTTAGTCATGTTTTGCTACGACGTTTGATTATCCAACAACTTTATCAAAGCTTTTATCAAATCACACTTAGCCAGCGAGGCTTTAGACAGACAAACTGACTGTTTTTACGGCTGTGTTTGTAAAAGCAACATGATCTTTACAAAAAAAACACAAACGCAAGGTTAGAATGTAACCTGAATAAAAAATATACACGTCAGTTATTGTGAAATTTTGGATGTCCATGTATGTCGATTGCATAAAGTGTTTTATTCCTCTTACACTAAAGCAACTTGCTAAATGTCATTTCATAATTTTTTAATCCATTTATAGTTACATTTAATGTTCCATTAAACAAGTTAGTTGCATTATAGCAGCGATAAACAGTCGTTCCCTCACCAGCCTCTCTTCTTCTCCCTTCAAAAATCGCAGCTTGTCACGTTACTGAGAAACCGCATAGAAGCGTAAACTCCTCTGTCCTGAAGATGTCGGAAAACTTAAAGTTACAGCTTCACCTCCGACTGTTACAAAGCGCTGACACTGGAGACTCCTTCCATACTGGAAATGTTAAATAAATGAGAGAAAACTTCACCATATCGACAATTGCATGTTTTGTTTTTGTTCCTGTGATTGAGCTGTTGCTATAGAAACGATATCGTATTAGAAGAGCGCATTAATGCAAACCTGTGCTTTGCAGCTGCGCTACTGTCAGAGCCGCTGTTCTAGAAAATTAATCAACACCTTCTGACCAATCACAATGCAGAAATCAGGGGATAATCTGATTTATAATGTGGTGATTTTATGTCTGTAGATAGTAACTGTGTTCTTTTAACTGTCTATATTTAACTATAGCTACATCACTGATGTTTATAATGTACATATCGACTTACACTCCTCTCACCACACACCTCTTTACTTCCTTAACTGTGTATTTATTTACTCTTATTGCATATGTGCCTGAGTTTATCTTACAGAAATGGATATCGACATGTGAATGCTCTGAGAGAAATGACTCAGACGTCTCGTCCACAGCGAATAAACGCTGATTGTGATTCATCGCCGTATCCGAAACGCTAATGTGCTCTTATACAGGCCTTTTAAAATGTTTACGCTCACACTCCTCCGTCCTCAGTGTGTGCTGCATCGACTTGGCTCGGAGTCGCCGTTTGTTCCTGATATGTTTGCCAAGAATGAGCTTTCTCAGGGTTACAGGTTTTGATTTGGTAAAGATGTCTCCTGCTGAGGCTAAAAAAAAATGGATGATGTATGTATTGCATCGAAAACTAAATAAAAAAGACCGGCGTCCCATCCAGGGTGTATTCCCATCTCACACTTACTGTTCCCGGGATAGACTCCGGATCCACTGTGACCCTGACCAGGATAAGGTGCTTACTGAAAGTGAGCGTGTAAATAAAATCAAATCTAAAATATGTATAGTGGCATTATAATGTTATAATTCAAATTAAATATTTAGCTGCGGTGTAATTTCTCTAGATGTCTAAATATCCATCTGTTGTTCCTTTTTCTATCTTTCGATTGATATCACTGTGATTTCACTGTGTCTATGAATAAATGCATAAATAAATAAATAAATAAATAACATCTCTTCATATAACTATTTAATTTTTTCTGTACTCTTTAGTGAAAATCCACAAACAGTTCTTCATTTATGTTTTTACAATGTAAGAAATATAAGATAGATACGCCTGAAGAGATTCCTTTAACATTTCCTATTATAAGATTACAAAAAGCCAGATATGATTATTAAACCTATTCCTAGACATAAAAAAAAAATATTTCAAGTTTTAAATAGCCTCGTACTACTGGCAGATCATTTTCTGATTGATTTAAATGCATTTATTTCTAGAGAAAAGACTAAGGATCTGGCAATAGATGAGTAAAAAGCACCTCAAATCAGGCTGAATAATCTGATATTTAACTTATAATGATCTCTTAATAGGAAACGTAAGCTAAATGATAAGGTAAAGCAATGATTGATGATGTTTTGCTGTTTTTTGCAGTGCCTCCGGGTGGTGACGTGTAGTTTTCTGTGTTTTGCGGTGAGCTGCGGTGTGTGATATCGGATAATGATATCGGGGGTAATGGCGAGTGCTGTGACCTTCAGTAGGGAGTTTAAAGCACACGTTATGCCACATCAGCACATCGCTGACACCGAGCTCCTCCTGAGAAATGTTACACACACTGCCCTGAAACTGCCTCGCCGCCGCCGCCGCCACCACCGCCACGCTTCCCTCCGCCGCCGCCCGGCGCAAACTCACACCTTTTATCTCCATTTGCATTTTAAATGTGACCTTTTAGGTTTTTCCCTTCTGTTTTTTCCCACAAGACTGAACATGTTTCATGTTTCCTGGTTTATTGCTTGTGTAGTGAATAACATGCTACAGCTCAAAACACTATGATGATCACTCTATCACGCTTTTCAGTATCGGGTTCGCACGTTAATAATGAGCACGTCACATTCTCTGAATATCTAATCATTTCCTGATCATGGTGTAACTTTATCTGTACTGATGTATCACTGATATCGCTGATATTTCATCGCATTCCGGTTTTCCAGCTGTGGATAAAATTCGGCACGGAAATATATATTTACCGTGACGAGCTCCACACTGTTACTCTGGGGAAAAAAAAAGTCCACTGACTCACCTTCTGATCTGCTCTTAGTACAGTCACAGGAGGTGTGTGTGTGTGTGTGTGTGTGTGTGTGTGTGTGTGTGTGTGTGTGTGTGTGTGTGTGTGTGAGATACTGGCACCTCCTGCTGAATGAGCTGGAAGGCTAATGGTGCACCAGGATTGTCCCCCTCTGTGTCCCGTCTCAGTTTGAGTGCTGACATTTTTGCTGACATTAACATTTTTCTCGCCCCCACACCGCTGTCCGCTCTGACACGTTTGGCTTTTGTTAACATTTTCACTTGTTGGAAACTTCAGCGAGACTGAAGTGAACATTTTTTACTCCAATTTTTAACACCGCAGCAGCACTGAGTACCTGGAGAAAGAGGAAAGATTGATGTTATTGCACCTTAAGTCAACCCTGCTGTTGTAGAAAACCTGCAAAATTGCATAGATTTGTTTCTAATATGTCCATTGTATCTGTTTAATTAAGTAAAATCTCCCATTTTCGTTTCATATTTTGTCACAAAATAAGCGGCACGCTGCTCCACTGCTAGGAGTCGCAGTTTGTACCTTGCTTAAATGAAGGGCATTAATTTTTGCTCACAGACGTTTAGAGTCACTAATGAAGTCAAATGGTGCTCTCATAATGAAAGCCAAACACCACGAACGCTCGGCTTTGCCTGCGTTTACAAAAAAGAAAAGAAAAGAACAGAAAATGAGCTGCAGTGGTGTGAGAGGCAAAGGTTTTTGGGACGATTATCTTACACGTGCTTTAATTACTCAGTGAATTATTGTGTTTTGTCTAAAAGAAATTAAAATCTAGTCAGTTTTTCACCATGTCATACTGATCCATATCGATTTGTTCATTTGACTCTGACTAAAATGGCACGATGGAAATAATTACATCGGCTTGTAACAACCAAGCAACCTTTTATTACGTAGCATATAAACCCCTGTGTGTGGTGCTGTTATAGTAAAATAATCAGTGACAGGGTGGTGATGAAGCAGAGTTACTGTTACCACGCTGAAGGTCCCAGAGTGTTTTCTTCCTCTTACATAAAAGCAATTTGCCAACTATTCCAATTTTGTCGTACTTTTTATCCATTTCTAGTAACGCAAAACAAGTTAGTTCCTGTGGTCACTTACGTTATAGCAGCTAGAAACGGTTGTTCCCTCTCCAGCCTCTCTTTTTCTCTCTCTTGATGCTGATTAGACTTTTTTTTTGCCATGTTACGTAGAAACCACAAAGTATAAACTCCTCTGTCCTGAAGATGTCATAATAGTTACAGCTTTGCCTCCGACTGTTACAAAGTGCTGACACTGGAGACTCCTTCCGTAAATGTTAAATAGACATCTCCTAACAGTGCCACGATGACACAGGTTTTTTTATTCTGTTTATGTGGAGCGTCTGCATCACAAGTCCCTGTGAATGAGCTGTTACTATAGAGACGGTAATTGATTTGCAGCTGCACTGCTGTCTTGTAGGGTTTTAGTGATGCTCCAGTGTAGGGCACAGTCATTAGGGGGTCATTTAGGACAGAGCCATGAACACCACAAGAAGCAATCTTTTAATTTTTTTTTTTTTGCCAAAAACACTCACGTTTATTATTATAGATGTATCATTAACAGTCTCAACAGCCATTTTTGCTAACTTTTCTCTGCAGCTTAGAAACTCTGAATATTTCCCCTGTCTCCACACACATCTCTGCTAATAGAGAGAAATCTCCCAAACATGGTGTTATGTGAAGTGTCACTGGACTCTGTCCTTAATGAAATAATGAGTCCTCCAGAGACCCGCGAGTCCCTCATCAGCCGCTTTTGTTTTCAGTGGGACAATAGAGGATGGAACGCGGCTCTCGCTTCCTGACCCTGCAGTAATTGATAATCTTATCTGATTGCCTTTTGATGGATGACTCCGTCTGTGAAAAGCTCAGGGGAGGACGAGACAATATCGGCTGAGGAATGGTTCATCGTGTTCTGTTCCTTCACGCCGGGAAAACCTGCAGTGCAGCAAAGCTTCTGTTCACATCAGGAGTGTAACACTACGACACATTTATAGGAGGCTAAAGTCACTTTTAAAGTCTCTCTATCACTTTAAACGAATTAAAATAATCTGTGTAGAGTGATGAATTGCTTCCTGCAGGGTGGAACGAGACCTGATCTGATTCCTCCTATAATCCTAACACCTAACCTTTGCCTGAGAGATGCTCCACAACACGGACCAACACACTTATCCACCCCCTGAGTTGTCTCCACCCCCTGGACTTTTAGTTCAAGTCCACTGAGGAGCTGGATCAGGTCCGATTCCACACCCTGGACTTCTGGTTCTGCAGCAAGGGGTACTGGAAGTTTGACCAATCCCGCCCACTCCCACAGGAATTCTGGCCATTTCTGCTTCCCCCCTTAAAGGTTTGACCAATCCTGCCCATTCCTGCAGAAAGTCTAACTAATCCCACCTGCTCCTGTAGAAAGTTTGACCGTTTTTGTTTGTGCACATGTTTTTCCACAGGATCTGAGGGTAATGTCTCATCTGTGACGTCAAATGGGGTTTTAATTAAATTAAATTTATGTGTCACAGTGGCACTGTAAAGGTGACCATACACTTTAATTTACAAAGGGACAAAATACAAAAAAGAAACCCACATGGCACGTCTTTATAGGACACTCTTTGCATGCATCAGGACATCAAGTGCAGAAGAAATAAACAAAGAACAGCAGTGGCGCTGGCAGAAGAGCGACAATTGCGTCAGCGAGAGAGGACTTGGTCTTTTTTTTTTGGCTTATTTTGCAAAGAAAAAAAGATGAGATGGAGGAATGGAGAATGGGGACCAGTTGTCATCTCTGTCCAGACTGTGGACAAGTTTGTCCATGTGTAGTTCCGAATCTTTACAGGATCGTATGTTACAAACAATAGATGAAAAAAGTAGATCTTGTTTCATGGTTTACAGATAAATAAATAAAGATTTCTAAAAGCTGTGATTATTATAGACGAGCTCTGCTCTTGGCGCATCCGGGAAGTTAATTAGTAGTTTATTTGCTGTAATCTGTTACGTGGTTTCACACAATGGGGTTGAAGTGGGACGGGCTGACAGGCGCCGCTACGCTAATGATGAGGTGTTAGAAGTGTAACTGTGCTAATTGTGCTAAGGTGGTATTAGAAAACTGTGTAACTTTGGCTCGTTCAGCAAAAATGTTTCACAGCAAGGTGGCGTCTTGAGCGTTTTTGCTGAGAGGAGTTTCTTAGATTTAACTTTTAATTCTTCTTCTTATTTGGAAAGAATACTCAGGTATCCACCAAAGATCGATTCTGGGCCCATTTCGGTTTGTTCTCACATGGACGAATTCGCTTTTAACTTTAAAAATGATCTCATATCTTATATTTTAAGATATGTGGTCCCTCTGACTTATTCAAACCAGGATGCACAATGAGTCTCGTTTAAGAATAACCTCTTAAGATGCTCTTCGCCTGTGCAGGTGATTAAGAGGCGTGTGTTTGGCATGATCTTCTCAGTGAAAACACTTGACGAAGGTCATGATGCTGATTGCAGCTATTACATGACAAGTTGTTTCCCAAAGTCATCCTAAGTCCTAATAAAATGGGAAACCGAGCATCACGTTGAATGCTCACTCTCTCCGCGAGCTAATATGATGTTGGGAATGCTTTTGGGAAAATGAGTCCTACTTTATCACATTCACATGTGAAGAAATATATTTTTGGACTGCATGGGCTAGAAAAACACTCGAGCAAAAGGTTTTCTTCTTCTCATGTTGACAGAGTCCTTGAAAGAATCGCAAATCTTTCATTCATAAGCTTTATACCTTCCTCTCCAGGTTACCAAGTCAAAGTCTGAGTCAGTGAGTCATTTAGTTCATAATGAGATTCGCTAGGTTGTCATTCACTGGGTTAGTGATCCTCTCCTCTCTCATTCAGTGGGTCAGTGTTTGAGTCTGTGAATCTTTTGTTCAGCATGATCAATCTTTTTTTTTTTATCATGGCTGAGATTCATTCACTCTCTTTTTCAGTGGTTCAAAATTAGAGTCAGTGAATCTGTCAGTTAGGACAAAGATTGGCTCCTCTCTTGTTGACTCTTTTGCTCATGATTGAAATTCATTCGTTGCTTATTTCTCAGGTCTAATGTGTCAGAGAGGAGAAGAAACAACAGGATGTTAAATGCAAAATGCAGACGATAAATAAACAAATGAGTGAACTGGATGAAATCAGGGCTCTGCATCATCTTTTATGTGCCTCGCTGTAAAGCTATCCTTGTGGATTTGTGTTGGCGAGCGAGCTGTCTTCACATTTTTATGAGAGATGTGAAGGAACAGACAGAGCTGTCCAGCCTGGATTGTTTAATGGTTGACCTTTAGCTTGGTGCCTGTCGATTTAATGCCAAAAGAAAAAGTGGGAAAATGGAGAAAAAAATGGCAGAATGAACTCTGAATATCGGAGCTGATTAGAATGCATGCAGGGATGTTGGCTGTTCAGGAGAAGTAGCTGTTGAGGTTATTACTGACGGACACTTCTCTCCATCTCTTCGCTGCTGACTCCGGTGAACGATCACATTATTACTGCAAATCAAAAGGACCAGGAGACGTGACCGGAGCAGTCCAGAGAGAGTTTAAACTGGAACATCAGTGCCTGCAACAGATCTGTACATCAGTGACAGCAGGTTCGCCGGCGTGAGAACTAAACTGGGCTGTTTTTAGCTGGAAGCCGTAAAAACAGTCGCTCAGGGGCCTAAGAGCCACCAGGGGGAGCTGTAAGAACGCAGGGGGCAAGTAGGATGTCGCTTAGGGCCGCCAAAAGTTCAGAAATATTAATAATGGAACAGACAAATCACTAAAAAAATGAAAAGATGAAAAACAGATGGGAGTTAAAGCCAAAGAAATAATCAAAATAATCACAGAACTGCAACAAGCAGCAAAAACCCTGTACGTTTTTGTATCTTCAACGAGCGGACTTGATTATGAGCACGCGCGTGTGTGTGTGTGTGTGTGTGTGTGTGTGTGTGTGTGTGTGTGTGATGTATTGCGATGTGATTTGTGTGTTTCTGGTGCTAAATTGTTAGTCGATGCTGTATTTTGAGTGACTGTTAACTCTAATGGTAGCCGTTTTTAGGCTAATTTCACCCTGATGTATTGAATGACAGCCTGATTTTTATTTTCACATTTTTCTCAGTTACACCACAGCTGCTGTTGAATTCTGGTCAGAAGGTCAGAAGGTGTTGATTCATTTCCTAGAACAGCAGCTCTGACAGTAGTACAGCTGCAAATCAGAGGTTTATATTAATGCACTTGTTCTAATACGTTATGGTTTCTATAGTAACAGCTCATTCACAGGGACGTGTACAGCGGATGCTTCATATAAACAGATTTTTAAAAAAACGTGCGTAATCATTGATGTGGTGACGTTTTCTGCAAGGAGAAGTTTATGCAAAATTTATGGAAGGAGTCTCCAGTGTCAGTGCTTTGTAACAGTCAGAGGTAAAGCTGTAAGTTTAAGTTTTCCGACCTCTTCAGGACGGAGGAGTTTACGCTTCTTTGCGGTTTCTTGGTAACACGACAAGCTGCGTTTTTTTTGTCTTATTAACTTCAAGAGAGGAAAAAGAAGCTGGTGAGGGAACGACTGTTTATCGCTGCTGTAACGCGAGTAAGAACAGGAAGTAACTTATTTCACAGAAGTAAACTATAAATGGATGAAAGGAATGATGTCATTTTTTAATAAACTAAAATTGTGATTGTTGAAAAATTGCTGTGGTTGCTATGATGACTTATTATAGACTGGTGCTTTTTTAGTGATGACGGAAACATAACTCCTGTTTTCTTTTCACAGACGTTCAGATGGAGACGCAGTGTATCTGAGGTGAAGATCTCCTGCATGTAGAGTAGAGCGCTGGTCCAGGAGTGCGTCTCTGACAAGCTGATGGACGTTTATTATGAAACCCTGAGCCAGCGTAAGGCCCGGGAATTATGTAGCCCATAAAACATGGCCGAGTCCATAATGAAAACGGGGCCTTGAGACGGAACAATCACTACTTGAAATGTCACCCAGACTTATGAGATGACAGAAGGACCATCTCCCAGAGGTGTCCTTCAAATGACGAGAGGATGAGGACCAATAGCTGCTTTGGTACGTGGACTCAAACTCATGGGGTTCGTATTTAATAAACTGCATTCATGTTTTCAGTCCAGATGCACTCCTCAGTCATTATTCTTCATGAACAGACTGACAGAGCGCAGGAGGGATGATGCAATGTAACGTATAACGGTAGCGAGTCGATATCACGTGTTACGTGTAAACTACAGGAGAGCTGGAGTCCCTGAGCTTCTCCTCTCAATCAGTACAAGTGCTCTCCTGCCCCTAATTCATCTCAGCTGCGTTTCCAGTTACTGACAGGAGAAAGAGCAACAGCGCACTTTGTTTTTTTAATCTGTTTAGGCAACTCAAGCGTTCAGTTATCAGTTCTGAGGAGGCGAACTTACATCAAGCACCTGACATTCATCATGTTTAATGTTTCATATTTAATGGAATAAGCCTATAGTTCAAGAGCTAACAAAATTTCTGACTCTCACGCCCCTTCTCAGCCTCTCCCCTCTCAGCCACGTCCCTTCTCAGCCTCTCCCCTCTCAGCCTCGCCCCCTTCAGCCTCACCCGCTCTCAGCCACGCCCCCTCTCAGCCTCGCCCCTCTCAGCCACGCCCCTTCTCAGCCTCGCCCCTCTCAGCCTCGCCCCTTCTCAGCCTCGCCCCTCTCAGCCTCGCCCCTTCTCAGCCACGCCCCTTCTCAGCCACGCCCCCTCTCAGCCTCGCCCCTTCTCAGCCTCGCCCCTCTCAGCCTCGCCCCCTTCAGCCTCACCCGCTCTCAGCCACGCCCCTCAGCCACGCCCCCTCAGCCACGCCCATCTCAGCCACGCCCCTTCTCAGTTTAGCACTTCACTAACTCGCGGCTGGGAAACGGGTGACAACTGATCAGCCATGTGCGTAAACTTTAATCTTTCATCTTATAAATGTATTGTTGTTGTTGTTGTTGTTGTTGTTATTACCTGTTATATTGTCTACACTGTTAAGACTGAACATGTAGCTTTTTAATCATTTTCTTGGAATAATGATGAGAAACACTGGAGATAGAGTTTTGAGTGTGTGTGTGTGTGTGTGTGTGTGTGTGTGTACATGTGTGCTCTAAAGTGATGGTGATAAAATCTGTAGAGCACGAACACATCCATATGTTTCATTTATGCAGTGTACATATTGTTAATCGCTGTCTGAACGCAGCTCTAAACCGGATCTCATGATACACTCCAAACACTGTGTGTTTTTGTAACACAACATTGTGAACTGGGATCATACGAGCTCACCACACGAAACTCTCGTACACTGCAGATTAAAAAATTTAGATTTTTTCTGTAAGGAGAAAACATTTATGGAATTTATGGAAGGAGCCTCCAGTGTCAGTGCTTTGTAACAGTCAGAGGTTTTAAGGGTTTATGCCGTGCAGTTCTTGTTCTTGCTGCTATAACGTAAGTGAGAAGAGGAACTGACTTGTTAATCGGATGCTACACGTCATTACATGCAACAATAAATGGATAAAAAGCATGATGAGATGTTCTTTGATAAATTGAAATTCTAAATCATTGCCAAATTGCTGTAGTGTAAGAGGAATAAAACACATCAGGCTGTGCTGTTCTAGGAAACTAATCAAGCTCAGAGTGATGCCAGTAACTGGTTATTTTTCCATCACAGCAAACACACACATAGATTTTGTTATAAAATTGTTAAAAATGTGTAAATAAAACCCCAAAACAAAACAGTTGTTGCTAATAGAGTCGCACTTTTCCACTCGACCGCATCTGCGTTTATTTTATGATAAAAACGTGGTTTTTTTGGTCTTGCTCTGTGAGGCTCTGTGAGAAGGTCACGATGCAGAGCTGCACATGGAGGAAGTGTTAGAAAAGCGCCGAGACTATAACAGCACAAAGTGCACTGTAATACATTTTCACCCCGACTAGTTTGGCCCAAAAAGACATTAATCTTAAACGTTGCCTCGAGCTGCTTGACCAACAGGAAGACTCGCTGGCTGTTTGTGGGAGATAAAGTGAGCTAATCCTGAGGAGCGCCCTCTCAGCACCGAGCCGCTCATTTATACACACTCCGGACAGAAAACACTGCCAGCTCTCCAGACACTCTGACGTGTGTGTTATTGAGATTTCAGTGAAAATATAATGCACTCAGCAACACGGACCTGCATTTCATAGTGCTTACAGCAGTTCGATGATATATTTAAATATTTACAAATTCTGTAGTTTCTACAATTAAGAAAGTTTAAAAAAAAAATCCTTTTAATACTTTAAATGTATTAAAGCGGCTCACATGAACTTTACTGTAAAACTAGTCGATAAAATGATAAACCTTTATGATTTTAAAAGAACCTCATCTTGAGTCTTGATGAAGAAATGTGTAGCTTTAATTTATTTTCTTTTAGTGAAGCATCGTAAGCTAAAGCTCGGCATTGCTGGCTAATGATTAGCAAATAATAACGTTAGCTGATCTTCACTAAGTAGCCTCTTTCAAATAGCTAACCATATAGTGCACTTTTTTCTTGAACATATGAACATTCATAATAATAATAAGAAGAAACTACACGTTATGAATTCACTCTCAGTCTCACGTGTTTTGTTTGCGGCTTCTCTCTGTGCTTTTATTTATTTATTTAGCCCTTGTTTCTGGTCTGGTCCGGTCTCTGCCCCCCGTCCCGCCACTGGTCTGTTAAGAGATCAGATAACACTTTATTGATCCTAAGGGGAGGTTGGAGTGTTCCAGCAGCATGCATAAAACACGATGAAATGATATAAATAGTAAACCTATATAGAATGTATCATATACATCTATAGCTATGCTAAGCTAAGCTGCAGGAAGTACAGTATATTGTATTGCAGTTCTATACAGATTAGCTTTGTACTCACCTGTTGTGTCTTAGCTTCACGATTAGTTTGCTTTCTTAGATCCTTTGCATCTCATTGTACTTGGTGAAGACGTCTGGAGTGTATTCGTGCATTTCTGAGCGTTGTTTCCTAGGTTTTAAGTTTATATTGTGGTCATATACAGTATATACAGAAGGACTGAGCTGTTCCATGGACAGAATGACGGCTGAAGTGTAACAGCTTTACTGGTTTCAAATCTGGTGCATTAATACAGAAGTCATTTATTGTGTGTGTATGTGTGTGTATCGAGGATTTTTTTTATAATATAGAGGCTTAATTATAATATAGAGTGTAAATTACTCATTTTATAAAAGTAAAAAACCTCCAGTGAGAGTGCAGTGACCTTTTCTAGGTTTTCTTGTTGCTTTTAAGACTCCTGATGAAGAGCATGATTACTAGTTGATGTGTAAATATGGGAAAGAATAATAATAATAATAATAATAATAAAAAATAAACGGCATCATAAGCGTAGAATTTCACATCTTCTCCCCCGGTTTTCTCAGGGGTCTTCAGTTTCCTCCCACATCCCAAAAAAGCATGCAGTTATGTGGATTGGCTACGCTAAATTATCCCATGAGTGAGTCAGGCTATTATTGCGCGTGCGTGTGCGTGCGTGTGCGTGCGTGTGCGTGCGTGTGTGCGTGTGTGCGTGCGTGCGTGCGTGTGTGTGCGTGTGTGTGTGCGTGTGTGTGTGCGTGTGCGTGTGTGTGTTCTATCCTAAAACTGAACAATAACTGAATAAGAATATTTATTTATAGTTGAGAAAAAAAACCCCAATTTTCACTGCTAAAATTATTTAACAAGACGCAATCTAAAGTCTCTCCGTCAAATAATTCCTAAATTATCGAGCGCCATGTAAGAAAGTTGATGTCACTGGCGACATTGCAGGTTAAATGAGCAGGTTAAATAATAAATGCTTGAATAACTGATTAAAAATCTACTGTCGTTGTTGATAAAATAAGGATGATTTAAAAGCAGTTCTTGCTGGTGGACTCGGACTTTCAAGAGTTTCATATCGTAGACCTGCGCGCAAATTATCTTCAGATAAACTGGGTTATAAAGTGGTGTTTAGTCGTGTGGGGAACTTTTCCTCTAAACTGATGACATTTGAACTCCTGCAGTGAGACAGATTGCACTTTGGCACGGCCGCAAGACACACATTTATCACACGCCTAGTTAAGAGGGAAGAGTGTGTGAGGGCACAGGAAGCACTTACAGACGGAGATTACACCCGGCGATTATTATTTTTTTAAGAAGTTTAGGAGAATACAAAGTGCTATGCTTGCCATTTAAGTAAAAGGAGCTACACGTTTTAAAGTGTCCGGGTGCCATTTCTTCAATTTTTCTTTTCTTCAAAAACACGGAGAAGGAAAAGGCCACGCGTTACAAGATTGCCAGGCTTTTGTGTCACGTCTCTGAACTGTGTGTTCTGATTAAATTTGCTGTGAGGCGTACTTCTTGTAAGGTTTTTATTTATTTTTTTTGTCACATTTGACATTTTTTTTCACTGCAGTTCTGCACCTACTCCATCTCTGTCTGGTGTTCCCCAACGAGACCTTTTAACAGCACTAAATTAGATGTTTAATTGATCGACACTGACCTACTGAGGCTACACATTTTTGCCGAAACGTAAAAAATAATCGATTTTTTGTGGAAAATCAAAGTCGTCCCAGAGTAACTAATGACCTCGCTGGATTGTATTTTGAACAAGGTGAGAATACTGTGCCTGTGGACACATAAAAAAAAAAATTTAAAACAATCAATAGAGATTTTTGTTTTGTTGTAACATTTTAAAGAGAATTATTCTTCTTCTGTTGCTTTGCAGACGACACGTCGCTTTACATTTCTGAAATGCCTCCTGTTAAATAACTGCTTTTCCATAAATAAAGTGTGTGTGTGTGTGTGTGTGTGTGTAAAAACTTTTAAATTCATTTCATTTTGCCTTTTTTCTGGCAATTTTATCAGAATAAAGAAACATCTGTTAAACTCAATGCATTAAATGGCTTTGCATTCTTAATATTTTCCTGAGGGTGCAGAAACTTTTTCCTATTTCTCTGCCTCCAGGTCAAGAGAACAAAGCTGGCAAAAGTAATGAAATGTTTAATTTAAAAAAAGTTTTGCAAAAGTGTTGAAAAAAGAATCTCAATTGTTTAGACTTGATGGCAATATTTAAATATTTCTCAACTGCCTGAAGCCTGGAAATTCTTTATAATATATATATATATATTATCATTTATAAAAACCTCTATGTGTAATTTATGTTTTGTCGTTATTTTCAACATTATAAAGTTTTGTAGTATGGAATCAATACCAAAACTATTCTTCAGTTATATACAGATTAAAAGCACCAAATTTTTAATCTGTATATAAAACTGAAAAAAACACATACACACAAAAAAACACCAAACAAATTGAGAAATTGTAAAGTGTTGTATTATGTTTTTCTTCTAAGTTGTAAAGTTTTGTTGTATGGTAGCGTTCTCAAAACTGTACCGCACTTATACGTTTAAAACAGTACGTTTTTTGTAAAGCTTTGTAGTATGGTTTTTAGAAGTCGTAAAGTTTTTTTGAATTTGTACTAAAGTTTAATAAAAGTTGTAAATGAAAATGTAAGGTTTTGTAGCATGGGTTTGTAAAAGCTGTGATGTGTTGTACTATGGTTTTGTAAAAGTTGAAAAGCTTTGTAATATGGGTTTGTAGAATCTGTAAAGTTTTGTAGAAGCTGTAAAGTTTTGTAATATGGGTTTGTAGAAGCTGTAAAGTTTTGTAGAATCTGTAAAGTTTTGTAGAAGCTGTAAAGTTTTGTAATATGGGTTTGTAGAATCTGTAAAGTTTTGTAGAAGCTGTAAAGTTTTGTAATATGGGTTTGTAGAAGCTG
>CM074983.1:26467816-26497624 GCA_037576825.1 Pangasius krempfi
TTTTGTAGAATCTGTAAAGTTTTGTAGAAGCTGTAAAGTTTTGTAATATGGGTTTGTAGAAGCTGTAAAGTTTTGTAATATGGGTTTGTAGAAGCTGTAAAGGTTTGTAATATGGGTTTGTAGAAGCTGTAAAGTTTTGTAGAAGCTGTAAAGCTTTGTAATATGGGTTTGTAGAATCTGTAAAGTTTTCCAATATGGGTTTGTAGAATCTGTAAAGTTTTCCAATATGGGTTTGTAGAATCTGTAAAGTTTTGTAGAAGCTGTAAAGTTTTGTAGAAGCTGTAAAGTTTTCTAGAATGGTTGTAATCACTCCCAAAACTATACTGCAGGTGTATATAGATCAAAAGCACTACATTTTTTTTGGTAAAACATGAAAGGTTTGTAAAGCTTTGTAATACAGCTTCCTGATAGCCTCTCTGGTGTGATTAATTAACTACAGAAAAATAAGACGGATCTCATGATGCAGTATTCAGACTGTGGCTGTGTTTCTCTGGTGTTGGTGATATAGATGGGTGTTAAGAACACTGCTTATAATTCATCGTAATTCTAACACTATTGTAAACATTACAACAGGATGTCAGTGTGTCCAGATGGATTGAAAGGATGCTTGCAGCTCGTCACTGTTATAAACTTTTCTCTTTTTTGTTGTCGGCTGCAGGCCAGTTGTTTGGATGAGAACACCTCAGGTTCAGTCCGAGTCATAGCCTTTCCTCTTTTTTTGATCATGGGAGGCTGTTCTTGTTGACCTTGTATTGAAACACGGCTGTGTGCTGCATTAGAAACAGTCTTCCATCTGAAGCCCTTCTCGCCACGGTGCTGAGCTCCGGCGTGTCAGATATTGAGGTAAACACTCAAATATGCACTCTTACGTGTGGTGAAATGTGGTTATACTTATTCATAATTCAGTAAGATTGAAGTATAAGAATTGTTATAAACTACAGATTCGAATTGTGGACTTGGCAATGAAAAAAAAATATCAGTAAGTGATGTGGATATTGCAGAGAAAACTGAAGAATTGTAAAACACTAGGTTGTAGGAATAGACCGCCCTTGAATCATAGGAACTTGTGAATATAGGACACTCGGAACATACGGCCTTAAGAACATAGGCTCCTCGAATCTTACGGCCCTGCAAACGTGTGGCGTTAGGAACAGAGATCACTGGGAACATACTGGAGGTCCCTGGGAAAATAGGGCCCTTGAAACACAAGGTGATTATAGGACCTTATGAACATACGCCCCTTGAAACATAGAGCCCTAGGAACATAGGGGCCTTGAAATATACAAACTTCTGAACGTAAGGCCCTGGGAGCCCTGCAACGTAGGGCCTTGTAAACATAGAGTACCAGAAACATAGGTCCTAAAGAACATTCTGGGAACACTGGACCATGGAAACGTCGGGCTCTTGAGAATTAGGACCTTTTGAACATAGAACCCTATAAATATAGGACGTTATGAACAAAGGTTCCTGGGGACATAATGTCCTCAAATCATAGCGTCCTAGTAACATAGGGCTCTAAGCAGTGGGAATATTGGGCCTTAGAATATAAGCTCCTGGAAGAGTAGCGTCCCAGGAACACAGGCCCTGAAAACATAGAGCATCAGACACCAGACAACGGCCACTACCAGTTTTTATCCGGTTTTGGATGTGGTTTTATACGGAAAGTGTATAAACAGTTTTTAAGGAACAGCTGTGGATATCGGAGCCGCTCATGTGATAGTAACGGACTGAACGCAGACTTTAGTTTCTCCTCAGATTTACTTTGTATTCAGACTTTTTTGACCTCACGATGTTGAGACGTGTCCAGAGACTCAGGATATTTCAGTGTTCACTTCCCCATTACTGATTCCGCATCTGGACCCAAAGGAGGAACGGAACTGACTTTACTTCTGTTCATGTTTAAGAATGCATGAGTTTATTGTGTTTAAAGTGCCTCTTTTCTGTGCGGTAGAAAGGAAAAAGTATGAAGGATCTGGAAAAGGGCTTTTGTTTCTTTTAAAAATAGCTCTCGCCAGCGTCAGGGCTGAGTGACCCATTTGAGCGGAGGTTGAAAACACACTTTCAGCGCTAACGTCGAGAACCTGGGGAAAGAGCGGAAGATAAATGGCCGTGATAAAACCATCTCTCTTCATAAGGAAGGAGAGAGAAGACCCTTTCGAACCTCAGCTGAGGAATCTCCCGTCCCAGGAAAATCATTTAGGACACGGCCGCTTCGGGAAAGTACGCTGAGGAACGGATGATGGATATCTTCATGATGAAAAAAAAGCTGGTGGAAGATTGCATTTCTCAAATTTAAATGAGGCCCACACACACACACACACACACACACACACACACACACACACACACACGCAAAATAAAGTGCTGCGGAGCATCAAACTCGATTGTCTTATTACATTTATTCAATTTTATTCGTGTTAAAGGCGTGAGGATGTTTCAGTATAATCGTATGCTGTGAAATATGCATTTTAATATTCAGTAATAAAGTTAAATTCTGCTTTTTAACGAATTTTTCACGCTGGTTCCTACCTACATGATTTTTGAAAGAGTTATTGAATACACACTGGACTACAAAAGTTTGTGCCCCCATGGTTTATGACTGGGAAATGGGAACCAGTAGTTCATATATATATAAATAATGTATTTATTACAAAAAAGGGGGTACAAACTTTTGCACTCAACTCAATATTCTGTGTCAAATAAGTTACACAGTGTACAGCTGAGTGCAAAAGTTTGTACACCCAAATGGTTTCTAGTAGAAAAAATGTTAGCCAAATGTTACAATTCATCTATTAAAAATATATAAATAATAAATATTTCCAGGTTATTTTCTAAACTTGCTGTACCATTGCTGTGTTAATTCTTCTTTCTTTCTTTCTTTCTTTCTTTCTTTCTTTCTCTACTTTTATTTTCTCCCTATCTTTCTTTCTATGCCTCTTAGCTAAAAATAACAGTGCCCAAATGACTAAAGTATTTTTATTTGTCCAAATTACCTGCAAAAGCACTTCACCAAAACAACTGTTTGTTTGTTTGTTTGTTTGTTTGTTTGTTTGTTTGTTTCTTTCTTTCTTTCTTTCTTTCTTTCTTTCTTTCTAATTTTTCTTTTACTTTTTACTTTTACCCTTTCTTCCTTTTTTTCTTTTTCATGCTTTTTTTTTTTGGTCTGGTTTCATTTTATTTAATTTTCTCATTTTTCTTCCATAGTATTTTTGTTCCTTCTTTCTTTCCATTCTTTTATCTCTTCTACACTTATTTCTCTTCCTCTCAACCTCCTTCATTTATTTCATTCTTTCCTTTCTAATTTCTTTACAAAGACTAAATGACTGAAGTGTTTTTATTTGTCCAAATTAGCGGCTGAAACTCTTCCCCAAACAGCTTTATTTTTCTTTCTTTATCTTTTCTTCTCCTTTTTTCTTTTTCATGTTTTTTTTTTAATTTACCACCTTTTTTATTCTTTATTTCTCCCTACTCCTTCCTTGTCTTCTCACTATCCTTCTTTTCCTTCATTTTTTCCTTTCTATTTTTTTGGAAGCCAGCCACAAACTATTTATTTATTTATGCACTTAGGCTTCTATTAGATTTTGCAGAACTTTTATATATTGTTGGGAAAAAAACGAACGAACGAACGAACGAACGAACTTGCTGAGAAATCGCTTTCTCTTGAACACGTGAGACCTTTTTTCCCATCATGCCTGGCTCTCTTCCTTTACGCCAGACTCCCGTAGGTGAGTGTTGATGTCTGTGCTGAGATCGGATGTAATGCCCAAGTGTGTGATCGTAGAGTGTTACTCAGAGACCTGCCTAGCTAGCGATAGATAGATAGATAGATGGATAGATAGATAGATACATAGATATATAGAATCGCAGCACAGATGGCAGAAAACACCCTGGAGAGTCCCTGTGATTAACACGTCGGACATTTTGGCCGTCTCTCTGCAGGGACATGAGGAGTGTATCGACACAGTGTGTGTAAAATTGATCAGGACTGATTCATGAGTGCAGCTCTGTTCAATGCACACACACACACACACACACACACACACACACACAGACATGTGTGTTTATGATCCTTACAGGTTTAATTGAGCGGGATGCCTTTCCTAAATGAGCTAGAAAACATTTCCAGGCTGGTTAAGCCCTCGAGCCGGCGTGTGATGAATGGCAGGCTCGTTAATTTACACCGAAACTCTCGAACCATCGCAGCTGCTGTTCCGGGTTCGACCTGCGAGTGTGTGCAGGCTCAGAGGCTCTATCGATTCCTCAGTGTGTTTTGCATCAATTCCAAGCAGAAACACTGTAAAAGTGTAAAACAAGAGATGCTTGAACTGAAACACAGAGCAGGAGGATTGCGTCATAAAACCCCCAGGCTTACCTGCAGAGCTGCTGAAAAGAGCTGCGTTCAACGTGGGATCTGATCTTCGGTTAGTTCGATAAAACCTCTCTTACCCACGGCATTTAAGGACAATAAAAACAGTTCAAAATAAAATGTAGGACAAAAAAATTGTTTGGGGCAACAACCCAAAAAAATTTTTAAATAAATAAATAATATTATTAAGATGCTTTGGGGCATAAAATAACATTTTCATTCATTAGACATCTTTAACTATCACAAAAAAAGGAAAAACAAACAAAGGTAAAATAAAGCAGGGGGCTGGCGTCAACAATTTTGAAAACAAATAAACAAATAAATAAATAGATTTTGTGGGTAATTTGAATAAATAAAAAAACACTTAGCATTTTCCTTTTTTTTTTTTGAAGTGTTTTCTTCATTCTTTCTTTCTGATCCATTTGATCATTTTCTCCTTTCTTTCTCTCTTTCTGTTACTTTTACAGTTTTCTACAAATCATGTAAAACCCCCAAAGTCATATTATATTAAAATCATACAATGTGATGGATTTCCTATTAATGAGAACATCGACTCCAAAGACAGATGGAGAGAGAGAGATGAAGACAGAGAGATGAAGAGAGAGAGAGATGAAGACAGACAGAGTTTTCTCATTATTGTACACATTTTTCCTCTCGTCTCTCCCGGGTTTTTCTGCACACATCCGTCACTGCAGTAAGGACAGCCGTCTCTCTGAAGTCAGATCACTGATGCAGGATGAGGAACTCGCTGTGGGACCGAGACGATGTGTCGCATCAACAGCACTTACAAATGTCCTGCGATTTCTGAGATGCAGCATATGGATCATAAACAACTTTTCAGCAGATGGTTTGGGGAGGAAAAAAAAAGGAAAAAAAATGGTTTATAAAGTAACCGTTTAATATACGTCAGACCTTTCAGAATGAAACAAGTCAAACTCGGCGCCAAGGGCAGTCGCAGGGACGCCTCCAATTTCCCCTTCAAATAAACTTCAAACAGGAAGGAAACTTCTGAAGAAAAACCACTGTAGACACCTTGCTGTGACGTCGACCCTGTTTGGGTCAAATGGTTCATCTGCTGGTGACAGTTCCATATCAATCCTACAAGCATTCACCCGCTCGTTCTTGAGATGATGCGCTAAAGGGAATCTTGGACAGACGCACACATGGACAGCCCAAAAACATAAAGCGTCCAGCACCATCTAGTGACGGAGGCACAGAAGGTTAAGGATATAGTTTAAGACGACAAAAACAAACACAATGAGGAATAGTGAGATCGGCATTTTCTTGTCATAATGATTAGCAAAACAAGCTGTAAAAAAAGAGTTTTGCTGCTTTTGATTTACTTTTGAAGCAGGAAGTAAGATCAACCTGTGTGAGTCCGAGCTACAAACTGCGGAAAAAACATGGACGCCTCCATGGTTGTCTTTTTTATAACAACAATCTAGCCAGCTAACTATGATGAATGGTGTATATTTAGCTCAAAACAGAGACCTGCCTACTCAGTGTTATTGATTCAACAAGTGAATGTTTACTGCTTATGATGTGAGCGGCCATTTTGATTTGACGTCACTTGCTGAACTTGGAGTCGAGAAGACCACCCCAGGTTCCTGAGGAGGAATGCTGAGCTGGGGGGGGCGTTTACTTTGGTTTTTGATGGTCGGAGATTGGGGAAGTATGAGTTGCAACCTTTAGTTGAATGCAGCTTTAGGTGTATATATATATGTGTGTGTGTGTGTGTGTGTGTGTGTGTGTATTAAACACGTTAACGTATTGCTGTGGAATTGCTGTGGAAATTTCGGCTTTATTACACACTGCTCTCTTTGAGGAAACTAAAACATTCGAATCAACAATCCTGGGAACAACATGCTCGAAAAACAAACAGATGGAAAATGAGTGTGTGTGTGTGTGTGTGTGTGTGTTTCATTATAAACCCCCCTGAGAGAACAAGCTGTTCCTCTAACTCGCTGTGAATTTTAAAGCCTTGACGTAGCGTGATGTTGAATGATAGGTGTGTACCGTGTTCGAGGCTGAAACAGTGTGTGCTGTTTGCTGTTTACTGCGTCGATATGAGATGAATAAACTCACCTGCTGAGTCGAATGTACCACTCGGGGGTAATGATGACTGACGTTCAGGAACCGGGTCCTGAACAAGAATAACACTGTCAATTTTTTTATTTAAAAAAAAAAATTCAAATTCTTTGAAAAACTATCCAAGACATACACTGCACGCATAATTATTAGACAATTTATGTTTTTCTTGATTAATTTTACTGTTGAAGAGATATAATGCTATCAGTGAGTCAGAAACTTTATTTTGTCTACAAAAAATACGTTTAATAAAAAAAGTGTGATCTGTCTCTCTCTCAGGGGAATTACAACAACTTTCTCAAATAACTTTCCCTATAATATAATTATTAGGCAATTAGATTATAAAGGATTTCTCTCCAGAGTGTAATAGTAAACAAGAATCTTTAAACAAATATATAATAGAAAACAAAATAACTTTTTTTTGGTATTCAGTGGCCAGTAATAGACGCTCTTCTTTTCAGTGACTTTCATGAGCCATAGAATTAGTCAGTGTCTTTATTTATTCTCGATAAACTCTAGCTGAAGCAGCCACCACAGCCTCCCAGATGCGGTTCAGAGAGGCCTCACTCTCGAGAAGGACCCACAAGTTCTCGGTTGGGTTTAAATCGGGTGAGGAAGGGGCCATGTCATTATTCTGTCATCTCTGAAGCCTTTGCAGGGCCAAACAGGCCAAACAGTGGAGTACATGGTTGCCTGCGATGGAACATTGTCCTGCATAATGGACTTCTTGAATGCTGCTGCCTTCTTCTTCTTGTACCACTGTTTGAAGAAAGTGTCTTCCAGAAACTGGCAGTAGTTTTAAGAGTTCATTTTCAGTCCATCTGCAACCCAAAAAGGTCCCACTAGCTCATCATTAATGATAGCAGCCCACACCGTTACTCCGCCCCCACCCTGCTGTTGGCCGACTCGAACTGATGCCCTGTGTCCATTAGTGATCCAATCACGGGCTCGGCCGTCTGGTTCTTTAGCGGTCACGCTCATTTCACCGGTCCATAAAACCTTTGAAAAATCAGTTCTCATGTATTTTATGGCCCGATCTTGATGCTTGTGATTTTTGTTAAGTGGAGGTCGTGTTTCAGCCTTCCTTTCCTCTGCAATGTCTCTGAGAACCTGACACCTTGTACTTCTCGAGACTCCAGCTAGGATGCAGTTCTGGAAAATGGTGGCACTGGAGGCTAAAGGGTTCCTGATGGTTTCACGCTTAATGCTCTGCAGGTCTTTTGCTGTCAATTTGCAACTTTTCTTCTCAAAACCTTTTTTTTGTGACACTGCTGTCTATTATTAATAAACTGCTTGATTGTAAAATGGTCACACTTTAATAGTTTGGAACTTTTTATAGTACTGCATCCTTCTGCACGTGTGAATTTGAGGTGTTTGCCTCTTTAAGCCACACCTTCCCTCATCAACATCCCTGTTATTAAGATTGCTGTGGTTGGGAACTGGAAACATGTGCTTGGAAAAAATATATGATCAGATTATCGACTTGCCTAGTACTCATGCACGCAGTGTAATTTAATGTGGGACATCATAAAATAAGCTAGAATGATCATTTATACACATTATCACTTGGCATGTTCAGCACCGACACACAGACCAAACATTGCATGCCATTTTTTGTAAATTTTCCCCCTTGTTAATTATTTTGTGTTGCTAAAACCCATTATTATTTCTTACATCATGTGGCCCCAGTTTATGCTGTTGACTTGAAATATTCTGAGTATAAAGCCGGCCTTTTCTCTTTCCATTCTTGTCATCAGTTCCTGTTGCTATGGTGATTAATTAGTTGCTTGTTACCTCTCTGTCTTTCCTCTGTTTAAATCCTCTCACCCTGATTTACTGCAAGCGACATGGTCTATGCAGGATTAACTCTTTAACATCAGCAAAATAACATGTATTGTATGGTCTTACTAGTTTCTTGTCTGGTTTTAGTTTTATCAGGGCTTAGTATTGTCTAGTTTTAGTCTGGTCTTAGTATTGCCCTGTCTGGTTTAAGTTTAGTAGCCTAGTCTTGTTTGGTCTTAGTCGAGTCTAGTCTGGTTTTAGTCTTTACTGGTCTTTGTCTTGTCTAGTCCTAGTATAGTCTTGTCTGCTCTTGGTCAAGTCTGGTCTTGTCTAGTCTTACTCTTGTCTGGTTTTAGTCTTGTTTGGGCTCATTCTTGTCTATAATGAATCTTTTCTGGGATTAATATTTTCATGTCTGATCTTAGAGTTATCTGGTCTTAGTATTGTTATGTCTGGTTTTAGATTTGTCTTGTCTCAGTCTTAGTCTTCTCTGGTCTTGGTATTATCTTATCTGTTTTTCGTTTTGTCTAGTTTTTGTCTCGTCTGGTATTAGTCTTGTCTTGTCTGATCGTAGTCATGTATGGTCTTAGATTGTCTGTGTGTTTAAAGTTCCAGAATTGTAACTAGATTTTAATGGTTCCTCTTGCACCATTAACCATATTTCGTCACTCACCACATTCCAGTACATTTATACATTTAAGCCTAACGTTTTTCTTAAAAAAAAAAAGAAAAGCATCTGATGAAAAAATGGTAGACCTTTGGAAATTGAGTGAAAGATTGCTGTACATTGAGTGTGCTGGATTTCTCAGGTGCTCAGCTGTACAATGATGGTCAAAAAGAAAACAGAGCTGAGATTTATCTTTCTTAAGGGCCTTGGAGAACGAGTGTTTGTGTGTGTGTGTGTGTTTTGTCTCGATAAAGGCAGGAGTAGAATGTGAAACAGCTGAGCTGAGCTTCGTATCGTCAGGTAATGGCTCACTGGCGGCTTTTCAGCTTCGGTTGGGTTTTTCCACTAAAATAAAACTTCATCCACTTGAGGCAAAACAGTAACTTTAAAGACTGACATTTAGTTTAATGCTAGGTCTAAGCATTGCAAAAGAATCATAAAGCTAACTATCTTAGCAACATATAATGGAGCCTTATTGCAATCCAGTGTCCTTTAAACTATATGCAGGCATATTGTACTAAGCAGATGTCTTGGATTAAACGCAGTTATGATTGCAGAGGATTGTTGTTCATATGACATATCAGGTATGAGTGTCAGTAGTCATGGTTGGAAAACTCTTTTCCAGTGATCACCTTCAACCGATTGCTTTATTTAGTCCACTGTTGGGGCTCTTTGCCTTCAATTACATGCTCTGGGGCTTATAAGAAGCATCAGTAGTATAGCAAAGCTCAAAAATACTGCTCCAGTAGTGTTAGTTGCATAAACTCAACACTAACAATCCAGTGGGCCCAGGTTCACCATGTAATTGGGTTGGGGGGTGAGGAGCACATCTCCTCACACATCTCTGTTAGCACCTAGACTGGAAACTGCACTGGGTAAGGGCTACAGATTTGAACGGTCACCTACCTTCAGTACAGGACTCTCAAATCACTGGTGATAAGGTTTCTGTAGCCTTCTCATGCTTCTTAGACTGGAGTAAATGAGGTAGAGGTTGATATCTTTCAGGTCAGTACAGACTCTAAAAATGAACACTTCTCTAGTCTATCCAGCACACAGGGCTGAGGAATTCCCAATGAGAGAAGCCTCCTGCAGAACAAGGGATGCTCCCCCCATCTGGTTATTCTATTAGCTTGTTCCTTGAAGTCTATACCTACAGCTAAGTGCCGTGATTCCAGGGACACTGGACAGAGGTATCATTATGGAGCCCACCTGCTCTGTAGTACTGGTATAGGAAAAAGATGGTTCCTTTAGATTCTGTGTAGAGTATAGCAAATTAAACACAGTGTCACACAGGCATGTCTTCCCCCTCCCATGGATAGAAAAGTCATTGACTGGACTGAAGTAAGCCCTCCGGTACATGATGTCTGATTAGGATATCGGGTATTTGAAATGACCCCTGAGGATCAAGAAAAAAAGCCTTCGCTACACCACTGGTTCTTTTATGAGCTCTAACAAGATTTGTGCAACATTCCGGCATCTTATGCAGATTTCTGGATTAACTTGAAAAACTCATAGTCAATTTCTTCAGAAATGCTGTAGATGTCTGGAACAAGTGTTCATATGGATCCACCATTTAAAAGGAAGAAAAGGAAAGCATTAAAAATCATAGGACAGGGTTAATTATTTTTGTTCACTGAAAAACAGAACATAAATAGTGGACAGCATTGGATGGGTAATTATCAATAGTAATGTTATTGCAAAGACATTGGGCATTACTGTATTTTCCCCTTAAGAAGCAATAAGACTCATTAGCATGCTGTGATAGGTTGGACCCATGAGTGGACCCATGTGGTTAGTGATCAGTGTAAAAAACAAACAAACAAAAAAAAAAACAGGAGGGGGAAACATTTGCTGGACGGACAACCAGGAAATGGAGCGACGGTGCAATCTGAGGAAACCACAGCTGTTTTTCGGCGCTCGCAAAAACAACCCGTGGTCATTTTTCTTGCTTACTGACATTGTGATGTTCTTCCCTGTAGTTAAAACAGCTAAAACCATTTTGCATTTTATACCTTTAGGTCAGATGAGGAGGGTCAGCTGAGGCTTAAGACAATGAAAAGTGATTATGGACTGCTGAGAAGTCGTTTTTTCTGCCTGTTTATTTTAATATAGAGCAATTTTAATGCTCTTAATACTTGTGGGTCGTTTGTGTTGTGATAAGTGTAGTGTAACTGTAAATGGTAGAATACACTGAAGGAACCGCACGGCATTTGGAGTGAAATTGAACAGGATTAATGTTTAATTTCACATTATAAGCAGGGCCTTTTCAGATAGAGCCATATATTAAATCCTCCATCTATCCCTGATTTAAAAAAAACAGCCAAAATAATATTTTTCATATTTTTACATATTAGCATTTAGGTAGCTTTTATTATTTATTTGACATTTACTGGTAGCTTTAAATTACTTTTATACTATTGTATGTTTTTCTTAACATTTTTTTATATAGTAAATATTATTTATAATTTTATTGCTTGTTTCTGGCTATTATTATTATTAGCATATTTTACATTTTATTTTTGTTCTTTATTTCTCTCTCTTTTTTTTTTTTTACTTTACACTGTAAAGCACTTTGGCCTTCTTCTTTCCTATCTATCTATCTATCTATCTATCTATCTATCTATCTATCTATCTATCTATCTATCTTCATCTGAAGCAGTCCGAGTGTGTGTGTGTGTATCTTCACCATCCTCCTCAGTCTGTAATAACACACACTGCCCATGGTTTTGTCTCCCGAAGTCTCTGATCTGCTTCTGGTTTATAATTACATCGAGGCTTTATCACAGGAGACACTGATCGTGAGAATTTCATACTGACCGTGTGGGAAGTGTCAGGCTCCATCTAAACTCCATGACCACATGACATCTTTTTTTCCTCCTCCCTCCTTCGTCGAGCCGCTCTCAGTGCATATTCATACACGACGGGAATCATTCCTGCTGTCTGCTCATGAATATTTCATATTTCAGCGGAGGAGTACGTGAAGAGGAAGGTAACAGGTTTGATCTGAGTGGAGCTGCAGTTCTTGTGCAAGCAGGAAGAAATCCTAAACAGACTCTTCATGTAGAAAATGGTGGAAGGGGTTGAATAATTTCCTAGAACAGCAGCTCTGACAGCAGTGCAGCTGCAAATCACAGGTTTATATTAACGCACCCGTTCTAATAGGTTATCGTTTCTATAGCAACAGCTCATTCACAGGGACGTGTACAGCGAACACTTTACATAAGCGGATTGAAAAAAAGTGTACGATTGTTGATCTCTGTGAAGAGGCACTTATTTAACATTTGTGGAAGGCGTCTCCAGTGTCAGCACTTTGTAACTTTTGTAGTGTCGGTGCTCTGTAGCCAGAGGTAAAGCTGTGACTTTAGGTTTTTGGACTGCTTCAGGACAGAGGAGTTTTGTGGTTTCTCGGTAACGTAATAAGCTGTGTTTTTTTTTTTTTCAAGAAAAAGTGAGGGAATGACTGTTTATAGCTGCAATAACTTGAGAGAACAGAACCTAACTTAACAATGCTAAATGTAATGAACAGAGACAAAAACTATGATGTGTCATTCTTTAAGAAATAAAGGATTCTAATTGGTGGAAGTTACTGTGGTATAAGAGGTGTAAAACGCTTGGGGACATGCTGTATCGGAAAATCGATCAACTCCGAGGTGGTCGTCACTCAGTTCTGTTTTGAATGAAAGCAGTGTTTGTTTGTTTTTTTAATGACTCTTCTTTCTACCAATTTTTCATTAACTGAAGCTCAATAACATGTTCACAAATATAACTGCTAGGAACCTGGTGTATAAAATGGCAGCTATTATTCCATCCTGGGAAAGTGATGACAGATCAGGAGTTACACGGAAGAGTGAGTCAGCCGGAGAGGTGGCGAGGAAGTGATGTGTGTTTTTGTTCAGGAGGATGGAGAATGACAGACATGGATCGCTTTGGATTTTAAGGATGGTTTGCACTGAAAGCCGTTTCCTTTCAGCTTTCAAAGACACTTTCAGCTGACATCACAGACACGCCTCTTCCTCTCAGCGCACAGACACGCTGAAGAAATAATGCACAAATAAAAATGGAAGTGAAGAAAGCGAGAGAGCAGCACAGGACAGAGTGAAGGACCTTCATGGCTTATTTTTTTTTTTAAATAAAAATGGAGAGACTTTTCATGTTGATTAAAAAAAAACCAGTCAGTGTGCTGGCTGTAACCATAACAACGCCCTTACCAACCCTAGCTGTGTCGACTAAATACCTAGCCTAGCCTGCTCTCAAGAGCAGATTATTGTGTAGTCAGGTATTGTGTTGTTGTGTAGGTGTGTGGTGTGTAGTGGAGTATTGTGTAGTTGTGTAGGTGTGTGGTGTGTAGTCAAGTATTGTGTAGTTGAGTAGTGTGGAGTTGAGCAAAGCTGAGTATTGTATAGTCAAGTATTGTGTAGTCGATGCTATTTTGACTACAAGTAGTATATTTCATGCACAAATACTACACAGACATGTGCGCGCACACACACACACACACACACACACACACACACACACAACCCTGTTTTATGGTTTCTGTTCCTGGATATGAGGTACAGTACCACGCTGGGTACTGCACAGGGTTTCTGACACGGTTTCTCGGCTCAGTGTGACGCTCTCTGCAGGCTGGTGAGGTGTGAACCACTGCATTCACACTCTGAGACAAAAAAACCCAGTAATATTATAATGTTATCTATCTATCTATCTATCTATCTATCTATCTATCTGTCTGTCTATCTATCTATCTATCTGTCTGTCTATCTATCTATCTATCTATCTATCTGTCTATCTATCTATCTGTCTGTCTGTCTATCTATCTATCTATCTATCTGAAAAGTTTCCTATTGTGTTTTTCAAAAATAGATTTTAATCTCTCACCAAGGATCTTAGCATAACTCGTTTATGACATAAACAATGTAAATTTAAACATTTCCTGCTGAGGTGCAGAAGTGCATTATGGGTAGTTTGGAAGTGAAAACACGATGGTGTCTTTACTCTGTTTAGAAGTTCAAAATAAAACCTCAAAGTTTGCAGTGTTTCACAAAGGAAATGTGGTGAATCTGTTTAATCCTACTTCTGTGTCCCCCTGAGAGTCGCTTATTCGTGTGTTATTAGAAAAAAAGGCCTTCAACTGGCTCATGGATTCGCACATAATTGGGGGGAAAGATGAAAGAAATAATTTACTCCCAATTGAATCAGCACTGGGAAGGCAGGATGGAGAGAATCCCTCGCTTCCCAATTCGAACCGAGACACTCGAAATGAGATTTCTTTCCTCCTGACTACAAAAAAGTCTCAGAGGAAAGAAGTGGTGTTGTTAAAGCGAGATGCTCTGGTGACCATATTACTGAGAGAGAGAGAGAGAGAGAGAGAGAGAGAGAGAGAGAGAGATGAGAATTATAGTGGTTTTAGATGGATGAAATGGAAGACTGGATGTGATTTTCCCGTCCGTCTCTTTGCACTCAGGAACACGGACCTGCTCTCATATTGCAGTTATCACAGTCCTGAAGGAAATTCCGGCTCTTCATCTTCCCACTCCGGCTCTTTGCAGCTCCATTACTGCCATCATTCACTCTCCTCCTCCTCCTCCTCCTCCTCCTCCTGCTCTTCATCTTCATCTTCTCTATCCCACACACCACCGCTTACATCACCAGCACCATCAATACCATTGCATCATGACCATCACCAACACTGTCATCACCAGCATCATCACTAACACCAACATTAACAGCAACACCATCAGCATCATGACCATCAACATCAACACCATCACCATCACCAGCACTATCACTAACACCAACACCAACACCATCAATACCACTATCACCATCATCATTACCAACACCATCAGCATCATGACCATCACCAGCACTATCACTAACACCATCATCAACATCAACACCATCACCAGCACTATCACTAACACCATCAACAACATCAACACCATCAACAACATCAACACCATCACCAGCACTATCACTAACACCAACACCAACACCATCAATACCACTATCACCATCATCATTACCAACACCATCAGCATCATGACCATCACCAGCACTATCACTAACACCATCATCAACATCAACACCATCACCAGCACTATCACTAACACCAACACCAACACCATCAATACCACTATCACCATCATCATTACCAACGTCAACACCATCACCAGCACTATCACTAACACCAACACGTTCAGAATTACCACCACCACCACCATCAATACCACTTTCACCATCATCATTACCAATATTAACACCAACACCATCAGTATCATGATAATCACCAACATCATCTCCAGCACTGTCACTGTCACCAACACCTTCAGCATCACCAACACCATCACCAGTACTATCACGAACACCATTACCAACATCAGCACCATCAGCATCACAATCACCAACACCAACAACAGCACCATCAATACCACTGTCACCATTTCCAACACCAACATCATCACCAACACCATCACTGTCATGACCATCATCACCAACACCATCACCAACACCCACACTATCACCAACACATCACAACACCATCCTGACCATCACCAACAAACACCATCACCAGCATCATCACCAACACCATCACCAATACCATCACCACCAACAGCAACACCATGACCATTATTATCACAATCACCAGCACCAGCATTATCTCCAACAGCGACCCCATTCATTAGCTCATCTTACTGAGCTTCCACACACTTGCAGCTAGCCATCATAGCTAACTTTGCGTCACTCCTGTTTTGGGTTTGGGTTCTGTCTCCGCCTCTCTTCTGTCATTGGTTGGTTGCCCAAATAAGTGCACCTGCCCTGAATTCACTTCTCGATTGGTTTGGGTGTTTATTCACTGCTTCTTCCTTATTTCAGTGTGTTTCTAAGCCTTTTTCCATCCCTGTGTCTTCCAGTCTTCCAGATCGTGCCCACCTTTTCGTTTCAATCACGGCTCTTTTTTCCCCAAAGATATGAACTTTGATAATGACTCTTGGAACGTCTTTAATAAAGAATCCTCTAAGTTTCCATCCTGCCTCGAACTGCGTGCCACATTAATGAGCTAATGTCATCTTCCACATTTCCGACTAACGCTCAGCTCAGTGTGGAAGTGGAATTCAAGCACTGGGCCGGCTTCTCCGCATGACAGGATGATGTATATTTTACTGTAAATGGTTAAGCGTTAACACATTTAGTTTTATACCTCTGAAAATCTAAAGCTCTGGAGACATTAAAACTCTTGAGACGCTACTCTCTTGAAATTTTTCCTTTATATAAATGACACAGAAAGTCGGAGGTTAGCGCAGGATCATGAAGGTCATGCCTCAAAGGAGCAGCATAATAAATCTGATGAATCTTACACTCGTTCTCTGCGGCCGGAGGCGACGACTCCTAACATTCAAACGTTTATTTTGGTTAACCGGCCAAATGAAAGATTATCGCTGAGGAATATTCGATGAAGCCACTGGGAAGCATCATAAGAAATTCTTTCTCTTCAGTCCTCCTGATTCATAAACCATTCCAACTCTTAATAACTCTTTAAACCTACCTAACGTCATGTTTGATGTGATCAAGCCCCAGAACTACCTCAGCTAATGAGACATTCATCACTTCCATGACGCAAAACATCTGGTGAAGTTTAAACAAGAATTACATTAAATACAAATCACAGTCTGATCATCTTAAATGCCAGAAACCAGGTGTGAGAAGGAAAAAGGGACAAAAAGTCATTTTTAGTTATTTCTTTTAATTTATTCGATTTAGGATCATCAGTTACTAGCGATTCTTTGTGATGTTTTGTAAATGTTTATCTTGAATTACAGAAATCATTAAAAATGTGATGTTTGGGATATAAATTAAGGTGTCATATGCTCAGTTTCTTTCTTTCTTTCTTTCTTTCTTTCTTTCTTTCTTTCTTTCTTTCTTTCTTTCTTTCCATTTTTCTTAAAATAAGTTGTCCTAGATTTAGTTTGAGCAGGAATACATAAAAATGTGTAATGTTACCTTAAAGTAGGTTCAGAGTTCACGAGTCGTATTGCAATGCTGCAACGTTTCCAAATTTTACAGCATGAAAAAAAGGATCTTAGCTTCTTGAGTTTTCTGCTGATTGTCCTCTTTCATGAAGTCAAATTAAACTCATTTCACAAAAGTTTCTCACTACATATTACATATTTGACACAATATCGCAGTGTGTAGCTAAACCAATCGCGCACATCAATATCCATTAAGACTGCTGTGATTTGCATATGTAAATGAAGCTAAAGGGGGACCCTACAGTACTGTGTGGATCGTGTAATTAGCATAGACAGAGAGAGAGAGAGAGAGAGAGAGAGTTTCAGATCATTCTAATCTTGTGTGTGTGCTGTAGTCCTGACTGACACATCATTTGCGGCCCGGTGTCCCTCAGCCGCGCTGGCTCCACCTGGCCACGCCATTTTGCTTTAATGGAATTAAAATTTCAATTTCCAGAGCAGAGATCATGAAGGTGAGAGAGAGGCCGGCTCGTAATGCTGGATCCTGGCTGCATCCCGAATCCCATTTCCAGCCCCTCACCTCCTATCCGGCATCCGCTGTGACACATTAACACACGGCGAGAATTGTTGAAAGGAATCTGGGTGGCCAGATTGGATTTCCTCCTCGGAGCAGACCTTGATCTGATCAGAGCTGACTCTAAATTGGGGCTCGGGGATGAAGCACACCATGACTCCATACCGCAGGTACGACTGCATCACAACAAGCTGAAGCTGAAGAAACAGACACGCAGGAGGAGGAGGAGGAGGAGGAGGAGGAAGAGGAGAAGCCAACAGGATGGCAAAGGCATGAGTGTGTGTTTGTGAAGTGTGTTAACATCTGCATTGGCGATTTCTACAGAGAATATTAATCACGTATTGTAATAATGTTCCAAGTTCCAAGACAGATAAAGGCTAAACTCCAGACAGGTTCTAGATCTTAAGAAGAAAATAATAATGTAGAGTAGTAACAGTAGAACCTTACATCAGAGTGTCTCCTCATCAGAAAGAGTTCCAAGTAGAACCCATTTAAATGGTGAAGATGTTTTAATTATCCAATGAACCCTTGAAGAACCATATCAAGTACCCATGCATTTTACCTAAATGTTAAACTCCTCACAGACTCTGGATACTAAGAAGAACATACTGAGCAATAATTTGGAGTTTGTACTGCACACTTTCCCAGTTAATACACACACTCTTAGAAAAAAGGGTTCTTCAAGCATTCTTAAGGGTTCTTTGGATAATTAACAGTTCTTAGTTTCCAGTGGATTGTTCTTGAAACAACACTTTGTTGTAGAGGAACAAGTGAAGAACTTGTATGTACAGTAGAACCAGTGTTTGTACAGTACACCAGTGTTTCAACAAAGTAGAACCTTAAGTGTGTACCAGGACCAAGATAGCTAAATATTAAAGTCTTGACAGGTTCTAGATATAAAAAGAAAATACTCAGCAATAATTTGGGGTTTGGACGGCGCACTTACCCAGTTAATACAAAAAAATAAAAATAAAAAACGGGTACTGTTCTTAAAGTAGTTCTACATGGAACGCTTTCTAATAGAAAAACACTTTGTTCCAGAGCGCTACATAGAACCTTTAAATGAAGAAAAGAATGAGCGGTAATTTGGAGTTTGTATAGCACACTTACCCAGTTAATCCACACTCCTAGGAAAAAGTTTAGAGTTCTTCATGGGTTCTTTAAGAGTTTGTTGGATTACTAAGTGTTAAATCTTTTTGTTTTAGGGTTGAACCTTTAAGGGCTTTCCCCAGAGGAACGAGTGAAGAGCCCTTAAGTTCTGCACTTTCTGTGTACAGTAGAACCCTACAACAGAGTGTTTCCCTATTAGCAAACAAGTAGAACTCTTTCAGGAAGCTAAAACCTTCAATTATCCAATAAACCCTTAAAGAACCCGTGGTGTCTGAAGTAACAAGCTAGCCAAATGTTAAATTACTGACAAGTTCCATGTGTTAAGAAGAAAACAATCAGCAATAATTTGGATTTTGTACAGTTAATAAGAGGTAATAAAAGGTTCTGCAAGCGTTCTTTAAGCAGTGATTGGAGAATTAAGTGGAATGTAATTTGTAATGGAATGAAGTCTTACAGCTGTAATTAGTATGTAATTAAATACGTTACGTGACTTGTTTAATTCATGTCTGTTTCCTTGGCACTCATTTGCTTGTATTTAAACACCTGCGATTTTTTTAAAAATTTCTCTCATTTCGAATAAAGCCAGACGAGCCACTTTTGGCGATTTGATTTGATTTGATTCGCTTCAACTCTTTTCATTTCTTTTCATATGTAAATCAGTAAATCCACTGGAATCGAATCTCTGATTATTATTATTATTATTATTATTATTATTATTATTATGCTCTTTATCTTTAGAGAAGCTCCTGAAGAGCGGCGTTGTGATTACAGCTCGTCTCTAATGAGAAGGAATTCAGTGGTGAACTTGGATCGCTAATTATAGCTCAGTCTAAGAAAATACTGCAAATGAGGGGAATTCATGCGCACACAGTTCAGCTAACAGAGCCAGAACTACTACCATTTGTGTAATCGCAGGTTGAATTAGCAGGTCTATGAGTAAGCGTGGTATCACACGCTGGTATCACGAGTGTGAGTGGATCTTCAACACAACCCTTCACATGAGCGTATTTATAATGTAAACATCCGGATAGTGATTTCAATCCTATTTCACACATCCTACTGCGGATGATTTCTGGGCAACATGCTAAGCTAAAACAATGGCTACGTAACACATTCATAAGGTCTGCAACAATATTTCAGGCATTTATCAAGAGTTAATATTTTTCTTGGCTTATAAATAAAGTCTGCGTATATTATATGTTTGTATGGAAGTCGGTGGGTTGAAACAGACAGAATTGACTCGCTGCTTCATCAGCATCCTGGTGCGGTTCTCATCATTAACTCAGACTAAAGGTCACATTTCTGCACTTAGAAACCACCACATGCACAAAAGAAAGGAAAAAAGGTAGGATTATTTATTTAAAAGGTAGGTTTATTCATTTATATTATTTGATATCATTCTCGAAGATAATGTGCATGAGCGTGTGAGATATTAAAAAAAAAAAGACAGTTATGCTAAGGCTCGATATTCTTCATATTTCTTAAGAAAATGACGAAGATATGTAGGATAATGCTCGAGGATTATCTACTTGTGCGATTGCTGAACCCTTTTTTTCTAGTATTTTGATTGATGGAAGATTTTTTGGAAGCTAAGAACCCTCAGCTATCCAATATATCCTTGAGTGACTTTCTTCTAACCATTTATAGGTTTATCTTTAATAAATGTTTCCCTGTTTCCAAGTAGAACAACTTTGGAAGCTGAGAACCTTTAATTATGTAATGAAGCATTGAAGAACCTTTTTTTTCCCCCAAGAACTATTTGACTAAAGACTTCCAAATAAAACCCTTTATGGAACCAAGAACCTTAAACTATCTAACTAAGAACCTTCTGATTGATGGCTCTTTAATCATGTTTTCCTATCACAAAGGTTCCGAGTACCCTTCATAACTCAATGAATTCCCTTGAAGAATCCTGTTTTCTACAAGTGTAGGCTTTCTAAAGACCCTTTTGGATCTATAATAACGTTTCCCTAATAGAAAGAGTTCCAAATAGAACATCTTTGGAAGCTAAGAGCCATTAATTATCTAACGATTCATGAAAGAACCTTTATTTCTGAGAACCTTTTGACTGAAGGGTTCCATGTAAAACCCTTTTCAGAAGCTAAAATCCATAACTAGCCAACAAACCCTTAGAGAACCCTTGAAGAAAACTTTTTTTTTTCCCACTCAGCGCTTAAATAATCACTGAAGAACCTTAACAATCCTTATAGAAGTGTAGAAAAAGACATTTGTAGTTGTTGTAGTTGTTTTTTAAATATTTCCCTGTCAGAAAAAGTTCCAAGTAGAACCCTTCCTGGTAGCTAAGAACCCTAATGAAGCCTACAACAGGGCGTTTGACTATCTAAGGGAGTCCAAGAACCCTTAATTCTCTACTCACTCCTTAAAGAACATTTTTTCCCAAGATGATAGAACAATAAAAAAAAAATAAAATAAATACATTTCTATATAACCTTTGGATTGATGGATCTTTACTTATGTTTCCAGTGATTCCATAAAGAACCCTTGAAGAACCCGGTTTTCTAAGAGTATAGAAGAACCATTCATTTAAAAAAAGAAAGAAAGAAAGAAAGAAAATAGATGATAGATATAGATTTGTTCCTGTTTTTGGCACTCCGTGTCGGAGATCTTTCTCTTTGGCGTGTATCATAAGATGAAGATATTTGATTCACTTTTAATAAACTATATGGATCATTAGGTTAAGTTAGAAAATCTTTTCGACTGGATGAAGAAGTTGTTCCGCATTAAAACAGATTGATTTTACTTTTAAACAAATTCAGGGAATAATCTGATGATTATTAAATAATCTATTTATGTAATTGTGGGCCGTCACTCTGTTCACGCAAGTCACTAGAGTGTTAATTACCATGTAATTATAATATAATTACAGCTTAATTACATTCATTTCCCCTAAAAGCGGCACATGATCTGATTAGCTTCCTGCTTGGATGTGTGTTTAATTGGAGGTTTTTTAATATGGCTGTTGAGTAACATGTCATCTTCTCTCTTCTATACGTGTTGTTGTTCTCAACATCTGTTCATCTCTCTTTCATCGTGTTCTCGTCCTCACGTCGTGTGTATGAACGTGTTCTCGCTGGAGAAAAAAAAATGCCTCCACACTTGTTTAGCGCGCCGTATGTTCATCTGGCCGACGTTTTTTCAAAAGCCACGGGGGAAAAATCACAGTGTGTGAGAGAGGAATGTTAAAACGAGCACCAGAACCAGAGACGGATCACAGCATCATCTCTCTTTTACGGATAATCTCAGACACACACACACACACACACACACACACACACACACACACACACTCACACACACACACACACACACACACACACAGAGCTGCGTATTCACAGATGACTACGTGTGTGTTGTTTCACTTGGTTCTGCTTTTACAGTCTCTGGGTCGAGTTTACTTCCTGGTTCTATTTCAGTAAAATGTAGAACATTAAGAATGATGTAAAGGTAGAAAACTTAGAACCGTATCAGAAACGATTGCGACTAGAACCCGTTTTTGGACGCTAAAAACCGAGGTCAAGTTTCCCAAAAGATCATCGTTAAATGGTGCGCTTGATGTTGCGTTCTCTCTCTCCCAGTGAAGATGCTTTTAACTTATTCCAGAACCATTAATTATCCAAAGAACCCTTCGAAGAACCTTGTGTTGGTTTTCCAAAGAAATGATTAATTAACGGATCTAATAATGTTTTCTTATCATAAAGGTTAAAGCTTGTTTTTGGAAGTGAAGAACCGTTAAGGAACTGCTGAATAACCCTTTTTGTAAAAGAGAAGAACATTTTGATTGATGATTTGTCTTTTTAATAATGTTTCTCTATTAGAAAGTCAAAGTAGAATGTTTATGGAAGCTAAGAATCCTTAATTATCTAAGGAAGCTTTAAGGAACCATTAAAGAACCCCATTTTTTAAGAATATAGAAGAACCATTTTAGGTTTTCTAGATAACCTTTTGAACCTTTAATAATGTTTCCCTATTAGAAAGGGTTCCAAGTGCCTTTAACTATCCATTGACCCCTAAAAGAACCCTGGAAGAACCTTTTTCTAAAAGTATAGAAGAACCATTCATTGATCATCCTTTTGATTGATGGCTCTGTAATGAGCTCCCTATCAGAACCTACGTTCTAAGTAGAACGCTTTGTGGAATAAATCCTTGAGTAAACTTTTTATTAAGAATGGATATTGTAAAGAACCTTTTGTCTGGTGGACCTTTAAAAATGTTCTCCTATCAGAAAGCGTTCCAAGTAAAGCCGTTTTTTTGAAGCAAAGAACCAATAATTATCCCTTAAAGAGTGGTGAAGAACCATCTCTTTGGTTTTCTAAAGAACCTTTTGTTTCCATATTAAAAAGGATTGCAAGAACCCTTGCCTGGAACCTAAGAGCCCTTAATTATCCAATCAATTCGTAAAGAATTATTGAGGAACCTTTCTTCTGTGTTTGTAGAAGAACCATTTGTTGGCTTTCTGTGAACCTTCTTTCAGTTAGGATTTAAATTACATTTAACATTTTTGAAAAGTGATTAAACTGAGTGTGACAGTATGTGCCATACAGATAGACCAGAAAAATCTTGGAAATATTAGAAATTTCTGGAAGGGGTGTGTGTGTGTGTGTGTGTGTGTGTGTGTGTGGGTGTGTGTGTGTGTGTGTGTGTGTGTGAGAGTGATTCTGATTCTCATTAGCGTTTGTGCTGAAATACAGACACACTGTCATTCATTTAGTGTCTCACACACACACACACACACACACACACACACACACACACACACACACACACACACACTCCTGAAACAGAACAGCAGTGATACACATACAGAATGGGAGTGTGAAATGTGTCAATTAGTGCACACTGCTGGGGTTTTATCCATCTGTCCATTTATTTATTTATTTATTTATTTATTTATTACTATTATCACTAATCCTAAGACAGGAGAAAGAGGAAAAAGAAGAAAAAACAAAGACAAACAAATAAAGAAATAAACGAATAGACTTTATTCTGTTACAGAAAAAAGAAAAGAAAGTAGCCGCTGCAGGTTTGTTCCAGCTGACGTTCACATAAGAGTCGACATGAATAATTAATGAGTTACGGATTCGTCCCTGAGCTCTTCACACCGGTCACTGACCTGTCAGAATAAATGGACAGCTCCTCTCCAGGGTCTTCCTCTGTGTGTGTGTGTGTGTGTGTGTGTGTGTGTGTGTGTGTGTGTGTGTGTGTGTGTGTGAACCAAAATGATTCACTGATTCAAATATTGACCTGCTGAACTCCAGAGGAACGAATCTCATTCACCACCAAAATGATTCACTGATTCAAACACTGATGTGATGAATTACAGAGGAGTGAATCCCGACTGTGACCAGAATGATTCAATGATTCACACCTCTCTACTGAATGAGCAATACTTGGTGATGACTAATATGGTTCACTTGTTCAAACACTGACCTGATGGATGACAGAAGAGTGAATCACCAAACTAATTCACTGATGGAAACACTGGTGTGCTGAATGACAGAGGTACGGAAATCAGTCATAACGTAATGACTCACTGATTCAAACAGCGACCTGCTGAATGACAGAGGAGCAAATCTTGATGGTGGTCATGACCAAAATGATTTGCTGATTCAAACTCTGAGCTAACAAACGACAGAGGAGTGAATCACCGTTGTGACGGAAATGATTCACTTGCTTCAACTTATGAATGACAGAAGAGCGAACCAAATGATTCACTGATTCACAGAGAATCGCTGAATGATAGAGAAGTGAATCTCGGTCATAAGCAAAACGATTCACTGAATCAAACACTGGCCAAAATGATTCACTGATTCACACACACAATCACTGAATGATAGTGAATGAAGTGAATCTCAGTCATAACCAAAATGATTCAATAAATCAAACTCTGAGCTGTTGAAGGACAGAGGAGCGAATCTCAATCTCAGTTGTGATCAAAATGATTCACTGATTCAAACAGTGATTCTCAGTCAGCTGCGATTGAAAGAAAGGAAATGTCTCAGTACATACTGATTCGTTCACAGTAGTGACTTCATAAAAAGACAGAATCCTTCATGGACAAAACACCAAATCTAAAAAAAAATCCTAATAAGAAATGATCAACTGAACGAATGTGTCTGGTTGGTTAGAAACCTCCTGACTGAGACGTGAGGTGATGAAACTCTTTCTCTCCGTGTGATCAGATTTATCACGCTCTCCGTCTGTAAGAGTCACACAACATTAATACAGAATAAATCACAGAATAAATATTTAATGAAGGTTGTTCTATGTTCATGAGACATGAAAGCGAGTGTGTGTGTGTGTGTGTGTGTGTGTGTGTAGACATCCCTCTGAAGTGTGTGTGATAATAAAAACATGTTCTGTTCCTCACAGTGTAACACGTGACGTACTGTATGTTATATGACATGCATGAGATCAGGCAGCAGAAATAAGATACAGTCAAGAGAAAACGTGTGCGGAGACATGTAGAAGTCATCTGTAAAACCTCATCTATCTATCTATCTATCTATCTATCTATCTATCTATCTATCTATATTACTCCAATTTACAGTTATTCTTTTTACTTATTAAAGAAAAGGTCATACTTTTTATTCATTAACAGTTATATTTAATGTTCATGAAACGAGGTAATTCCTGTTGTCACTTACGCTGTAGCTGCTCTTTTTTTCTCTCTTTTGAAGACAAAAAAACACGCAGCTTTTCATGTTACCGAGAAACCGCAAAGAAGAGTAAACTCCTCTGTCCTGAAGATGCCAGAAAACTTAAAGCGCTGACACCGGAGACTCCTTCCTTAAATGTTAAACATCTCCTTCTTGGGAGGAAAACCTCGCCGCATCGGTCCATTACGTGAGCTGTTACTATAGAAACGCTAACGTATTAGAACGAGCGCAGTTACATAATACAGCTGTGATTTGCAGCTGTAACCTTCTGGACTGTTTCCTATTGAATGCTAGTACTTTATATTCTGCAAATGTAGCTTTAGGTTAGCAATTCTGCAGCTGCAACAATGAAGGCTTTCCGTTATAAATAAGCCGAGCGTGCACGTGTGTGTGTGTGTGTGTGTGAGAGAGAGAGAGAGAGAGAGAGAGAGAGAGTATTTATGGTTTATGCAAGAGCCTCATGAATTATTTAGGCCACAGTAAGTGTCTCTGTGAAAAGACAGCGGCCCGGTGAAGCGATGATACACGTTCGGTTTGGTGATGCTACAGCTGTTGAAGTGCCGAGACCAAAAAGACACATCCGTCCTCCTGCGACCTCACAATAACTCAACCGTTTCAAATTCCCTCTCTCTCTCTCTCTCTCTCTCTCTCTCTCTCTCTCTCTCTCTCTCTCTCCACTTCCTTCAGGAAGTCGTCTGCATAGTCGGGCGTAGCGCACTCTGTTTTTATGCAAACTGTGAATTTGTATTCGAGAAACCCTGAGTGGAAAAGCCAGGAATAAAAACACGGCACATACATTTTCACAATAAAGGTGTTATTTATTTATTTATTTATTTATTTATTACATTTATTTATTTATTTGTTTGTTTAAACTCTGAGGTGAAATGCTGGATAAAGAGAGTGTTTGTGTTAAAGAAATAAACAGTTCATCCAAAAAAAAACACCCCATTAATTATTCAAAATTTTTTCCTCTTTTTAAATCCGAGGCTTGTTTAGTGGCTAACGTTTGCTGTTTTAGATTTCCACTAAAACTAAGAGGTTAATTTCGCTAGAACGTAATGCAGCGTAGTTTAGCATCATGCTAAATAATTGTATGTATAAACATCACGTTCCTCAGTAACACAATATGTACATAAAATCCGGAAAAGCGCATAAAAAACCCCCAAACCTGCTCAATATTACATTAAAGTTTGAACATCAGTGTTTATCGTATGAAAGATGCAGCAAATAATTTACTACAAGGGGAAAAAAAGTTCGTCAAAAACTTAAAACTACAGTTTTTCTCCTGAATTTAGTCGCTCACGAGACGATTTGTGTCTTACGCTTGCTTCTTTAGTTCTGCACTACAGCTACAAAGCTAACACATCGACAAAGTAAAAATAGCATCATGATAAACACGGTAATCATCTCATGACGTGGCTCAGTTACTTATCATCACTCCGCATTTAAAACAGTAGGCCACGCCCCTTTCCCGAGTCTGTGATGTGGAGTTACACCAAATTCTGGAGGAAGAAATGTTCATATTTTGTACGCACGCAGGTTTATAGTGCATGATGCTAAACTGCTGGCTGCTAGCTTCTATTACATGTTAGCTACGTTAGCCCTGTAGCTCTAGAAGCTAACACTTTTTATTTTTTTTTTGGGAGACATGCAAAGTAAGAATTTCATTGTATGGTCTAAACCGTTGTTTTCACCGTGCATATGACAGTAAACCTCTGAATCTTGAATCACAACTAAAGAAGCTGATGTAAAGCGTAAGCTGTTTACAGCCTCGATTTTTATACTTTTGCTTTTTTTAAATCCTGTTAGGGATTTTAACTGAGCAATTATTTAAGTGAAGATTATTTCTGAAACACGTTTAGAACTCGTTTAGGATTCTGACCTTGAATTAATTCCAGCTAAAGACTTTTCATTATTCGAAGATAAAAGCTCATCTAACGTTATTAGTCTTCTTGCTAATTTACCTGTGAAAGCAGAGCGAGACATTCGACCACCGATCCCCGGGTGATTGGTGGCCTGCGGCTACGAGGTCATTCCTAATCAATGAAACGAGGACAATAATTAGCATCAGACTGACTTTACCTCACGTTGTGATAGCTGTGTGACCTTTCTGACTTTGGAAATCTCGCTTTACCTTAAAGTTCTCTGAAATATAACGATAGCAAAGCGAGAACGTCACCAGTAATGTGAAACAAGGAACACAGCTACAGCAAACAGCGCTAGCACACGTGATAATTATCTCACTTTTAACCAAATACTCTTACACATCAATTACCATAATTAGCTATTATAGCGTATTCGTTCATCACCGAATAAGGTCTTGGTCATTGTAAACTCACTTTTATTCACAGACACATTACACCATGATAATTCAGGTTTTTTTTTTAATTATAATAATCAAAAAGCACATCCTCAAGTGTTTTATTCCTCAAATTATTAATTTTTTTTTTATTTAAACTCATACTTTTTATCCATTTCTAGTTATATGTAATGTTCCAAATAGCTATAAACAGTTGTTCCCTCACCAGCCTCTATTTTTTCTCTCTTGAAGTTAATTAGAAAAAAAAACCGCAGCTTGTCATGTTACTGAGAAATCGCAAAGAAGCGTAAACTGTAGATGTCGGAAAACGTAGTTACAGCTGACACTGGAGACTCCTTCCATACGTAAATGTTAAAGAAACGCATTTTTCCGTACAGAAAACGTCACCATATCGATGATTACACACGATTTTTTGAACCTGCTTTTAACACATTTTTTAATGTTTTAATAGCGTCCGCGTACAGATTCCTGGGAACGAGCTGTTACTACGGAAACGATCATGACTATAGAAGCACGCTGTGATGAGCAGCTGCACTACGTTCAAATGAAGCAGCACTTTTCGTGGTCTGAAAGCCTTTGTCACTTTGTACGGCTACTAAACCGTCGCGCCTGCACATTTTATAAATCCCTGTTTTTTCCGCACATTCCTGAACAAAGATTTCTTCTTTACTATTATTTCTTATTCATTTCTTATTTTTTAATGTAGTTATTGAAATGCACAGTGTGAGGAGGAGGAGGAGTAGACCAGCTTTTCATGTCACTGCATGTTCTTTACTGTATATAACTGTGCATGCGCTGAACCCGTTCAGCCGACTGGAGCTCGAGCAGCGCTGTTTGTTTACTGTTCTGATTGCGGATATGAGACAGTGCCAGACGCGCTGCATCTTTTATTAATAGCTGCAGGTGTTTCAGGCATCACGGCTAATACCATCTCGAGCTAGTTCAGGTTTCTTCAGGAGTGTGTACAGGAGCGTTTGACACCTCCAGGCACCAGAGACTCTTTATCATGCTGAAGCCGTGACCTGCTGAGCGCAGAACGCGCCTGGAATTCATTTACAAGCTGAAATTTTCATAACGCCGCTGCTTAGTGAGGTTAACTCGTTCCACGCGCGGCGAAACGCTCTGCAGGCCGCCGAGGGACACGGACGCTGACACACTCGCTTATTCGCAGTCCTAGATAATTAGCGTCTAGGTTTATTGTGCTGATGTTGGAATTATGAGAAGCTACCATCAAGTCCTGGTGATCTCTAACACAGAAAACACAGACGTCATCAGGGGAAATAGACTTCAAACATAAACGTGACATACAGGAGATCTCACGCAATGAGATTTCATGTAGCACCTAAAAGGGTTGGTTTGGTTTGTTCCTTTGCATGTTCCTTTGAACATTTCTCTTTTTTCCAAGTAGAACCCTTTTAGAAAGCTAAAGCTGTTAACCATCCTAAAAAAAAGCCCTTGAAGAACCTTTTGAGGAACCCACAGCTAGATTATCTCACTTCACTGGTCTATTTCAAATATGAATATAGCTGTGTGGGTCTCTTGGTTCTTGTGGTTCATCTCAAGAACCCTTGAGGAACCTTCTTGTTTTTCTCCCTTGAGGAACTCTAGGAGCTCTCTAGAAGAAAGGGGTTTTTATTTGAGGATTTCAGCAGCACAGTGCTCAGGGCACACAGGAGCTTTTTTTTCTCAGTTAACAGCAACCTCAAGAATATTGTTTAATAATAGTGAATAATTAATAATTAATAAATTAAATTGTTATGAAATTGCCTTTAAAAAATCACAGCTCTCACGCAATTACCCAAAACACACATTTAGCAGGAACTCGGGGAAACACAGAGGGTAATGAGAGATAACGAGCAACAGGTGAGCCTCGTTAACTGCCATGGCAACAGGAAAACAAAAACACAATGCACTGACCATATAAGGAAAGAGAAAGGAAAACTGGGCCAGTGTGTGTGCAGAGATTGAAGTATTACAGGTTACAGATTCATTACTGCTCGAACGCCAAGTGTTCTGCAGTCTCAGGGACATTTCGTGCCAAAAAATACAGAGAACCTTACCGTTGTTCTCCTTACAGAAAATGGAGGAGTGTTAGAATACAGTCACTTTGAGTCAACTCTAGTGAGAAAGCGAGTCGACTCTGAATCGACTCCACTGCATGAAGTGAATCAAGCATGAACTCTAGTGAGAAAGCGAGTCGACTCTGAATCGACTCCACTGCATGAAGTGAATCAAGCATGAACTCTAGTGAGAA
>CM074983.1:26512657-26532940 GCA_037576825.1 Pangasius krempfi
AAGGCCTTGTTTTTCAGATTCTGACTCATTTCACCTCAAATTAATTTCAGCAGCTTGTAACCGACGGGACAATAGTGACAAATCGATTTGTCGCAGGAAACGTCCCTGCTGAACGTGAAAACGAGGAGAGGAGGAGGACGCACAGAGCATCACCCTGAACAAAGCGCAGATTTATGCGGACGTACATCATAATGCTATTGATTTGACGCATACAGGTGAGGATTTTGTGTAGAAGACGCGGATAATGACTCGGATAATTCCGTATTCATGCTTCTGAACAAAAAATCCTTCAGCAATGACTTCTCTAAGCCCTAACCCGAACTTTAACCTTAATCCTAACCTCTAACTCTAACCTTCCAGATCATTAGCTTCCTCGCCAAAGCAATGTGGTGATTTATTATTAGTTATTTATATTAAAAATGTATTGTTTCTCCCGCATCGCTCCATTTATTTTTCGTGTTTTTGGCCATTTGGCAGAATTCTGCTGCATCAATATCTGTGTGTGTGTGTGTGTGTGTGTGTGTGTGTTTGTGTGTGTGTGCGTGTGCACGTTGAACCATATGATTTACACCTTTCACTCTAAAAGCCACATTTATGTGCACTTTGTGGTGTTTTCTTTCATTTCCGATGTTTTCTGCAGCGTCTGATCTTTCCATTTCAGGCTTGTCATATAGACCAGCACTATTGTATGGGAAGTGTGTGTGTGTGTGTGTGTGTGTGTTTGTGTGTCACTAGTGAGCTTCAGCCGAGCAGAACATGGTCATCACGAAGCTGAAGAGATTTAATGGCAGCCTGTAAATGTGGAAACAGCAGTGATGAGTCGTATATGAGTTTTTCCGCCTCGTCAGCTGTTCTGACATCTGTGCGTTTCGTACTAATGCTCAGATTACGCTAATCAATGCGTATTTTGGGGGCATTAGACGCGGTTTTGGAGTAGATTGTATTGTAATTGCTTTTTCTGATTAATAGTTCACTATCGGTATCACGTTCGGGGCAGAGTGCAGCTCACAATCTGAATACAGAGCCATAAAATCACAGTAGAGCTGAAAAGGTTTGTGTTGTGATAATCACACAACCCCACATCAGGGGGTTTAGTCTCTCCTGTGCTCCACAGTCAGCGTTCGGCCCACATCCTGTCCGAAAACCTGGACTTAGACTTCAACAGGGCTGCTGCACATATCCTGTGTTCATTTCATGTTTTGATTGTGTAGGTGTAAAAATATATATATATATATATGTATAAATATATTAAATGCATGGTGCAACACCAAATCTAGCCTGCAGCCCTGCCCACATGTCTACGTTTCCAAAGATGCTCACATGAGAGAGAGAGAGAGAGAGAAAGAAAGAAATTATTCTGTCTCTCTCTGTAATTCTCTGTAAAGAGTTCTACTACACTACTGTGATGATAGTGTGTGTGTGTGTGTGTGTGTGTGTGTGTGTGTGTGTGTGTAAGATTAACATGTAAAGCTGCATGGATGAATAATTCAGTGAGAATTTCCATATCGCTTTGTATATGCCTGGCAGGGGCTCTCATGTTTCTATCACAATAAACACACACACACACACACACACACACACACACACACACACACACACACACACACACACACATACACACAAATGGCAACAAAGCATGCATTCTGTTCCTCTCTATCACTGCTTTAAATGATAACCCTCAACTGGGTAAAATGTGTTTTCATTTTCATGGACCATGTTTTTTTTTTGCTTGTGTGTGTGTGTGTGTGTGTGTGTGTGTGTGTGTGTGTGTGTGTGTTTGAAAACCTGGGAATAACCAGACATATGTTTAGCAACCTCTCAGTTTTCCCTCTCTCAGGTGTGTAAAATTAAAAAGATGATAATTTAATATGAGTCTTACGTTGTTCGCATGTTAATCTCAGCAATTTAACAGGTTTAAGCAAAGAGTCACCCCATTCTCACTTTCTTTTAATTAATTTAATAAATGCAGTTAATGCTGCAGCATCAGAATGTTGGTTAATATACACACTGACGAGTGAAGTGGCGCAGATTCACTACATATGCTCACTACCTAGGGTTTAACTGAAATTCGGTTGTAGGCCGTGTGTGATAACATGCTATGAGATGTTCCTATAGAGTAACTTGCTAGCTAACTTTAGCTACACTTGGGCTATTAGGGCTGTTAAGTTTCTAGTAAGGAGAGGTAAAGCTGTAACTTTAAATTTTCTGACGGCTTCAGGACAGAGAAGTTTACGCTTTTTGTGGTTTCTCGGTGACATGACAAGCTGTGATTTTTGTCATTCTTTTAGGAAAAAGAGAAGCAGGTGAGGAAATGACTGTTTATAGCTGCTATAACGTGAGTGAGAACAGAAACTGTTGAATGTTGTGTTGTTCTTTACTGGATAAAAATTGTAATCGTTGGTAAATTGCTGTGGTGTAAGAGGAATAAAACACTTGGGGATGTGATGTTATAGGAAAATAATCAACTTTAGCGTGGTAACAGTAACTCGCCTAACATTCACCTCCAGTTCCTTCAAATAGTAACATATATAATAAGTTCCTCAAAAAGCTCCTCAGTTCTGAAATAAAGTTAATGTGGTGGAAAATGACCTCAAGTTCCTTAAAAAAACATGCTGTCCTCGAATCAGTGTGACGCACACACACACGCACACACACACACACACACACACACACACACACCATGCCTCCAACAAACTGCAGTTTAAATAAAGACAAAACGTTTGACATGAAATAACCCAGAGCATCTGTCACATAGCATCAGAGTGAGAAGGGCTTCACTTGTTAGAAGGGTTTTTTTTTTTTTTTTTGCATTTATTTGAATATGCATGAGTATTTCATATTTTCTTTTTTTATTCAGTTCATCGGGAGTGTGTGTATGATCAGAATTTCGGTGAAGTTTAAAAAAAAAAAAACACTGTGTACTGAACATACAAACTATGTATGATTATTGATTCGGTTATTATGCGGTTAAATGAAAATCATCACAATTCAGTAATAAATCATCATAATTCATCATTGCGTCACTGTTCCCATGGCGATGTTTGTTTAGTTATTTTCCTCTAGCCCTTTCTTTAGCTTTGTAAAATGGTTTTAATTTTCTACAGTGGAAGCTGTTGTAGGATCCAGCATGGAACCGATTTCCTTGGAAGGCTGTAGAACAGGACTGTACATTAATCTTAACATAACTCATATATATTTAATTTCTATTTGTGAATAAAAGGTTTGAAACTGTTTAAGGATTCGTTGGATAATTAAGGTTTCTTATCCTCCTAAAAGGGTTCTACTTGCTAACCCTTCCATTAAAGAAAGAGTTCCATCAAAGACACATGGGTTCTACAAAGAACCTTTAAGGTTCCTCCAGAGAGACAGCCAGAGAACCTGTAAAGGTAGTTATAATATTATTACACAATATTTTCTTCTCCATACCTACAACCTGTTGGATGTTTAACATTTAGCTTCTTGGTACACGATACACTCTCAGGCAAAAAAGGGTTCTTCAAGGGTTCTTTAAGGGTTTTGTTGGATAATTAAGAGTTCCTAGCCATTAAACCTTACCTGTTCCCTCAGAGAGATGACCAAAGACAATTTATTTCAATTATTATTATTATTATTATTATTATTATTATTATTATTATTATAATAATACCTAGAACATGTCAGGTGTCTTAATACTGAGTGCAGTCTTAGAGAAAAGGGTTCTTCAAGGGTTCTTAGCCTCATAAAGAGTGTCCTAACTCAATAACTCTCATAACTAGATAACCGTCTCTGACAAGTTTCGCTCTGTTGGAGGGTCTCGACATAGAACCTGTAAGGAACTAATAATAATCATGGAGACAGGAAGGCTGTAGTGTGTGTGTGTGTGTGTGTGTGTGTGTGTGTGTGTGTGTGTGAATGACAGAAAGGTCAGCATGGCCAATATTTTCCCCATCACACCGTGACAGCGGTGGTGGAGCAGGAGCAGATCTCAGGGTGAATCTGGGTGACGTGGTGCTCTGAGTGATGTGAACTCTAATCGGAGCTGAAACGCCGTCAGCAAACACAACAAAAACATCAACGTTCAAAACGGAGGTAATGACCAGAGGCGGAAATCAGGCACCGGCTCTGCGGTGAGGCGCAGCGACGCAAGAACACCAACCAAACTCTCTGTAATCACACGTACTGTACGAAGCATCAAAACCGTCACGATTAATACAAGAAATATTACAATTTACACACGACGGAGAAAAAGAACGACTGATAGCTGCTATAACGTAAGTGAGAACAGGACGTTAAATCTAACTATAAACGGATAAAAAGCATGACGCTGATCCTAAATAAATAGTAAATGTGATCGATGACAGACATGCTGTTATGGGAATATAATCAATGTTCTATCTATCTATCTATCTATCTATCTATCTATCTATCTATCTATCTATCTATCTATCTATCTATCTGTCTGTCTATCTGTCTGTCTGTCTGTCTGTCTGCCTCGTGGTTTGTGCCACAGTGAAAGAATCCAGGCGTCTCCTGACTGAGCTCTTTATCCGTATAGAGAGATTTGAAGTGTTTTGTCAGCGTGTTCTCTTTGGCCTCCAGCTGAATTTTGCTTGTGTTGAACTTGTTCAGCAATTATTGTGTTTGTGCATGAAAAATTTCTAATTATCATCTAATTACGCGGCACTTTGCAAATCTGTTTTGCTTTTTTCCCTCTTTATAAAAGTGCACACGGATTTTACAGCAACGTGGCCGGACTCAGAGGAAGCATCTCCATTTCGTGACCTTCATCATGAGTCTGTTTTTAAAAGTGCAGAAATAAATATAAATAAGAAGAATAACAATTTGAGAAGATGGTTGTGTTGCCTAAGAGCGCAGCTGAAGATTACTTCACACGAGGATTAAGAAACTTTATGTAATATGAAGAAGGACAGGACGGGGATTTGGGAGTTTCGCTCATAATAGCTTTCTCTTTTTTTAAACTTCCTTTGTTTCTCTTTACATTATTGTTAGTGATTTTTAGAAACAAAGTACTTTCTGTCCATTACCTCCAATGTCTCGGCTCATTTTTAACTACACGGTATATTTATTAGCTATGTTAGCTAGCTGTAAGTAAGGAAGAGATTACCACCCTGAAGTTGATTATTTTCCCCTAACAGCATGTCTTAACTGCAGTATTTATTCCTCTTATAGCACAGCAACTTACCAATGATTACAATTTTTATTTATTTATATACGTGATGCTTTTATTATGTTGTAGAACGTCTGAAAACGTAAACCAAGTTAGTTCCTGTTCTCACTTACGTTATAGCAGCTATAGACAGTCGTTCTCTCACCAGCCTCCTCTGTTCTGAAGATGTCGGAAAAGGTACAGCTTCACCTCTGCCTGTTACACTGCGCTGACACTGGAGACTCCTTCCATACATGTTAAATAGACATTTAACGGCTGACTGGATATTTTGCTAGCTTAGCCAATATCGCTTAATTCATATGTTGCGTAATTAAAGCCTCAACAAAGAAAGGAAACGTTTTATTTTTTCAAGCTGCTTCTGTGTGTGCAGTCCGCAGCGGTTGTTTGGTGTTAGGGCGATCTTTCGTGTGTGTTGTTTCTCCTCTGTGTGCAGCCTGACGGTGTGTTTTGTTTTTGTCTTGTTCCTCCTCTGCTATAGGTCAATAAAATAGATTGTAGCTGTGTGTGTGTGTGTGTGTGTGTGTGTGTGTTTGTGTGTGTTTGTGTGCTAAAGCTAATTGGACAGATTGACATCCCTGCTTCTCATTACACCCTGTTTTTATCCCTTCAGCTCAAATGAATAATGAAATCACCGCCTCTGAATTCGATTAAGATCTGTGTGTGTTCCTGCAGCTTGCGTATCTTCGAGTCGTAGTTTGGCAAAAAAAAAAAATCTGAATTACTACATTTTATTAGAAGAGAGTTTATTTATTAGGAAAATCATTAAGACGTATTTGAACGGTGTTTCATTTCACATTCATTGAGTGGTTTTTTTTGTTACTTATTAGGGTTGTGGTAACATTTTCAGTACCTCAGACTTCATTCAATTTAAACTTTATATGAAAATATTAGCTCTAACAGAAGGAGGTGTATTGAATCACATGGCCTGGATAACTCTCCGTGAGCGGGGAAGCGGAGGACGCCGCGACCTTGCAGGTTGATTTTGCTGTATTTTTGCAGACGTGCAGTGTGTTTGCGCTTACAGAGCACACCTCTACTGCCAGACCCAACACGCTTCACCGAGTCAAACGGCACCACGCCATAATCGTGTTCACCTGTTTATTTGGTTGTCATTGTTTTGTGTATTTGCATCGCGTCGTCTCATTATTTTGCATATTCAGAGTAACATCGTCTGCTTCCGAGGCGAACAAATTGCTCTGTAACACAAGCATATTTTATATACATTAGATATTCATGATTCGCTGACTTTCTGAATACAGATCTCTTACAGACATAAAACTGCTAAATTACAACTTACTCAGATAAACAGATTTATTCAGTATTAGGATCACTGATATTTTATAACAAATTCTATTAGAATGTAATTCTGAGAATTTTATTCACACAGCATTTTTCATTTTCAGTACAATCTGTGTACAAGTATAAAGTAAGTTTACAAGTAAGTAAAGAACTAAGTAAACAGTAAGTAAATACAGACGTAGATAAAGTAAGTAAATAAATAAGTAGGAATTATGTGTGTAGGTAAGTATTAAGTTGTAAGTAAGTGAATAAGTAGTAAATAAGTAAGTAGTAATTAAGTGTTCAGGTGAGGTTAAGAGTTAAGTAGTAAATATGTAACTTATAATTACATGTGTAGGTAAGTATTAAGTTGTAAGTAAGTGAATAAGTAGTAAATAAGTAAGTAGTAATTAAGTGTTCAGGTGAGGTTAAGAGTTAAGTAGTAAATATGTAACTTATAATTACATGTGTAGGTAAGTATTAAGTTGTAAGTAAATAAATAAAAAAAATAAATAGATAAATAGTGATGGTAAGATTAAGTTAATGAGTAAATAGTAAGTAAGTAGTTATTAATTAAATAAATAAGTAGTAAGTAGTTGTGGTGGTAAGTTATAAGTAAGAAGTGTTTAATTAACTGAGTAAAAAGGTAAGTAAGGAAAGAATTAAGTGTGTAGGAAGGAGGAAGTAAATAAGTAACACTAATTAAGTGTGAAAGTCTATAAGTAAGTACGTATAATTAAGTGAGTAAGTAAATAAATAAGTAAATAAATGTATATAAGTAGTAAGTAAATATGTGTCTAGGTATGATTAAGTTGTAAGTAAATAAATAATTAAGAAAGCAAATATGTAGTAAATTACTGTAGTAATGAAGTATTAAGTTGTACGTATGTAAGCGCGTAAGTACATGTAAATGTAGCGATTAAATAAATGAATAAATATAAAAGTAAGTAGTAATTTAGTGTCTATTTAAAGTTAAATTGTATGTAAATAAATAAGCAAATAAATAATTAACTAAGCAAATAAGTAGTAAATAGTAATTAAGTATGTTGTAAGATTAGGCTGTAAATAGGTAAGTGCTAATTACATGTGTAGGTAAATATTAAGTTGTAAGTAAGTAAATAATTCAGTAAGCAAATAAGTAAGTAATTAGTATTACCTCAGTACGTAAGTATAAATAAATAAATAAATAAATAAATAAATAAATAAATAAAGTCTGGCTAGGTAAGTTATTAATATTTTGCTCAGTGGTTAAAAACCTGAGCTAATGATCAGAGAGTCAACGTGACAGTAAAGGCTTTCTTCTTCTTCTTCTTCTTCTTCTTCTTCTTCTTCTTCTTCTTCTTCTTCAGTCTTGTGTGGTCCTACAGGTCCTTGTACATAAATCTCCAACAAGCGATAGTGAAATAAAATTAAAATAATAAAGCAAAAAGAATATGGCTGTGCATCTATTTATGGAAGTCATTAATCCAGTCTATTAAAGTGTAAACCAATTAGCTTTTAATTACTAGGATATCTTCTCACGTCATTCTGAGTTTACGACATTTTATTGGCATTTTCACGTCTCCGTCATATGAAAGCGTCTTTTCATTTCGGACCTCGCTGCCAGCTCATATTAGCATGATATATACAGAGAGGTTTCTGAGATGGGGCTTGAAGGAGAATTCCGTGTGAATAAATGTATAAATATGGCATTCGCATTGAAGTTGATTTGCATAACTTTATTCATATATCACCTTTCATTCATAATGAAACGTCAAGGTGAGTTATGAGAAAGAATAAGCTACAGGTAGTAAATAAAACCACTCATAAACAATAACTCAGTATAGAAGAAATAGTTGTTATATAAAACCATCAGTAGAATAAGACACTTTCAGTATCGATCTTATTCTAATAGATTATTGTTTCTATAGTAAACAGTGTAGTATATTTATAGTATGTTTCACAGGGACTTGTCCACATAAACAGATTAAAAATGTTTGTAATTGTTGGCATGGTGAAGTTTTCTGTACGGAGATGTTTACTGAGCATTGATGGAAGGAGTCTCCAGTGTCAGCGCTTTGTAACAGTCAGAGGTGAAGCTGTAACTTTAAGTTTTCAGACATCTTCAGGACAGAGGAGTTTACTCTTTTTTGCGGTTTCTCAGTAACATGACACGCTTAAAGAGCAGCGAGATGGTCGATGTTCTTGGATTTCTCTTCCTTGAGGATCCAAACACCCTCAGCACACCTCCACTGGTTGACACCTCCTCTGGTTCTCTCTGGTTGTTGGCTGGGGGCCGCTGTTGAACCACTCTGCATGGATTTGTGGGTTCAGGCAAGTGGAGGAACTGGGTTCTGTGGGGTGCGTCCTGGCCAGGTTCCTCCTGTGCCTCACCAGGATCAGACCCTGCGTGCTGCAACTGCCTGTCCTCGTCTGAGCATTGCATTTCTGGCCTGATGGATTTTAAGGCTGTGCAACTTCTTGCACTCCTTCTCACAGGTTCATCTTGTGTTTATCATTGTCTGGCCGTTTGCCTGGGTCCAAATCCTTGGGTCCATCCTCCTGGAGAGCTCATTCTTCCCCTCTCTCAGTATCCCCTGAGTTATGTTTCTCAGAGTTCTACAGAGAACCTTTAAGGATTACACCAGAGGGGCAACCAAAGAACAATTAAGGGTTTTAAGCTATCCACTTGGAACTTGGAAGCAACTCAAAAACGATGTCACTTATTTCAAAGAAGTCTGTCACCCCTTGTGCTTCAGTGTTGTGTTCCTGCCTCTTATCTAAAAGTGCATATTTTAGATTGTGACATTTGTTTACTGAGTAATGAGAGTGACCTTTCTGTGCTGATGGGCGGAAATAATTTAAACTGCTCCAACCTGCATCTGTTGTCCTCAATAAAACATTACTTCTGAACTTTTCAATTCACAAATGTTTTTTTTTTTTTTTTTTTTTTTTGCAATCTGTTTATTATGAGTGTTAGAGAATGTGGTGATACAAGTCCCTGTGCATGAGCTGTTACTGTAGAAATGATAACGCATTAGAATGAGCGCATTAATATGAATGTTATAGAAAATTAGTCAACACCTTCTGACCAATCACTATTCAGAATTCAACAGCGCTGTGGTGTAAACGGATTTAAAATCGTTTACAGTGCGTTATATGGTGAAGGTTTCTATAAGGAGATGTTTATTTAACAGCTAAGGAAGGAGTCTCCAGTGTCAGTGATTTGTAACATTTAGAGGTAAAGCTTCATCTTCAGGACAAAGAAGTTTATGCTTTGTGGTTTCTCAGTAACATGACAAACTCCAAACCTTTTTTGTCTCATTAACTAGAAGAGGGAACGACTGGTGAAAGCTGCTGTAACGTAAGTGAGAACAGGAACTAACTGGTTTCCAGAACATTAAGTTGTCAAATTGCAGTGATAGACATAAAACTCTTTGCTGTTTTAGGACAATAATCAGATAAATAAACTCCGCCTGCATCAGACACACAGTGTTACCAAGATCTGATCAAGATCCACAGATTGGTGTTGTGCATTAAGGAGCTGAAACTCCAGGTAAGTGATTAGCATTCTCGCGTCCCTTCAGCTGCTCGATCGCTTCCCTCTGATTGTGATCTAATCTGTATTCCACACAGCTATTTGATGCAGCAACAGCTCATTGTGAGGGAGGGAAAAGCATGTGTGTTTATTTGACCTCGATGATTTGAGATTTAGTCGAAGGTCATGATAAATATGCAGGCTTTTATCTGTGGGAGTGGAAGAGTGCGATGATAAAAGCGCTTAATGCGGTCAGGAGAGCCTTCCTGTTCTACTTACAGTCCTATTATACCAATAACAGCGTGATTATATCCAGACATGGAACTCACGAGAGAGAAGTGATAGGATGTAAACACAGATTTTAATATTCAGGTCAGAATCCAGAGTCGAGGCAGAAACCGTCTTCATCGACAGGTTTATAAATGTTTACTTTTTGCTGTTACAATGCAAAGAGTTACAATAAAGCCAAAATGCAGTTATTATACAGTATATTATAGCACTCGTTTTAATACGTTACGCTTTCTTTAGTAACAGTTCATTCACAGGGACTTGTACAGTGGACGCTTCACATAGAGGGGAAGAAACGAGCGGCTGGTGAGGGAACAACTGTTTATAGCTTCTATAAAGTAAGTGAAGTAACTTGTTTCACAGACATTCCACAAATGTATGAAAATGAAACTATAAACAGATAAAAAATACCATGTTCCTCCCATGTTCCTTCAATAAAATACATCTATCTATCTATCTATCTATCTATCTATCTATCTATCTATCTAGGTAGTTTTTAAGCATTAAAATGTATGAGGTGAAATAAAATATATATCCTAAGAGTGTCACAGAGAAAACCAAAGAGGTGTTTTTGATGTTGCTATCAGTTAGCATCAGAGCCAAATTCTGACTTAAACTATATCTGCTTAATTCAGCCACTGTGCATCTTCTACAGCTTCGTTTAATGAATAAAACATGCATGCTGTACGAGGCATGGGGATTTAGCTCACTCAATCAAGCTTGCTAATCCTTTGAAGAACAAACATTAAAGCATATTCTCACCATCGCTACGCAGCACTGAATGAAGGACTGAAAGGAAGCAGCGTCTCTAACAGGACTATGTTAAAAACTTAAAAACATAAAGGAACGAGAGACGCTTTCGGCTGTACACGTTCCTGGAAAAGACTTTGTGAAGAATGCTAAGCACGGTGTGTGTGTTCAAGCTCAGCGCACAGTAATGTAATTACTCAACCATTTCACTGCTGCAGGCTCAAACAGACATATGGGATGCCACAAAAGTGTAAACGAGCGTTCCTGCTGTGTGTATCAGGATATTCTGTGCTCTCGGGGTGGGGAGGATGGTGTTCCTCTCCTCCGCTCAATCATTAACTAATAATAGTAACACCTCATTTACTGTGACAGTCAGACACAGAGGCCACACCTTATTTATGAGGACTGACACATAGGCCACGCCCTCATTAGGACTAAGAGATGATGCCTTCTTCATCAGGACTACCAGATATTTAGGATATTAACAGACACTTTAGCCATGCCTCCTTCATTAGGACTAATAGACACGGAGACCACACCTCCTTTAATCAGATTTATATTAACACCTCATTCACTAGGTGAGGAGACCACGCCTCCTTCACTAGGACTAACAGATACAGAGGCCCCACCTCTTTCATTAGGACTAACGAGGACCCAGAGGCCATGCCTGTTTCAGTGAGACTGACACGAGTCATATTCATACTGTGAGTTTCTATAAGGAAATATAACATTGAATATAAATTATTCAAATATTCACTAATGAATGCTTTCTTTTTTTTAACTTGGAAATGACCACAGTGTCCACCAGGCGCAGCACAAACCACCTCCCTCAATTCCACGTTTCAGAGTCGTCGCTCTTCCCCGGCCGAGTGAGCTGTGCACACACACACACACACACACACACACACCCTTAATGCCTCACATCAATCCGCTGCAGTGTGTTATTACGGAGCAGGCTCAGGTACAACGGAGACTTTTCAGACCTGAAATAACACCTTTAATGGAGAGTCAGAGGCTAATGACGAGTGAAAAGGATGAAAAGCAGATGAGCGTCAGACCGCCACAATGAATTTAATCAGTGTGGTTTTTCAGACGGCAGTCTGGTCATCGATTTACTCAAACCCGTCAAGGCGGTGACATCCGTTATCATCCGCACAACCACCACACTGTGGTTTACGTTTATTTTTCACAAAGTTCCAAACAGTATGCTCTTATTATCAGAGAGCACTAGGAACAAACTGGGCAATTTATTATAGGCAATAAAACACATCACCTAAAACATAAGAGCTGACTGAAGGAAGTAATTCTTTAGCTTTACCTCCCGATGAGGAAACATTCCTCCGTAAATGAAGCAATGAGTGTGATTGAGTTGTATATATGTTGTGTGGGTTATGTTTAGAGTTGTTTGGTTCGAGTTGTGCATTTTGAGTTGCGTAACTTGAGTTGTGCATTTTTACTTCAAGTTGAACGCTTCGAGTTGAAGGTTTTGCATCATACTCTATATTTCCATTTGTACATTTCAAGTTGTATGTTTCTAGTTATGTTTTGAGTTACACATTTCGAGTTGTACACGCTGAGCTGCATGTTTTGTGTTGAGCATTTCGAGTGGTACGTTTTTGAGTTGTACATTTCGAATGATAGATAAAGTTGTATGTTTTTAATTAAATGTTGATTTGAATGTTTGGAGTTGTATGTTCCGAAGGTAAGCATTCCAACTTTTTGAGTTGTATGTTTTGAGTTCTCTCTGTGTAATTGGATTATTTGAGTTGTCTCAAGTTGAATGTTTCTAATTGTATGTTTCGGCTTGTATTGTATGTTTTCGAGTTAAGCCTTTAAACCTGCATAGATCCAGTTGTATCCAGTTGTATGTTTTGAGTTGTATCTTTCTAATTGAATTATTTCAATTTCTTGATTTGAGTTTTAGGATTTGAGTTGAATGTTTCTAGTGTAATGTTCCTATCTGAATATTTCAAGTTGTTTGTTTTTCTGAGTTGAGCATTTCAACTTGTGCATACCAAGTTGTACGTTTCGAGCTGTATATTTTTTTCTGACACTCAGCCTGACAGACGTGATAGACACGCCTCCTACACTGAGACCGACAGGCACACAGGCCACGCCTTCTTCACGATGACTGATGAGTACTGAGGTTATGCCTTCTTCCCTGAGATACTAACAGACACAACGGCCACACCCCTTTATACTACTGAGTATACAGGCCATGCCTCCTTTATAGGGCCATGGCTTCTTCATGGGAACTGACCGGGACAGAGCACTGATTTGAATCTTTCTCCTCTCAACAGCAAACAATTACATCATTCCCCATTTTTTTTTCCCAAAAAGCATTTGAAGGACAGAGTTTAGAAATGTAAACTCACACTCTCTGACTGACTCTTGTTCTTCGTCACACAGTGAAGCTCCCACTGAGGGCTGCATTATCCCGACATCAGTGACAGCTCCAATGCGCTCAGTGTTATTAGTAGATTTGTTTGCGTTTCATTCAATAATAAGATCAGAAAAACTTATCAGCTCTTATTACCGACATATTTTTGGATTATCAGACGCACATCTGATGAAATTTCCAGCACTCTCTGCGACTTCTTATTCCGCTCTGAACTGTTTCCAAGGTAACTGAAATGAAGTGTGTCAGTAAGTGAAGTGGCAAAACTGGCTCTTGTGGGGCGAAACGCAAATCACAGCCGAGGATCACAGCATTACTATAGTAATGTGCTTGTTTTGAAGACTTAAGAGTGATATACAATACGTGTATATATTTACAAAGAGTAATATTTATCCTGTTCACAACATACCCTACATTCACAAGGTGGCAAGCGACTGTTCTATGTACTATGTACATGAATGACAAGTTTACTGTTTGATGCACAAAAATGGAAGAAAAACCTGAATGTAGTTTCATCTTATCCTGTCATATACAACCTCTCATTTAATGTGTGTAGAGACAATACCGTGAAAAATAAAGCTTGGAAAGAAGTAGCCGAGATCATTGGTACTTCTGGTGAGTGTATGTAGCTAGTGTGGTTAGCTTGCAGTGGTGGCTCAATGGTTAAGGCTCTGGGTTACTCATCAGAAGGTCAGAGGTTCAAGCCCCAGCTGTTGGGCCCTTCTGCAAGGCCCTTAACCCTGTCTGACCCCAGCTTCCTAACAAGCTGGGATATGTGGGGGGAAAAGAAGAATTTCACTGTACTGTATATGTGACAAATCAAGGCTTCTTCTAATCTGGGAACAAAGCTGAGCAAAAAACATGTAAACCAAATTCACACGGTGTTTAGATTGTTTAACTAGCTAGCATTTATAATACTGCCAGATCTGGACAATGAATGCTCACAAGCCATAACAACAGCGGTCACGAGAAATAAACTACAAGTGACACAAGAGACTTGGCACTTGCTAATGTGAGTGTAGCATAATATTTTTGCCACAGGTTATCATTTTATATCTGATGGAAATGGAGCAAATTTCCTTTGGGGCTTAGAAAGGCTAAATCCACAAGTGTCCAACACCAAACATGTCTCAGATGATTGATTGTATATGATGTTAGGGCAAAATTGGCTAAAATATTCCTTTTAAAATGGGTCAGACTTAATGTAGAAAATATTAGATTTTCAGCAGACATACACAGAGTATGTGCCTGAGGTTTGGGATGTTAGCCCCCCCCCACCCCCCCTTCCCCACACACACACACACACACACATGATTGGAGATATGGTGTGTGTTCAGCGTAGCGTGGCTGCTGTTGCCCACTGGTGCTTTTAAGACATCAGGGAATCGGCATCAGGCCGATGCACCCTGGCTAAAGCATCCTCATGAAAGACACTTCCTATTTCTTTTACTGCAAACATCAGCCTCCGTGGCAACACCTTGTTACCATGACAACCACATCCTGCTTGAAAAGGAAGGAGTGTCAGAAAAAAAAAATCACAAAATTCTCTGATAGTGTTCGGTAAATGGCACACGTTCCATTCGCACATTCCCTTTTCAAAAAGTGCATAATTTCAATAAAGGCTCTGACAAAAACGGCAAAGCGGTGAGAATTGTGGATTTTTTTGAGCACAGAAAGTGAAAGCAGGTCTATTTGCTCAAAATATAATGAACCGTACGGCTGTTTGTCCCCACGAGCTGCTCAAACCCAGACGGCTTGGTCATGCTCCAGTTAAGCACAAGGGCTCTTTTTTCCTTTTGTCTTGTGAAGCAAAGCGCTGCTGGCAGCTTAATGACACAAAGACGATCGATCTTCAGCTGTAATTTATGTTAAAGAGACTGCACTCCTCGAACACCATTTACATCGGGACAAATCGAGAGATCTCAGTCTTGTGTTTGCTGCTCCATTTGTTTTATAGATCGACGTCGCCTGTTTATTCTGACCGAGGAACAATTTGTTGCAGTTGATCAATAAATGATTACTAGATGTTTTTTTTTTTTTTTCTTGTTAGTTTTTTCCTGCAGGCTAAATTCTCTGGACAATTCATTCACAACAGCAGCCGAACAAACAGCTTTCTACAGTGATTATTAGCATGCCAGATTGTGCTCCACGCTGACCAGCAACTCATCCCAGACAGAAAAAAATGAGAGATGCTCCTGTGCCGCAGCCATGCTCGCTGCTTTCATCTGGACCACATGCCGGGATGGAGTGGATCCGGCTGCCAGAACTCAGCCATATCCCGCCTGTGACATGGACCAGAGCTTACAGCTGAGCCACAGTGGAAATACTGCACAAGTATTAGATATGGTTGGTTGCTTTTGGGCCTGGTTAATTTAATTGAACCTCAGTGTGATCACCCCAACCCCCCCGAACCACTGATGACTCCATTCAAGTCTACATTCTGTACATATTTAGCTACTGTAGTGATACCATCTTATTTAGTACCTTATTAGTAACTTTAGTGCCCAGTGGCCATGAGTCGCTCTCGGCAGAAGAACAGATACAACAACTAATTTGTTAATAGAGCCGCTTACCTTTTACCTTTGAGACATTCACTTGCACTCTGCACACTAATATGATTAAAGTGTTTTGAGATTGTATACTATATCACAGTTATTTTTTGCTCAGGAGTTCAGCATTTGCAGAATAAATGTCATTAAGAAACGTCTGCTAGGAAAATAAAGCTTCCTTGCTGTGCTACAACAGTAAATTTAACACGTTTGTTCTAATACATTATTGTGCAGTATGTCTCTGGCAGCTAATTCACGCAGACTTGTACAGCAGACACTCCACATGAACGGATGAAATGGGTGTAACCGTTGACATGGTGGAGTTTTCTGTAAAGAGATATTTATTTGACATTTATGGAAGGAGTCTCCAGCGTCAGCGCTTAAAGCAGCAACTTTAAGTTTCCCAACATCTTTAGGACAGAGGATTTTGCACTTTCTTGGTAACGTGATTTCTTGGTAACACAGCAAGCTGCGATTTTTTTGTCTCAGTGACTTTGAGAGAGAAAAATGAGAGACTGGTGAAGGAATGCCTGTTTATAGCCGCTATAACATTAGTGAGAACAGGAAGTAACTATTTTTGTGGACATTCTGCAACGTTAAATGGACAGAAAGTATGATGTTCTTCCTTAATAAATAAAAAATAATCATTGGCAAATTGTTGTGGTGTAAGAGGAATAAAACGCTTCAGGACATCCTGTTATTGGACCGTTATCAGTGCCAGAGTGTTGTGATCTGTTGATTATTTTCCTACGACAGCACACACGATCATGTTTTAGTTCTTATTGGACTTACTGGTCAAAGAAAAGTGAAAATTGTGAACTGGCTTCGAAGCCAAAAAAAAACAACAACAAAAAAAAAACCCATGACTCCTATTTCACAAAAAACGAGTAGTTGTGCTTGTACATAAGAATGATGGCTTGCGTTGATTTTGCGTTAACTATTGTGTTCACCTGTGTAGGTGGCCATGTAGGGAACTGTATGATGTTAAATGGATGGATAGATTTGGGTCATTTGCATCTCACACTCTCAATGCCATGATTATGGCTGCTTATAGTTACAGTTTGCTACTGCGTAATACTAGCAGAATTATCTTCTATGTGGTGTGGACCGCCAGAAGAGCCATTATGGTTGAAATGGACCTTACTTAAAACCTAATGTTCTTTTAAAATAATGAGGGTAACATGAAGCATAATTCCCTATAAATTCCCTCCTGATGGAGAACACAAATGTCTGGAGGCATTGCTTGTTTAATCAGGGAAAACGGTGGCTAGATAAATGCATCTACAGGGGGAACAGCAATGAAATTAAAGCAACAACTCCTGCAAATGTATCGTAGTGATTGCATGGCTGTAGGGGACGTCACCTCAACTGCTGCATAGGGAAATTAACGGATACAACACACAGGAAGTGTGTGCATGTTTGTGAATGTGTGCTTCTCTCCTGTGGACTGAATGAATAGGTTTTCATTTCCTTTCTTCCATTCGTGTAAGGCACAAAATGTCAAGAACCTATCCACATAAAATTTTTTTGACAAAATGAAGACCAGAACATCACTGTTTTTTTGTTTTTTTTTCCCCAACCATGAGCCTTTTTGTGAGCTGGACAGATGGGCTTTATGTTCTCTCATTTTCATCTCCATCCAGATCTGGAGGCTGTGCCATGAAAACACAACCCTGAGATGCATTATATCTTTAAACCTGCCTCAGTGGTCTGTTTAAAATAAAGCTCTTTGCATGTCTTGTTTGCAAGAACGTTGAAAACAAAACTGTGCGTCTGAGGTACTTTATAATAACGTGAAAGGCAGGTGGAAATATTCCCTACGGGACTGATTTAGAGAAAGTGAACTGAGGTGCTGAGGATGAAGGTGACTTCTGGAGGAGGATGAAAAAAAAAAAAACACACTCAAGTAAATATGGCAGATTAAGTCATTATTTCAGCAAGCACACAGCTTTATGATTTATTCATCCACTTAGACAGTCTCGCTCAGAGTGAATGGTGAATGTAGAGGTGACTCTTACACACACTTCTGAACAGAGAAGACAAAAGATTTCATAAAGGAGTGCATGTGGCTGTCTATTAAAGCCAGAAATGTTAAAAAAAAAAAATACCGTAAATATTGCAGACATGTTTTTGGACTTGACTGAAGGTGAAGTCAATAAACGTAAGTAATGAAAATGTTACATTTTTTTTTCACTTGACCAAAACATTTCTAAGATAAAAAAAAAAACCTCAACAAAGAACACACTGAAACATTTCATAGTTTTCTACACATCAATCGGTATATCAAAGGCTAGGCGACACCGGATGTGTTCTGGGGTGAGAAAAAAGAAAAATGTGCAGTTTATTCACTTCCCATTGTCTTGTGTCATGTTTCATTCCGCTAGTCCTATATATATATATATATATATATGTGTGTATTTTTGTATTTGCGTATTTTTAGAATTTGACGAGCCAGTGGTGGATGGATAGACATGCAGAGTCAATTGGATAGATGGTTGCTAAGTAACAGTTGACTTCATGTAACTACAGATTCATGCCATTGTACAGATTGATACGGGTTTCGTGGGTAAATTTCAGTGTTATATTTTGCAGTGGTACTTTTTGTAGCTCCTGTCTGGCTCGCCAGTTGTTAGATTATCATAATATTTTCAGCTCCTGTCTGGTTCACCGATTGTTAGATCATCATATTAAATTTCAATGGTTTCTACCAGATGTTCCTCTTCATATTAGACATATTTCTCTTTCTTGTTTCACCAAGTGTTTGGGAAATGTAAGCAAAAATCTCCATTCTGTTTCCGGCGGGTGCGTTTTTATTAAATATATAAGATACTGTTGATGTTTCATAAGTTGAGCGACAAGATGTCATAAATACATACACATGCTGTGGTGTAGTGGTTTTGTCATTCTGTGTGTGTGTGTGTGTGTGTGTTTATCTCTTTGTGTCAGTGTTTGTCTTTTATTTATGTTTATATTGTATTTGTGAAAAGCAGTAAAACATTTAAAAAAAGACCCTTTTCCCATCATTCTTTATCACATCTTTTCGGATGTGATTTTTATTTTGGATTTTTTTTTTTGTTCTTTACACATAAATTTAAAACGTCCAAAAAATGCAGGTGGATAGAAAGCACACAGTCTCTTTCTCACTCTCTTGGTAGCTTTTTTTTCTGGCATGCAGTTGTCATATCTCTGCCAAAACTGTGCATTTGGCTCCACAAAACGGCATCACCTCAGTCACCGCAGCTCTCGCTAATGAACCACATTATTCAGTAATATTTGGCAAAGCTTCTTATTTGTGTGAGCTTCACCGTGATGGAAAAGCTACAACACTAGCATGTGAGAGAGTCCAGCTATCTAATTAATGCATCAGTCCTACATGAAATAAACCCAAAAACTCACTGCATGACTCATTTCATCTTGTCTCATGGTTTCATTTAGAGAGGGGAAAAACTCACAAAAGGTTATATAAAGCTTATGAAATAAAATAATCTCTCACTATATTTGAGCAGAAGACTGTAATTAGATTCTCGGCTGAGAATCCAAACAAATCTCTCTGCTCTTGGAAAAAAATGTGCAGCTTATTTTTACACCCCGTTCCAAGAGCCACAGCAGACTCAGATATTAAGCAGCTATATCTGGAACATTACCACATTATTTGTTACTATAACAGGACAAAAAAATGCTGGTTCTTCCATTCGAGTTAATTTACTCAGTCTCTGTTAATTGGGGATAAGTGAATTGTGATATCAGTGAGATATCAGTGCAGCTATCAACAGGTTTGTGGCGTTTTTGCTCATGTTGCTCGCTTGTTAACAGGGTTAATGCGAATGTGATGAATTTCTGCTAAGCTTCAGAGTTTAGCAAGGAGCAAGAGTTTGAGAGAAAAAAAGACTCATTCTGTGTCTCATTATAGGACTGATGTAAATGGTGATGGTATGCTGTAGAGGTCAGAAAGCAGCCATGGGAATGTTTCCATGGTGATACTGTTACGTATTCCACCATTACCACATAATGCTGACAACTGCAGGAAAACGTAGCTGGTTGGTTCTTTGGTCTTGCAACTGTAGTTTGAAGCTGCTTGGGTTTTCTTTTTGAAAGCCAAAGCTTGAAAGTGTTCCTGGTTTGAGTCTTCTCATGCCACTCCTGGCTGGCTCACTGGTTGTTGTATTAGATTATCATAATAGCGTCGCAGCTCCTGGCTGGCTCACCAATTGTTAGCTTATTGCATTTTTAAGATCTCAGCACTTTTTAGATTCTAGTAGTTTACATTTACATTTTACATTTACGGCATTTGGCAGACGCCCTTATCCAGAGCGACTTACAATAGTGCTTTGAAGTC
>CM074983.1:26533040-26556341 GCA_037576825.1 Pangasius krempfi
AGGACAGTTGATTGTCCATGGTTACCCCAAGGTTGCGTGCAGTAACTGAAGGCGAGATCAGAGAATTGTCCAGGGAGTAGTCTTTTTAAATCCGTTCCCCTGTCTCACCAATTGTTAGATTATCATGGTGGTTTTGCAGCTCCTGAAAGACTCACCATTTTTAAACTGATCATTTCTGCAACTCCTCACTGACTTACTAATTGTCCAATTGCCGTTGTATTTTAAGATTCTGTCTGGCTCAGCAATTTTTAGATGATCATAGTCTTTTTGCAGATCCTGGCTGGCTCACCAACCGGTAGACTCTCATAGGATAACTGTATCGTACTTCCAGGCTGGCTTGCTCATGTCAGCTCCTGTCTTTCTCACCACCCGTTTATACAGATTGTAATGTACACAATATATTTCTATACACAGACAAACAGCAAGCAGGCTTTTTTTTTTTTTTTTTTTACAAAGATGTTCTCACCAATGAATTTCTCATTCACCGCACAAAATGTATGGCCAGTGAGGGAGAAGGAAAAGCTCACAGACCGATCCAGTTGGCCAGCAGTAAAGCTAATACAGTCTAAAAAAACTGGCACCCTGTCATATTCATGTGTAATTGTTGTCTCAAATGGTTCTGCTGTTATGGGAATATAGGCATTACTTTTCAAGCTGTATGGTCGGGGAACACATTATAATGATTTATTTCTTTATTAGTTTATTTATTTTTGCTGTTTTTTTTAATATCTCGAGATTAAACAGTTGAATTGTCGATTGAGCGGCTGTTTTGTGTTTTTGTGTTCGTCTGAGCTTCTGCCCGTGTTTGTGTGATGTGCTGATCTCATTATTTATTATTATTCATCACGCTTTAGGCTTCTGTGTTCAACATGGCCATCGTATATCTCAAAGTGCAATACTTTAAAGACTTCATCATTTATTCATTAATGGCGGTGTTTGATCGTTAATAATTCAGAAGCTTGGCGACATTCCTGACTCGTGCAGACGTAGAGACTGATTTAAAGCTCTGCATCGTTAGCAAGTGCCCTCTGGATACAATCACAAACACGGGACACGACTTAGCTTAAAATAACAAATTCATCATTTCATTTAAATTAAAATATATCATGTAATATTAATATCGATTAATACTTCTTTTCTAGCATCAATATCTATCTACCTATCTATCTGTCTATCTACCTATCTATCTATCTATCTATCTATCATTTTTTAATTGTTCATCTTTCACCTTTTAATTTTTCTCTTTCTCCTTTTCTCAATATCTCTACCCATCTCCTTTTTAATTCTATTTTTCATTCAGTTTCTTTTTTTTTATCTTTCTTGTGCGCTTCCTTGCTCCTCCTGGCTGGCTCACTAATTTTAAAATGATCATAGCATTTGTCCGTTTCTTTCATTTTGTCCCTTTTTCCTTTCTCCCTCATTTTCCTTTTTTTTTCTTTATCTTACATTTATTCATTACTCTGTTTCTCGCAGGTTCTTTTCTTACTCTATCCCTCCCTCATTTTTTTCTCTCCTACTTTTGGTCTTTTTCTTTTAAGGTTCTTTTTCCTACCTCTATGTTTTCAGAAATTTCCCTCTTTCAGTTTTTCTTGCTCACTTATTCTTTCTACCTTTTGTTTTTATTTTTCCCTCAATCTGACTCAGGTTAGAAAGGGACAGTGAGAACAGGAACTATCTTATTTCACAGATGTTCCACAACAATAAATGTAACTATAAATAGATAAAAAGCATGTCATTCTTTAATATATCACCAGCTGTGGTTACAGGAATAACAGCAGCACCCCACCGTGTTTTATTCTTTACTTGATATGGCCTCTCTCAGTTCTTTTCAAGGATAGAGTAGAGAAGAGAAACAACACACAGCATTGCAGTAGTTAATGGAGCATTTAGTTCCAGTCTGCCTAAGACTTTGTGTGTGTGTGTGTGTGTGTGTGTGTGTGTGTGTGTGTGTGTGTTTGTGTTTGTGCTTGGCTCACTTCTAGCCAATAACACGCCCTGGCAAAGCATCTAGATGGCACATCGCATCTGAAGAGCACTTTGACTCTGAAGTGCCAGTGCACTGAGGATGAGTGTGTGAAGAAGCTTTGCAGAGAATCCAGGGTTACCATCCAAACCGGAAGGCATCATGGGTAATCAACTCAGAGCCGACTGGCATTTCACCGGAGGATTATCTGCAGTAGATGAAAGAACCATGAAGTGTGAACATGATCGTAAACAGATTAGACACCTAGCTCGCTCTCTGACATTGTTATATACTTGGTCACTTGGCCACCTTTCTGCTGCTCGCTCTCCTTTACATTCCCATTCAAAGGATTTTACATGTTATTAATAAAAATGCACACATCTAAAAAAAGATGCACCCAACGAAAAAATTGTACATGCATTGTACAGAGACAGGACACAAGTGCATAAACTTGGTATGTGCTCTATTTGGGCAAAAATCCAAAAATCCTAATAAAGGTTCATCAAGAATAATCCATGACCACAAACTAGGAAAACAGGCAAAGGTCAAAACCAGGAACTACAAATAAACACAGAACACCCTTTTCAGACTTAACGAAAATAATGACTTTGCGATGCTACATTAACACAGAAGAGTATGAACAGGCAAACTAATCAACAAATGACATGGAACAGGTGAACACATTAGGGTAACAAAACTATGACAAGATGAGGGGTAGAAAAGAAGCCAAAATATGAGCACATGTCATTGTGATGCAAATAAAAAACCTAGATATTTATTTAGTAATATCACGATTTTGTATCCCAACTCATTAATTCAAGAGGAAGTTGTTGTTTTTTTGTTGGTATGAAGCTAAATTTATCTGCTAATATTAAGAAGTCAGAAAAGAGCATAAAAACAAAGCAGATGTATTTTTCTTTATTAATTCTAAGGTGGACATTTTGTTTGGGCTTTTTTTTTTTTTTTTTTTTTTTAGCCAAATCTAAATGAACATTTCTGCCAAATATTCTGATTTCTGGCTGGTGATAAAGCTCTGAAATCTCTGCGTGCCCATCATTCTGCCTCTCCAAATGAAACCATGTTGAGTAAATAAGATGAGTCATGCAGGGTTTATTCATGTAGGACTGATGCGCTAATTGGACAGTTGGACTCTCAGTTATTTCACATGCTACTATTGTAGCTTTTCAATCATGGATACGGTTATGGATACAAAGCCTCGCCAAATATTAGTGAATAATGCAGTTCGTTAGCGAGACTGTGAACAAGATGATGGTGATTGTTGCTTTTCCATTTATTTGGTATTTTGCCAAGAACACAGCAACCAAATGGCAGAGTGAGGAAAAAGAAAAGAGAAATGTGATTTCCAGCCACGTACTGAGGTGACACGGTGGTTATTTTTTGATAAGGCATGTCCATGAGTTAATATTTTAAGGCCACAATCTAAGAGATGCCAAAATCATGGCTGCAAATTGTGTATGTGGTGGAACATCATACTTAATATGTTATACTTAATACATGGCCTCCAGTCAGTTATTTACTGGGAACAGCTGAAAACGGCTGCATGCTTTGAGAATTCACTTAATGTGACTAAGGCTAATAATCCACGTCTCCAGCGTGTTTTTATGCGACATTTTAAGATTGAGTAAAGTGTAATATTATTAATCATCTCCATCCTTAGCTTCCTGCGGCCACAATCGATTTCTCCATCTGTCTCACTCATTCTAGTTAAGTATTTCCTGGCTACATAATATTAACAATATATTAATTTAACCACCATGTCACACTCAGTAGCCACTTAATTTGTATTTGTATATACATTTCATGTTTCCTAACTAAAAGACCAACCTATAATTAGAGCAGGCATACAGCAGGATTTTAGGAGGTCTGATGCATGTGTCAGTGTTGCCCCTTGGCAATTTGCCTTCCTACACAATTTCTCTGTGTTTCCAAGAAGGCCAGATGGTAACAGTGTGTGTTCTGCAAATAATAACAGTGAGGATGCCCTAAAATATTGTAAGGAAGGTTTAGAAAATATTGCGATCTAGTGATGATATGGTCTCCAGTGCTGTGCTGGTAATTTTAGGGCCTTTTTTTTTTTTTTTTTAACTTTAATTACTTTGTCCAGCTGAACAGAGCACCATGCCAACTCTGAACATCTAGAAAAGTCTGAGAAAACAGAAATGGAAACTACAGACACCTTAATATAAACAAAAAAAAAAAAGATGTGCTTATGTAAGGAATTAAACACTGTGTAGTTGGGTGCTGTTAACCTACCACCCCAAAGCTGCTTATTTTCCTATAACAGCATGCTGTTTTATTCCTCTTAAACCACAGAAATTTACCAACAAGTACATTTTTTTTTAATTTGTTAAAGAACAATATGTCATACTTTCTATCCATTTAATGTTTTGGAATGTCCATGAAGTTAGTTCCTCTTCTAGCAGTCGTTAATAAGACAAAAAAAAAAAAAAAGCCTTCAGCTTGTCATGTTACCGAGAAACTGCAAGGGTAAACTCCTCTGGCCTGAAGATCTCAGAAGGTCGCAGCTTTATGTCTGACTGTTACAAAGTGCTGACACTGGAGACTCCTTCCATAAATGTTAAATAAACATCTCCTTACAGAAAACTTCACCAGAGAGAATTCAGCAGTGCTGTAAAGTAAAAGGTGATGTTCAGGAATTATTAGAATTAAGTGATAAACTTGCATAAGATCTGTGATAGCTGTTGAAATCAGCACTTTTATCAACTCTCAGCCTTTTAGATCTGACTGTAGTTAATACAAACATCGTGACAGAACAAAAGAGTGAAGACTTTCAACATATCTGAAGACAAGAGGAGATCATAGGCTTGGAGTGTAAACTGTCATGATAAAGACTTTACAAGAAGTGAAATGACGAGTGATTTCTGAGAAACCTGCATGCACCCTGACCTTTGAACCTTTAATAAACTAATTATGGTAGTGATTCAGCTGAAATTTTCACTCCATGTAAGAGCTGACAGAACATGAGCCAGTATGTCATCTGACGAAGTGAAAAAGGTGAAAGATGGAGAGATTCGCTCTGTGTTTGCTGCTAGGCGTTCTCTTTAAACACACTTTACTTCTCGTGCTTTAGTGTTGAACAATAAAAAAGGGTTGAATTTTTATCGTTTACGAAATGATATTATATATATTCAAGGATTGCGACCTTCAATAAACCTAATGATCAGCACAATAAGTAGCTAGCGAATTTCAAGCTTCTAAGTATGCACTCGTTCATTAAAAATGGTTTAAATGTTATCATTTCTATGGTAACGGCTCATTCACAGCGACTTGTACGGCACATAAACAGATTAAAAATGGGTGTGTAATCATTGATATGGTTTGATGCAAGTTATTTACCATTGATGGAAGGAGTCTCCAGCGTCAGCGCTTTGTAACAGTCAGAGGTGAAGCTGTAACTTTACGTTTTACGACATCTTCAGGACAGAGGAGTTTGTGGTTTCTTGGCAACACGACAAGCTGCGTTTTCGTTTGTCTTTGAGGCTGGCGTATTTCATGAACGTTAAATGCAACTGTAAACGGATAAAAATTATGACTTGTTCTTTAGTACATGCAAAATTGCAATCACTGACAAATTGCTGTTGTTTAAGAGGAATAAAACAGTTGGGGACATGCTGTTATAGGGAAATGATCGACATTAAACGTATCTCCGCTTCATCACACCATCCTTCATTGATTATTTTCCTCTATCGGCGTGAATATGAAGTGTTTTATTCTTACTCATTAATACTTTATCAGTGTTGCCTCTAATTACTTTATCAATGTTGCCTGTAAACCTTTATCTGGTATAATTCAGCCCTTCTTTCACAGATCCCAGTCTCATTACAGTGCTGTAATGCAGGACATCAGGGAGGATGTGTGCTTGGACAGGAAATCTATGCGATTAGAAATTAGCGCTGAGTCCCTGGTGTGCAGCTGAAGTCTAACAGAATGACGACGCCTACACCAGACATGCACTACTGTTAGAGCTACAGCACAAGCTCAGAGGAGTCTTCCAAGCCAATATGTCCTACAGAAAAAAGGACAGAATATTGTATTCTATCAGTTAGGTATGAGTAATGTGAGAAATGTGTCATGTTTCTCCATAACGAGGTTTTTTTTTCAGGTGTGTAAAAGTATACGCTGGGGGAGATGAGGGAGAAAATTTCGGTGCTTCCACCTAGACATTTTTGTATCTCGTATTTAATAATAGCATGGAAACTTCTGCTTATTTCTTCGCTGTGGGTTTCCATGAAAAGGCGATCTGCAGGGAGCTGTGCTGCTTCAGCAGAGCAGAAACACACCGTTCTCACTCCTGACAAGAAAGCATTAACGGACCGTTTAAAATAGCAGAATACCAACGCTACACCTGATTCACTGTGCAGATAGGAAGGTCCTGCTGTGAGCTATGAGCTATTTCACATTAACACTTTTATCCTGGTTTGGTAATAATTCTAAAAAGAACCTTTGATGATTAAAGGTTCAACACTCACTGTAGCAGTAACAGCGAAACAGAGAGATAAATGAGTGGATAGTGAGTGGAAAATGACGCTTCCGGGACCTTCCTCCCTGCTCTGATTGGACACTGATTGCATTTCAGTGTGTCATGATTGCAACTCAGTGATGAAAGAGAAATACAATGCAGCTGGGAATTATCTTCACTTCTGAATCAGTGTCAGAGTTTAATTTTCAAAAATTGGTTGTTTTTCCTTTAAAGAGACCAAGCAACATAAAATTCACGCAGTTAACGTCATGCTTTTGTAGCATTTTATTATTTCCTACGTGCCACTAATGACAAGCAATACCGTTTGTGCATTCTGTATCAAGTTTTTTCACTGGTGTGGCTACATTTCACTCCAGGGCAAAATCCTCGTGAAAATAAATGAAGTGTGAAAAAAAGAATATCACAAGGAAATTCATTCTGTAATATATCAATATGGAAATAAATGACTCATGTGAGTCATGAATCATATATACCAGTGAATCATGTGTTCTTCCTTGGATCTTATAATAGTGTAGAATAAGCAAATCTTGCTTTGTACATCCTTCACGGTCAGTTGTCATGCTAACGTGATGAATGGGATGAATTTGATGAATCTAACAGATGAGGTGGTTTGAAAGTTTGGAGTCCGGTGGCTTGGAGAAGAAGCGTGGAGAGGAGTCCGACAGAATGGAGAGAATAAATCTGTGGTTATTTCGCCTGTAAGGCTTCTGAGTTTATGTACCATGAAAAAGCTCATCTTTTGGACAAACCCTTATGAGAGATAAAAATCAATTTAACAGGTGATATGGGAACCTCGTTCCCCTGAGCGACAACACTTCGGGAAAAAAAAACGTAAGAATGGGCAGGAAATACAATCTGACCAATACATCCCTGCCATATTGTTGAGGTTATGTGTTCATGGGTAAATAACTAGGAGCGGATTTATTTTTTATTCTTTTATTTGCCTTTATATGAATCTTGGCTCAGACATATCGTTTCTAAAAGCTTGCTCATAGAATCCAAAGGTCTGAAGCCATAAGAACTGTTTATATGGAATCAGTTATGAAAAAATAATCCTGTCTGCAATCTGATAAATTACAACGAAGCCCTTTGTAAAATTACAACGAAGACTAAACGTGCAAGTAGGTGATTTACAAAGAATAATTACTTTTCACAAATTTAATACCTGTCCTTCAGTCGTATTAATTTGGGCACTATGCACACATGCCTTCACACCTAGGAGCAATTTAGCTCAGCCAATCCACGTACTAGCATGTTTTAGGAGAGAACCGGCAAACCCGTAGGAACCCACGTGATCACGGGGTAAACGTGCGAAACTCCACACAGATAGCAACTTGTGCTGAGGATTGAAACCAGGGACCCTGGAGCTGTGAGGTGGCAACACTGCCCCCTGCACCACCGTGCCACCCAACACACACATCAAATAGTTTTCTCATATAACACCATCCATACAATGGCCTGTCCATTTCCACGTCATGTAAAGCGAGAGTGGGAGGAAGCTCTAGAGCATTCGCTTTCAGGTTTAGACTGAGTGACAGCAGTAAAGAAGATACACTCGTCCTCGACATCTATCAGTCGCGCCTTATTGCAGTTTACATTCACTGTTTACATTTCTCTAAGGCTCACACAAACAGATCCAAGCTGTCCAAAATGCCACCGAGTTTGAGTTAACCTCGATGGATATTTCTATACCTGCAGCCCATGAAGAAAGGATAGCATTTTCCACACGCCTGGAGGTGTTTAATATTACATACGTGGAGAAAAAAAAGCAACCGCACGCACACATTCAGGTGGAGGAGGTTATATCTTTCTTACAACTGAAGAAAATAATCGATAAGAGCACCATCGCATGATTTTTCTTTAAAGATTTGGATGACATTTTTCCTTTATTAGTGACCGTGTCTGTATGTCCTGCTGCACATACATAAATGATGGAAAAGATATCTACAAAAATTTTAGTAATAATAATAAAGATTAAAAATGATTGCTCATATGAAAGACAATTTTTAGTTGGTGCTATCAAGTTTACACCTTTAGTAAATATAAGCCTCTATGTCATGTTGCTTTAAATAAACTGTAATAAATTCTCATTCAGATGGGAAATGAAACTCTTCCACTCTGTCATGAACTTTGAATTATGGGTTTTCCTTTTTTTCTTGTAGCTATTGTCACTAACCAACAAATCCTTGGTATTTATTATATGATCATATTAACACTACTGTAAGGCACGCTGTCTGCAAATACAAATACATTAACACATGGCCAAAAGTATGTGTACCCCGGACCATCTCACCGCTTTGCAGCATTGATGTGGAAGAAATTGGCGAAGTTGAATTCTGGATCAGTTGCAGGAGTCGAATGGTACCAGTGGAAGACCTACCAGGAGCAAGGTGCAATCATCCAATATCAAGATGGCAAGAAACTTAACAAGCACCTGAGTGGTCTCCGGATCTTCCTGAAACCTGCATGACCGAGAAAGGTTAGCAAAGTGAGGAGAGAAGGTTAGTTGGTAGTCCAGAAGGTTGAGTTCGTTGCCTGATGGTGAGGTCCGAGAGTTTGCCTCCATTGAGGCAGATCACATGGGGATGCATCTCCAGGGATGTACAGCAGCTCAGTCTTGCTGGGATTTAGTTTCAGCTGATGAGCTGCTATCCATGATGAGATTCCCACCAGAAACATGTGTGTGTCTGATGGAGGGAAATGGAAGATGACTTGAATGTCATCAGCATAGAAGTATGAAGAACCATGTGAACAAAAAAGAATACATGTTGAGAAACAGCTCTGGGGCTAGAAACTGGTAACTTTGGGTAGAATGTAGGGATAAAGGAAAACACTAGGGAACCACACAGGCCTGGCTTTAGACTATAGGAATCCCAAGGCAAGATTTTACTCTAGAGACCACCAGCAGTCAGCAATGTTTTTACTCTAAATCACCAAATCTCTCAAAAAAAAAAATTATTCATATATATATATATATATATATATATATATATATATATATTCTGAGGACATGTTTACAGTAGAACGTGTAAAGATCATGTGACCCAAAAGGCTACACCGGCTGAAATGCTTCAGATCACATGTCACTACCAGAAACATGCTTGTGGTTGAAAGAAAGAAAGAAAGAAAGAAAGAAAAAGATCTCACCACAGAGCCACCGGAGTTATCTGCATCTTTACTTTTTTAATTGAATCACTCACAGACCAGCAGTGACCTGAAAAGAAGATATTCTCAGTAGCATCATTTGCAATATTATCTCGAGGTGTTGGTGTTGGCTGGCAGGCTGTGAAATCGAGCAGGTTTTAATTTCACAACACCGGAGGACAGCAGAGAGACGACGGCTTTATAAAATTACCTCAGTGTTTGAAGAAAACAGAATTTTGAAAAGGTCTGTGGTCAGAGTGTATCGCATGGCGTCGGCTAAATCGCCCACCGGGAAGTGCTTTAATTAATTGGGTTTATCAGAAGTAGCTTTGTGCTGTGAAGCTATAAATCCACTGGTTTATCAGATGTGATGGAGATCACGCTGCAGCTGAGCAGTGCAGATAAGAAGTGTGACCACTAAATACACAGAGGGCTTTTAATGGCAGATCTGTTTGTCACTGTATCGTCATGACTCGGCGATAATAATGTGACACTTCACTCTATTTCAACAGCTGAAAAAGTGCAGCAGGACCTCTGTTACTATAATATTAAACTTTATTCCTTATTATTCAGGTTGTTATTGAAAACTGAGAGTAAACTTAGGACATTTGTGAGTGGAACAGTGATTACACTGGCTTGCAAAAGTATTCACTCCCCTTGAACTTTTCCACATTTTGTAGTGTTACAACCTGGAACTGAAATGAACTCAGCTTCATGAAGATTATACAGCAATGCATGAATCTAAATAAAATAGCCCAGAATATTGAAGTGATTTAAATCACATTAAATTGTAATTGCATAAGTGTTCACTCCGGTTTGCTCGGAAACTCCTAAAATAATTCCCATCAGTAGTCACAGAATTAGTTGAATGGAGTCAACCTGGGTGCAATTTACATGTCACAAGATCTCAATATAAATACAGATATATATTCCTGGAAGAGCCGAGAGTTAAAGAGAGCATTAGAGAAGCCACCAAGAAGGCAAGGGTGACCCTCAACACGATGCTACCACCACCATGCTTCACACTGGGGATCGTGTTTGTTTAGTTTTTAAAACCATTTCACTTGCTGCAGTTAGCCACATGTTCGCACACAGTCCACTATGGCTACCTGAAAAAAGCACGAATTTTAATTCCAAAATTCTTTATGTTTTAGACATTTTAGCCAGTTCTAGTGTTAGCTTGCTAGCTAGCAGCGTTAGTTAGTGCTTACGTTATATAGTAAATACAGTATTCGGATAATTATTACGGATCATATGTGTTTGTAAGCAGCAGAAATCACCTCCTCTGCTCCTAAAAATAAAACATTGAGCTTCGGAGACAGTGCTAGGAGATTACCGAGTGTCTGAGCGTAGGAGAGAGGCACTTCATCCATTTTTAAACGCAGATGGGAGACTGGCTGAATGGCTGAGAAATTGAAGGTTACTGCTGACAGGTGAAGTGGAATTGGGAGCAATAGAGGGAAGGAAGGAGGCGTGGATCAGCCTTGAGACGGCGGATTAGTCGAGTAGTAGTGCTGTTCTCTTCCTCTTCATCATCCCTTTCATCACAAATGAGTGGCGAAGACCTCCTGAGCACAAATACATCCACTCATCCATAACCAATCTGTTTGTCCCAGCTCTTATCGACTGAAAAACACCATCATCACCGTGACCCTGTGTTACGGCTTTGTCTCCGTGATCCAGTTTATAATCAGCGGGGATTTGCATTTATTAATGTATTTCAGGGAAGTTCTCGTTCCTGCAGAATCGGTTGCTCCTTAAATTTATACCCTTAAATCCTCATCCTCACAACTCACCTTATTGAAGGCGAATGAATAATATATCATCTTTAAAATTGGATTCTGCAGTATTAAGCAGGAGAGAACTGAGAATCCCATCAGCGCTTTATATATAAATGAGCGGATTATTGAAGAGAGAGAGAGAGAGAGAGAAAGAGAGAGATTTGAGAAAAGATGTGGGCAGAGAGCAGCTCTGATTCCGCGTATGGCCTTTCGCCGTACGTATAGCAATATTTTTGAAAAGTTTTTTTTTTTTTTTAATTAAGAGAGTTTTAAAATAGTTCAGTCCACATGAAATCGTAAAAACGCAATAACGCTGAAAAGAAAAATGTGATTAAATTGCGGGTTATCAGCCAGTTAGGATGCTAGTTAGTTAGCTAGCAGAGGTGACTCTGTGTGGCTTGTAGAAACCTGAGTATTGTAAATCTACAAGTTTACTTTATGATGTTTACCACAAAGCAAGCATAACACTAAACTGAAGTTTATGACTCTTCCCATGGGCTATTAGGAGCTCATAAAGTGTGACGTGTAATAACCATTAAAGACGGCTGATGGGAGTGAAAGCACCTTGCGTAGCTGATATGCTGTGGTGCAAATGTATTGGCGCCCATCTACCCCATCCATCAATGGAAAGGAGGCACAGCTGAGCAGATCTTATTTGGGTGGTGGTTTGTACTCACTACAGCAGCGACGCTGATCTTTCACACGTTGTTCTGAACGGCCAGCGTTTATTTTTTTCGTGCAGGATTCCTGCGCAGGGCTTCCTTAAGCCTGCTGTGTCTTCACCTAAATAACAAAAGGATATTTCAATTTACTATTGCATGTTTCATGGAAAGGTGCATGAAGAGCTGCTCTCTGCCGTGGCTCTCGGTCGCTGCTCTCGAATAAGAATCAAGAGTTGATTTAGCAGCTGGGAGGGAGGCAAAATCACGTTCACGCAAAGAGTACTCGAGGTGGAGAAGCCGAAGAGAGCTACGTCACGCGTGAAAACGGACGACGGCGAAGTTACAACGCCACTTGGGTGGAGGAAACGTTTAACGGGCAACATAACGGAAAAAAACTCATATCTCCTCAGCGTGCATTTTTTTATTGTTTGTCAAGGCATTATTGGAAAAAAAAACTAAGCCGTGAATTAAATTTAGCATGAGGCCAAACATATGTGTGCATTCCGAGTGGGAACACAGGCAGACATTTAAAAAAAAGCTGATTCTGCTACAATCCTGATTCCTATTAGCATTTTCCTGTACAATCTCATTAATCACAGTAATGCATCAGCGTCGCCGCTGCCGCTGTGTCTGCGCACTCATTCTTCTCTTCGAAGCAGCCGATAATGCACACTTCTCCCAAACGGCGTCCACGTGACACGTACGCACACAGAACCATTAACCTCAACTGCATTTGCATCACATTAGCATTTGAAATAACAATCCAATTTAAAATGGCATTTCGTAAAGTTTTAAATGTGATGATTCCATACAGCGTTTTGTAATGAATGCGTCCTCTGGAAAAGCCGCATTCTTCTACATAATGGACTGTTATATAGAACCGGCTCGGCTCGTGCAGAAGCGACTGGCTGGACATCCTTATTGCTATTATCATTACCGGAGATGGTGCATCAGACACTGAGCTAACAGCTCTGCTGAGACTGTTTTAAAAACAACTGATGGGCCAAAAATGAAAAGTTTGTTTTTTAGCTAGCTATCTCTTAAAGACATTGGCCTTATTTATCGTCCTGGATACGAAGGAATTTATAAGTAAATCCTTCTCAGGAGCTTTTACACTAGATTATATGGTGTTCATGAAAATCCTGTTAGCTGTAAAAAACATTTACATCCTACGTTTCTCTCGAGACTTTGTGTAAATTTACATGGGAGATTCGCTAACTGATCGATCGGCTTCGGATCGTATAATCGGCAACTGGAGTTACTGCCATTTGAGAAAACCTGGCTATGCACCATGCTAAACTGGAGGCTATACGCTTCTACTGCTTGTTAGCTACATTAGCATCTCAGTGCAAAACTAAAGAAGGAAACGTCAGATGCTAAACATGTCTCAGCTGACTGACTACATTCAAGTTAAGGGGATATGATGGGCATTCAATTTAAATCAAATCAGAATTATTACAGAATTTGTACTAGATTGGGTTCTCAAGGATCTTTTTATTTATTTCTTTTTTAGCCCTGAGCTCTCAGTCGGAGCGTCCCTCAGCCTCTCCACCACAATAACCGCGTCCTGTTTCTCCTGAGATTTGGTCCGATGCCATTTTCCTCTTTAGTCACGCTTGCTAACATGCTTCAGGACTCATTCAGTGCTGCAGAGACAGCGAGGGATGGATCTATCTCTCTGCTATTAGAAAAATCTCTTCCCAGGAAAAAAAAAAGTCAGAACATTTTAGCTTTTACAGCTTTCCCTGGCTTCCTGTCAGTCGCATCCATCAAACCCTTCCAGCCATAATAGCATATTAAGCAAAAGTGAGCAGTGTAGTGAAGGCTGAGGATCTGAAAACTGTGCTTGTTATGTAACATGTCCTCTGCACCTTAATGATTGAAGGGAAATAATCTTACTTTTCTTTTAAAATAATCCAAAATGTGTCAACAACCTGTCAGCATGGTGGAGGAACACCTTTCTCTACACATTTACCCTCGTTAGAAAGCGCAGAATATGTGAATATACATGAACATTAAATGAGGAAATGTTCTCTTAGCACGCGTATTAGCACAATACCGCGGATTAGCTAACTGCTAACTGATAAGCTCGTGTCACATTTGCACTGTCATCATCAAACCTTGCTACAGTTTGCTATCGAGTGAGGTTAGCATGCGGGGTTTTGTGGCTGAAAGTTTACCATGTCATCACCGTCTAATGATTTGCGTACCTAATACGATTGGGTCAAAGTCGCTGAGTTTGTCTAATGACATCACTAACCCCGCCCTCAGATCAGTCTTTAACAGAAGTACTGCGGATGTTTGCAATTGTTAGCATAATAACAGTTAAATACAGCTCAAAAATGAGGTTTCATGAAAAAACAACGATGTTCTGACAACTGTGCTTAAAAACTACGCTACCTGCAATTCTAAAAAAAGGCCCGACCCACTAATTAGAGACATCGCTGTAACCATGGAAACATATAGCTCAATAGTGACCACTGATTTTTTTCGACAGCCTCGATTCCTGTTCTCACTTACGCTATAGCAGCTATAAACCGTCATTTTTTCACCAGCCTCTCTTTTTGCTCTCTCTTGTCATGTTATCGAAGAAACCACGAAGCGTAAACTCCTCTGTCCTGAAGATATCAGAAAACTTACAGCTGTTACTTAAGCTGTTACAAATCGCTGACACTGGAGACTCCTTCCATGAATTTGAAATAAATTAATCTCCTTACAGAAAACTTCACTAATCAACGATTACAAGCTTTTTTTTTTATCTGTTTATGCGAAGCGTCCGGCGTACACGTCCCCGTGACTGAGCTGTTACTATAGAAACGAACACATTAATATAACCGTGTGGGTACAGTTTTTCCTGAAGGATGTTCATCATCCAGATGTTGCTGTCAGTTTTTTTTCTTTAAAGGCTCTTGAGTCTTTCAGACCTACTGAGATTTTCTGAATAAATGTGTCATTAATCATGTGAAGCACTCTGATGTCTGTAAACAAAATTTCCAGCAGCGCCGAGTTGCAGCACGCTCTCAATTAAAGGCAAAGCAGCACAACAGACGCTGCTGAGGAGTGTGAATAAACAGAAATGAGAATAAATACAAAACGCTCCGAAGATGTTTACTGTCTGAACGAACATGATTGCAGCACGAAGACGGGAAGCCTGACTGCTGAATTGTTCTGATATTTGATATTAAACGCACCATTGCTCAATGTGGGTGATTTATTTATTTATTTATTTATTTTCAGATGGAATCAACCGAAGGGTCCGTACACCGATCTGCCACTGACAGGTGGCGTGAATAACACTGATTATCTCATTACAGTGGCACCTGTCAGGGGTCTTCTTTTTCTCAACATCAAAAACGACAGATAAGCCAATCAACCTATGAATCTGGAATGATTGACAGTAGGTGTTTTGAGCTCGCTGATATAAACTGACACCGCGAAAGTCCCGCCCCCTTCCCCTCATTTCACATTAGTAACGTTTGGGCCGGTGCTCTCGTCTCGGCTGGAGAATGTTTTGAGTTCATTAATGTGAAATAAATTCTATTAGTGTTTGACTTAGCTAGCATTAGACACGTGTGTGTGTGTGTGTGTGTGTGTGTGTGTGTGTGTGTGTGTGTTTATATATATATATACACACACACACACACACACACACACACACACAGTTAAATATAGTTATTAGGGACTCACCTAGATTAATCAAGCCCTTTATAATTCAATTTAATAGTAATGATAATAAAAACAGATCAACAGTGAAAATGTCGCTTGTGTGGAAATGTTTCATGTTTTCTGTGAGGAATATTAGACAAATATTAGCAATACATTTTATTTTTTTATACTGTTTCCTGTGTTTTTACTCACTCTGTTGTCCATGTTGGTTTTTTGTTTTCCCCTAACCTAATTGGGAAAAAATGGCAGTTGTGAAAGCACTTTTAATCTAAAAAAAAAAAAAAAAAAAAAAGAAAAAGAAAATGTTTGACGGCATTTAATTTTTGGTTTAACATTCTGAGTATTTTCCTCACCAGTGAACACCATGGTTTTGATTGAAGAGTTTTATTTATTTAGGAATATAGCCATGAGTGTGTGGTTTCCTCGGTGTGTATCAACACATCCGAACACAAAACATTGCCACATTATGATGTTGTGTGCTGTCAAACACAATGACTCATGGGTAATTTGCCTGACAGGTCATACCAGGCGAGCAGAGACCATTAGCGTGAGGCGTGTTTAATGACGCCTGTCTCTCCGGGCCAGAGTCGCTCCTGATGGACCGCTCCATCCCTCCTGTCTCTCTGCTTGGTCAGTGGAGCAGTTGCTTCAGTCCCACGGCGAGGAACCGTCTCCTGTATCAGTCCTCGATTTTATCATCTTTAATCGACTGGCATTTCTCAGGCGAGTACTGCGAGGAGAGTCTGCCTCTGCCTCATCTCTCATCTTCAACAGGTAATGTCCTGTTGAATAATCAGCCAAAATTCTGACTTTTACAGCTCATACATTTCTGCAGTATATAAGCGGTTTCATTTTAAGGCAAAACACAGAGGTACAGGGGTTAAAATGTGAAAAGTGGAACAAGTGGAATATACACAGATACAGATTCTGTGTAATAGATTCATTGGTGCTTTTTCTGTTTCAGTGCAATTCAGAGTCGAAGCTCATTTGGAGACAAAGCAGCATGAAGTGGGAAATGTGGAGGGAGTCATCAAAAGGAATCAGATTAGCATAATCAGAAACGATCAGGAGCAGTCAGAAGGGCCTCCAGCTCCAAGTCCAACTCTCAGAAGAGATTTATAGACTCTTCGAATCTGAAAGTTCACTCAGCTAATAAACTTCTGTGTCTGTAACAATACGTCCTCGGATGCGAAACCAGGCACATCTTCATTAGAGTAACCTGAGGTTCTTGTGCATTTTGGGTCTTGAGGATTAGACCCCATTGTCCAGGTTCCCCAGCTGAGGTAGATCAGGCCTCGGGATGTTGATCTGGCTTCCTCCGGTGCCTCTTTGCTGTTGTTGATGGCCCTCATTACCCTTTCTGCTACCTCCACTGGCAAGATGCCACTTTATACCTAACACTCACCCTTTCTTCAGCGGATAATCTCACCCAGTTACTGTAGAGTTATACTTAAGAGCTGCTGCTTTTATATTCCAGAAAGAGCAGACCATAGCTTGTCCTTTTTTTTTGCTTTGTATTGACTTGAGTTTTGCAGTCTTCCAGGCTGCTTCCTGCAGTGACGCTTTTAGTGAGATGTCGAGTGTTTCTACAGAAGAAGAAGTGGGTTTATCATCTTTATACCACCTTGAACTTAGGCTTAAGGATCTCTGGTTTTCTTTGGCACTGTAGCTACGTTTGTTTGGGGTCATGCTTTGCCGTTCGCACATTATTTGGCTTCTGCTTAATTTCCCCTTTTATCAAGTAAATCACAATTTTCCCTGATCTTTTCACTGAATATAGTCACTGCTGACGCGGTTGCTGTCCTCCATTGTTGCTTTGCCTGGATGATGACACTGGACGATGTCGACAGCAGTGATAGATACATTAACATCCGCTGGGAAAAAGCCTTGTGAATTCTGATCATTTTCACACATGACGCATGGCCACTTATTAGATATGAATCTCATATAGGACCACAAAAAAAAAATATTGACATTGTCTACTTATTGTATTTATGATAATACTGAGAACACGGTAGACAAAAACATGGTCCATATAAGCTAGAGGTAAGATGGACTTCTTCACTCAAACTCCATACTCCATACTCAAACCTTTTTTCCTAGTAAGCATTGTTTAGACATCTTAATTTCCCCACACTGACTCTCAGGCAAGCTTTAGCCCGTGCCCTTCATTACATTATTTTTTTAAAGCCGAGTGAAAATGATGTCGATGTTGTTAGACTTGTTTATTTACTTGTTAAGTCTAATCCCCTGCAGAGAAACGCACTTTCTGCTCATTTCTCCTTGTCTTTCATTTTAAGAAACAGTGACATGCATTTAATTAACACAAACAAAACGAATGCAAAATCCCAAAGCCACTCTACATAACAGTTGGTGATTGTGTGCCAAATTTGTTTTATTCTGATTATGTTTGGATCTATCTATGTCCCGGAAGACAAACCAACAAACTGTTATGATGCAGGGGAGTGAAATTAATTTCTCCAAAGCCTTTAAATGATTAAATTGTGATTACATCAGTTTCTCTCAAGTAGCGTGCAAGCCAAATCCGCTATATCTTACTACCGTATATTATTTAATCACAAAACTTCAAGAAAACTTTGCAAGCATGGAGAGCAAGAATAAATAAATAAATAAATAAATAAATAAATAAAAGGTGATGTGGCTCAGCTAGCATTAGCGTAATTCTTGCCTAAATGCTGAAACGGCTCACATTTTACTGGATTTTGTTGTTGTTTTTTTTTGTAAATGTCAGTGTGTATTAGATAAGGGTTTTACCTGAATACAAACACATTATTCATACTGAATATTTCATGCATTCTAAATGCATATAAACACAGATACGAAGAGGAGACCCACTATTGTTTTTTCTTGTGTTTTTTTTTTTTTTTTGATGAAACACTCATCCATTGTCCTCATCCATTGTTGGCAGTGCAGCAAAACAATAATGGAGGACAGCAACAACGGTGGAAGGACAGGAATGTGATTTACTTGATGTCTGGGGAAATGAATTGAAACTGAGTAGTGTTCGAAACCAAGAGATGGCAAAGTTCAGCCACAACAAAACAGCAAAAGCTGGCCATACGACCTTTTTTTCACAGCTAACAAGCTGTTCGATGACCTTCAGGACAAATTGGTTCTTAGACTTTGACTTAGCATTCATTTGTTGCTTCTGCTATGAAATATGACTAATGAATACTGTTTTTTATAATGTAGAATGTGAAGTATGTAAACTTATGTGTGAATGTAATCAGCAAAAATAACAAAACAGTGGAATTGTGCAGCGGAGCTTGTAGTTGGAATGTAATGTACATATGTGGGATTCCTGTGAACTAACGACGTCTGCTTTTTGTCTGTGTGACACCGATTCATGCTTTGTAGCAGACATTCCTGCTACTTCTAGCTTTAGGACACACCGGGATTAACCAGTGACTAGAAAGTCAACACTTTGCTCAGGTTTCTGTCCAGCTACGGCTGTAGCTGTGATCACGCTTTGGGCCGAGACCTTGAGGGCTTCGGCGAAGGCAGAAATGGCGACGTGGATAAACACACCTGTCTCCCAATAAACACACGAGCTAAGCACACTTAGCATTAGCATAGCAATCGCTCTAGCATCTCCCGCAGTACTGTCTGTAAGTGTAGGAGTTGTCTGTGTTGTTTTTGCGTTAATGCACGCAGAATAACAGTTTAACAGATGTGTGTTTGTGCGCACCGTTTATTTCCCAGCATGCACATGGCACAACATGGCTATGCTAATGCATCTCTAATAGAGCAGTGAACGCTCGTAGGGGCAGGAGGCCATGAAACACGGCCGCTTATTGATATTAAAGGCTCGACACACGACGAAGCGCTCCGGAGAATTCCATTAAAATCCGCTCGCTGCGTGTGGGGACCTGCACAAGACGCAAAAAGAAGACATTAACAAAATATTTTATTTCTATTTTGATTTTTAAAATCCCTATTAAATTATTAGTCTGCGCTTGTAAAATAATTGTGTCTTTATGCTCTTCGTTCAGCTGTTGACTTGCAAAATAAAAGTTATTATATTTTATTTGGATTTTTTTCCCCATGCAGGGCTTCAGCTACCCGCAAATAATAGAAATTATATTTCATTATCATATTTGTTTCACTCAGTTGCTCGCCAACAGCCATAATGACATGAATGTTTCAACAGTTTGCACTGGTATAATGAATATTAATACACAGAAAGCTAAAAGTTTTGGCACCTGGTTGTATTAAATCCGCTTGGGTCAGTTGACTGAAAAGGAAACTGCTCTAGACATCGGTTTTATTTCTAAAGTGATATTTTCTCTTCATCTCCGTGATGATTTAATATAAACACTGAAGGAAATCGATGAGTCAGAGACACTAGGATGTAAACACAGGCTTTTTAGGTTTTATTTTCCAGGAATTTACATGCACCACTTCTGAGTAAACTCGAGAGAGAAAGCGATTTGACTCTGAATCGACTCACTTGCAGGAAGTGAATCAGACATGCCCTGTGTGTTTTGGGTTGCAGTGGTTTTTTTTGTAGATTTTTTTTTGGGCGAGCTGCTAAACTGAGCTGCGGGGCACAAACTGAGCCAAAGGACAGAGCTGTAGTGCTGCCATGTGGGGATTCTGGAGACAAACAAAAAGAGACAATAAACACTGGATGTGACACACGCAATATTTTCAACTCATTATTTATATAATTATCTAATCTTCTGCAGGACATATATCTGTGTTCTCTGTGCTCTGGGAATTTTTGTGATTTCTACATGCGCTTGGGAACCTTGGTAGGTTTGTTTTTCTGACCACTGAATGAAAGAATTTTACAAGCACTTTATTTATTTATTTATTGATTGATTGATTGATTGATTGATTGGCTTGTTTAATTCTGTGCAGTGTGAGAAACCAAACAGCAAAGAAACCAAAAGGATGGGTTTCACTCTGATTCGGACTAACAGGTGTGAACGCAGCTCTAATAAACCTGCTGGCGTTCTCGCTAAGCTTTGTGTAGATGATTGGGCTTTAGCTGACAGACGACCCTCATGGTGGTGTTGATCCTGCAGAGAATGTCACAACAGTTCAATGAAGAGCCATTCTGTTTGGATTCCTTCAAAAGTCCGAGTTGAAGCTGAGCAGAAGGCGAGCGTATCAGGATTTGGACTCTAGAAGATATCTGGTTCGTTCCAATTTGGGTGCCGTGCACTCCGGAGGTCCGCTGGGAGCCGGAATCTGTCTCTGAGAAATCCTGTATCTCTGCCAAACAGTGGCCTCGATTTCACCCACTCGGATTTCACCCACTGAATGTAGAGCAGACGAGGTTCTGAGTGCTGTGTCCTTGCTTTTTATGTCTTTTTTTTTCCATTACTGCATAAAAATGACTGCAGGTTCCACTTCCCCAGCGCTGTCCTTCAGCGTAACTACTGATTTAATCAAGCGTGATTATATTACCACGGTCACTGTGGTGCTACACAACTCGAAGGTTTGTTGAATTTTTTTAAACAATTTAAAAATAGAACTTATAATTTCTTTGGATTTCCATCTAGGAGAAATCTTAAAGGTTCTCAGTAGAGCCCTGTTTTCCTATCAGAAGCATTCTAACCCTTCATTATCCAGTCAACCCATGAAGAAGCTTTTTTTTTTTAAAGCGTGTGTGTATTAACTGTTTAAGGGTTCTGTGTAGAACCTTATACCAGAATGTTTTCCTGTGAGAAAAGGTTCTAAGTAGAACAATACAAGAAACTACTAAAGAACCCATGAGGAACACTTTTTTCTAAGAGTGTATGTGTTAACTTGATAGCTGTGCATTTAAAACTCCAAATTGTTGCTCATTACTTTCTTCCCTCTGTGTAGAACCCTACACCCAATGAACACTTAAAGAACCTTTAAACAACTGTTTTTGGAAGCTAGAAACCTTCAAAGAACCCATGAAGAACACATTTTTTATAAAAGTCTATGTTATGTATTAAATGGGTGAGTGTGCAGTACAAACTCCGACGTATTGCTCATTATTCTTCTTAACACCTAGAACCTGTCAGGAGTTTAAAACTTCGTGTTGTGGAAAGTCCATGAAACAAGTAAGTTCCTGTTCTCACTTACGTTATAGCAGCTACGAACTGCCGTTCCCTCACCAGCCTCTCTTTTTCTTCCCTCCTGAAGTAACCAAGAAACCTCGAAATGTAACCTCTTCTGTCTTGAAGATGTTGGAAAAATTGAAGTTGGAGTTTTACCTTGGACTGTTACAAAGCACTGACACTGGAGACTCCTTCCATACATGTTACATAAACATCTTACAGAAAATGAGTGTATTAATATAAACCTGTGATTCGTAGCTGCATTACTGTCAGAGCTGTTGTTATGGAAAATTAATCAACACCTTCTGACCAATCACAACGCCGAATTCAGCAGCTATGTGGTGAGGTATGAAGTGAAACGTTGACTAAATCTCCATAAAACTTATTTAATGTCTCATAAGACGCTCATAGAGATGTTTTAATTGGCTGCTGAATGCTGTAAAATCTCCATTTCAAGCTAAACGACCCTGAATCGCTCATCAACATTCTCTCGCTTTCTATTTAATCACCTCGAGCAGATGGCCACAGTGCAGGATCAAGATGGAGGACATTAAAGTGGTAAATATCAGTGTGTGTCTAAGGGACGAGAGTGTTTACCGTCGCGTCTGCTGTTCAGAATCAATCTGGAGGTGTGTGACGGATTAATAAGAAATTAATCTGATAACTGCGCCATTATGAGAACTGGTAAACAAACTGTTTATACAGAGGAACTAAAGATCAGAGCTTTAGATTTAACAAGGACGTGAGTCATGTGGAAGAGCGACAGATCACGGTCACGCTTTAGCTCTTAGAAAAGTTTTCCTGAAATGTCAAAAGTAACAGATAGATAGATAGATAGATAGATAGATAGATAGATAGATAGATAGAGAAATATGAGAGGAAGAGGCAGAAGATTGAGAACAGCAGACAAACAGAAAGAGAAAATAGAGGAAGAATGAGAGATAGAAAGAAGGAAATGACAAAAACTGCCCAAAGGAAAAGGGAAGAAAAAAAGACCGGATGAAAGAAACGAGAAAGAAGAGTAGGGAGGTATAGGGTAAGAGAAGAAAGTGAGAGAAAGTGACATTTACAGAAAAATGAACAAATAAAGAGAAGGAGAGGAGTGAGCAAAGAGAAAGAAAGGAAAGATAAGCTGAAAGTGGGGGAAAAGAATGAAAAACAGAAGGAAAATGATAAATTTGAAAAACCATCGTTAGGTGAAGGTTGGATAGATAGATAGATAGATAGATAGATAGATAGATAGATAGATAGATAGATATTAGCATGTGAAGGGAAGAACACACAGTAATGTACAAATGTAGCTGTGGTGAGATTAATTAAACGAGGACAGACGCTACTGTTCTGTCAGGAACTTCCTGGTTCGGTGTTGTTCGCTCTCTCTCCCTCTCTCTCTCTCTCTCTCTCCCTCTCCCTCTCTCTCTCTCTCTCTCTCTCTCTCTCTCGCGCTCTCTCTCTCCCTCTCTCTCACTCTCTCCCTCTCACTCCCTCACTCACACTCTCACAC
>CM074983.1:26558534-26572421 GCA_037576825.1 Pangasius krempfi
CTCGCTACCTTAATGTTCTCATTCCCTAATGTTCTCGTTCCCTAACGTTCTCGCTGCCTTAATGTTCTCATTCCCTATTGTTCTAAATCCCTAACATTCTTATTCCCTAACGTTCTCGCTGCCTTAATGATCTCGCTGCGTTAATGTTCTCGCTGCCTTAATGATCTCGCTGCCTTAAAGATCTCGCTGCGTTAACGTTCTCGCTGCCTTAATGTTCTCGTTCCCTAACGTTCTCGCTGCCTTAATGTTCTCATTCCCTAATGTTCTCATTCCCTAACGTTCTCGCTGCCTTAATGTTCTCATTCCCTAATGTTCTCATTCCCTAACGTTCTCGCTGCCTTAACGTTCTCATTCCCTAATGTTCTCGTTCCCTAACGTTCTCGCTGCCTTAATGTTCTCATTCCCTAACGTTCTCGTTCCCTAATGTTCTCGTTCCCTAATGTTCTCATTCCCTAACGTTCTCGTTCCCTAATGTTCTCGTTCCCTAATGTTCTCATTCCCTAACGTTCTCAATCCCTAACGTTCTTATTCCCTAACATTCTCATTCCCTAACATTCTCATTCCCTAATGTTCTCGTTCCCTAATGTTCTCTTTCCCTAACGTTCTCGTTCCCTAACGTTCTCGTTCCCTAATGTTCTCATTCCCTAACATTCTCTTTCCCTAACGTTCTCGTTCCCTAACGTTCTCGTTCCCTAATGTTCTCATTCCCTAATGTTCTCATTCCCTAACATTCTCGTTCCCTAATGTTCTCGTTCCCTAACGTTCTCATTCCCTAACGTTCTCATTCCCTAATGTTCTGCACTCCATCCTCTACTTCCTTTAACTCTTAGGTTCTGTTGTATTATCTATCTGTATTACCTAAACCAGGGTGTATTTTACTTTCTTTTTTTTTTTTTATTTCCTCTCGATTTGTAATGGCTCCAGCTGTCAGTAGTTTTTTTGTATTGATTCAGAATTTAACAATCTGTCCAAATCTCCCATATTTCCATCTCGCTCCATTTCTCTCTTTCACAAAGCTGACAGCAAACGCTCTGAGAATGAGGAGAAATTCAATACCTTAACACTTTAAAATAAATTACATTCAATGGCTAGTACTTTGTCTTTTGTTTTTATGGTCAGTCTGATAATGCAGCTTGCTCTTATCGCCATTAGCAAGCACTCGCTAATCAAACATTGTTAAACAAACATTCTGGCTATTATATCGCAGAGAACTGCTGCTTCTTTTTTCTGCAATTCCTGCTTTTACTTCAGGCTCCACGTCCACATCGAGCGAACCTCATGATCTCTGTTATCTCCCGTTTCTTTTAATAGCCTCGCTTTATCTTCTCAGCGGTATCAATAGCGATAGATCACAAATAATTAAGGGGTTTTAAATGGATCCTTGAAGTGAATCCCGCAAATTGATTTGCAACCAAGAACTAATTGAAAGTTCTTCTTCTCCGAGCGTTCCTAGGTGGTGAATGAAGCGAAACAATTCACTTAAACATGTTCAAAAAGATCTGAATCACAAAAGACTGGCACCCGCAGTGCTAACATGACGGAGAAGCACGAAGTCGAGGAGATGATGGAGCTCGTAATGGAAGAAAAGCTCCATCTGCTCCTCTGAAGCTGCCAACTGAGAACAACAGTTGCCAGATGACCAAGCTGATTTGATCAACTCATTTTACTCCGTGATCGCTGTTAAACCACGCATGGCCTGATCAGCGGGATGAGATTTTGCTGTAATTTCTGGAACTTGGGTGTAATGTCTGAAAATCGTCCTTCGGTTCTGCAGATCACTGATGCGAGAAAGTAAATCTGGTGTTTTGGCTTTAGCTTTTAGCAAGAAATGTGTGCATTAGGCGAATCGCTGTCTCCTGGCCTGGTTAACTCTTACGTCTAGGTCTAAATAAAAGTTCTAAAATGACTTTTTGATGAGTCATTCCCTTTCTTTCCATCTCTTATTTCACTCCAAACCCTAAACTTGGAGAATTCTTCATATTTATCATCACAGAGATGGAGAGAAGTTCATATTTTATTGATTTTTTTAAAAAAATTAGCAATTAATAAACTAGGAACGTCTGCCTTAGCCACAGTTCACCGCCGAGCTGCCGGAGGGCACCGGGTCACGTCTTAGTGATCTTCTTCTTCTGTCGTTCCATTTCCTGTGTTTGTGCAGACGTGTGGTTTGTGTTCCCCTCAATCTCTCTGCCTGTATAAGGGTTCTGTGTTTCGCCCCTTCACTGTTTTGCGGCTGTTGTTTTGCGGCTGTTGTTGTTGCTGCTGGTTCTCAGCTTGTACTCCACATTGTGTTCTTGTTTTGGCACCTCGTTCTCGATTTGCTCAGGTTGTTTGTTTTGTTCGCATTTTATTTAAAAAAAAAAGCCTGCATTTGCATCTGCCTCCATGTTGTTATAACTACAATTTTATCCACATCCTGTTGTCCAATTTCTGTTTTATTTCACCTTATTATTTGCACCTTATTAATAGCTAGGGTTAGCATGTTTTGAGTTCAGCTAAACTCTAAATTATAACCTAATCCCTAAACTCCAAACCTCGAAATGCTAACGCTAAGACACTATTTTATCTAATCTCTAAATCCTAAACTATAACTCCTGAACTATTTTGGACTCTTAACCATAAGAATAAATATTAAACCCAAACTTCCAGCTCTAAACTCGGCTTCTTCCCATCATGCTTCATCTCACTTTGCTGCACTCTAAAATTACTGCGCTTTTATTCATTTATTCTTTTTTTCGCCGCGGTCTCCCCACTGAGTTTTATATTGCTGATGCTAATTAGCAAATAAATCCCACTGCATAAAAGTTTTTCATGCCCCTCTTAGAGAGAAAAGACGTTTAAACTGAGCCAGGTGTCCGGGATATAAAGTTTCCTTCTACTTTAAGATGCTTTTAGCCTCTAATGTGTTATGCAGTTAACAAAAACTCCAAATTACTTTATAATACCACGATCCACTTTTTCTTTTGCCCAAATATATCTTCTAATGGTTTCATCAGCGCATCGGCTTTTCCTGTAATTAGCGTGACAAGCGCGAGAGCGTGCGATCGATGTGTTTATTAGAGACGCTGGTCACTGCCTCGCCAGAAGACTTAACGAGATCAACAGATAAGAGGTTTAAAAATCAGGAGAAATATTCAGAACCAGATCAAACTAAGGAAATGAAGGAGGGTGAACTGTACATGCTAAGGCTAAGGTGGCTAGTGTGGCTGTTTTGCTAATGGCATATTAGCTATTGACATGTTTATGTCTATTTCCAAATAAAAATACTAGTTAAAATATCTTTCTCATATTGTGTATGCTTATATGTGTGAGGCTAATGCTAACAGACGACGATTAGCACCTGACTAGCAACTATAAGATTATTCTGATAGTTTTTTTGTCGCGTGTCAGTTATTAACAATTTAACACAGTAATACATACAAACCTGTATTAGCATAGCTGACTACGCTAGCTATTTATGCTAGCTGTTTCCAGGACATGACACTCCCAGATGGACAAATGAACACATACCAAGATAGAGCCATTCATTTTGTGTTCGATACACCACAGTCAACTCTACGTTTAAAAATAAACACACCCCGTGCTGTGTCTTTATTTAACTAACATACTGAACGCATGCGTGAAGACGCTAATGCTAACTGATAGCTGTTAGCAACAGCTACTCTGATAGCATTTCATCGTGTTGTCGTATGTTGATTATTAATAAATGGACACAGTAACACGTAGTAAATCATCTGTGAATTGTGATCTGTGCTTACGTGAGCTAGAACATGACTCATGCTAGTTGTTTATGCTCGAGTGGATTTCGAGTGTCCTAAAGCCTTTCAGTATAAGAACAGCAGGAATTTTTGTGATAAAGATGAGACTTTGTGTTTCAAAAGAAAGAAATAAACATGCAGAATCAAACCTCGGCTCTCATTTCAGCCATTTCCTTCTGAAACTAACTTCAAATGTATTTCTACCACAGTTAGCCATAAATAATACGCATATTTATTGACAAACGAGCGTTCAGTTCCAAAGTGAATATTTATTGTTTTTTAGAAACTTTATTCATGTTAATTAAATCTTTTACTGTATGTGATTCCCTCTAAGCGATATCGATACAAATTCCTATTTAATTCCGCTTTCAGAAACTTCCAGAGAGAGTAAGAAAGAGAGGAATTAATGTGGCTCGTAGCACGCTGCTTAAACTCCAAAACATTCACGCAAATGCAAAACCAATTAAGCCGCTCTTCTAATGACTGGATCTATTAGGGATCTGTAATGATTGAATGAATTCCCTTCGTTTAGCTAAATGAATGCCTCTTATTTACCAAAGACTCTAAATCCTTTCTCTTTTTTTTTTTTTTTTTTTTCCCTCCGAAGCACTTAAAGGATGAGTAGATGGCTAATGGAGGATGGCGTCTTCTGAGTATTTTTTGCTCTAGTCTTCAGGGAACTAAATAAATAACTAGGTAACTAATCATTTTCACAAATGAACTCCTCAAAAGCATTGCAAATAGCAATTTTTTTTTTTAATTTTCCCTCGGAAAAAAAACGTTTCTAAACGCAGCGTTGCGTTGCATTATGAATGATTTCCTGCCTTCCCATGGCAGCAGCTCATGTGTTTAAATGTCAGATGGGACGATGGAACCCATTACGGCAAATAAGAGAAAGTAGCCGAGCATTAAGTTTTGTCTGATAAACAATCAGTCTTCACCCGGGATATTATCCAGAAGCAATCAGCTCTCCATCAGGCTCCGTCTCGGACCGGGACACAGCATGAAAACAGGAAAAATGTTCGGATTAATAGCGCTTTTCAGAACACGTGCTCCGTTTGTTTTTTTGTTGCTGATTTATACCACAGCGCTGCTGAGTTCTGGATTGTGATTGGTCAGAAGGTGTTGATGAATTCTCTAGAACAGCAGCTCTGACAGTAGTGAAGCTGCAAATCACGGCTTTATATTAAAGAGCTCGTTCTAATACGTTATCGTTTCTATAGCAACAGCTCTTTCACGTCTCGTACAGCGGACGCTCCACATAAACGGATTAAAAAAACTTTGACATGGTGAAGTTCTCTTCCCGAGAAGGAGATGTAAATAAATTTTCCGAGATCTTCGGGACTGAGCTCGGGTTCCTCTCTCTGCGGAACGTCGCGCAGTTTCCCGTGTGCGTGTGGGTTTCCTCCGGGTTCTCCAGGTTCCTTCTGCTGTCCAAAAACATGCCAGTAGTTAGATATGTGCTAAACTGATTTACACTCTCCGTGTGAATGAGCATGGAAATGCTGTCCTGGATGTATTCCCTTTTCACGCCCAGCGTTCCCGGGATTAGACTCCGGAGACCCTGAACGGGATCCTGAGTGCGTCCCCGATTAAAACCGCTTCTACGGCTCCGAAACAGAGATTTAAATAGAGTTCCTGAAGGTTTTATTTTCCATAAATCCAGCACATTCTTTCGGATTTTTACGATAGAGGATAAACGTGTAGGAGGCAGATGAGTAAATGGTTTCAGGTTTTTTTGTAAACCATCTGTTTTGGCCGTGAAAAGTTAGAATATTCTTCACTGTTTACCCATCTGCCCCGGCGTGGATCAAAGCCAGAGACGTCCATGTTGCAAATTGACAACAACACACACACGCAAAAAAAATCTATTTTAGCGCCTATTTACTCTCTGTGCATCTGCGAAATGTTTCCTGTGGTCACTCACAATTAGCCCCAAAGCGCTCGTCCCTTCTGGCGTGATTCAATTTAGCATATGCTGCAAAAGTTTGAGACAGAGAGAATAGAAAAACGTCCAAAAGACTGAGATCGCTCTATTTATTTATTAAATTTATTTATTTATTTATTTATTTATTTATTTCGTCCAGACTGTAGAGCAGAAGAAAAGATCCGTGCTGAAGACCTACTGTTCAAACTGCATTAAAAGTCTGGCAGGGTTTCACGTCACGGCGTTAATGGAATAAAAAAATAAAGTCGACAGGAAGCACGACGGCGCTAATCAGGAAGTCCAGACCAGATTCGTAACCAGGGAAACTGGAAATCTGAACCGACCTTTTTTTTTCTCTTCAGGCTTTTTCACTGGATGCTTGATGTCTGTGGAATACTAATCACACTTATTCCATCTGTGTGTGTGTGTGTGTGTGTGTGTGTGTGTGTGTGAGAGAAAAAGAGAGAGAGAGAGAGAGAGAGAGAGAGAGAGAAAGATGGATTACATTCAACATCAAAAAACTGACCAGCTAGTGCGAAAATCTCAACTACTCAAAGTTTAAAACTACATCTTTTTTTTTTTTGGAAAAAAAAAGCACTTGAAAATGGACAAAAGCTCATCCGGCACTGATTATGGTGTGATAGAAATAATGAGGCATTAATCTGGGTGAATAATCCAGGAGGAGGAGTAGAAATGGAGGGATTAGAAGCAATCTCAGGTTGGAGATGGAAGTGGAACCGTGAGCAGCACCAGACAGGATTTCGCTCTCCGTGTAGGATGTTCTTGATTTTTTTCCCACCACCGTGTGATTAAATATCATCAAGCGTGCAGTCACTGCAGGTGCAGCATAACTGCAGTGTAAAACACACACACACACACACACGCGCGCACACACGCGCACACACACACGCGATAATGGCGCCCACAAACCCCAGCGTGAGGACGTTTTATCTGCGGTAATTGCTCCGGTGTCTGTAGGAGCCCTGGGGACGGATCGTGGATGTCAGCGGGACCTCAGATGACTTTCCTGACCTTCATCATCCTCCCATCATCTTCTCCTCTCATCTGAAACCCCTCCAGTAATGGATGTCAACAACTCACACACACACACCAGTGCAAATCTATCGATGAAGAGTCCTTCATTTTCTAAACGGTGTGTAAAAACGATTACGGTTAATGCTCGTCGCTTTAAGTGCCTTCTCAGGCCGTCATTTACTGTTTGTCTGTAAAATGACGTAAAAACACCAGAAAAAATACGAGCAAATAAAATAAACTAGATAACACGGGCCTGTCTGTCTGGGATTATGACTTAATAACACGTTAGTAAAGCTAGGATTATATTAAACAACCCACAATTACAGCAGAAATCTTTATTTTTTAATAGAGAAACCTATACAAATAAAACTGGAGTATATGTAACCTTACAATGAGTTAAGAACTTGTTCAAACTAGATCCTCTGGAATATTTTTCTAAACACTGTACTGCTTTATCTAGCACAATTTTCTAGATTGCAGGAACCCAGTTCTCTTTAGTAAAATACTTTAAAAACTCAAGATGTCAAATAAAGTTTGTAAAATACAACCTGTAATGAGAACTAATGAGAATGTACTCATAATGCACTCGAATGTAAACGTGATATCGCAAGATAAGGGTAAGGACACTAGCTCCGCCCCCAACCCTGCCCCTAACCCCCTAACCCCGCCCCCAACTCCATCCCTAACCCAGCCCTAACCCCGCCCCTAACCCCTTAACCCTGCCCTAACCCCGCCCCTAACTCCACCCCTAACATTTAACTTCACAACTTTTCATGAGACATAAGTGATACGAATTTTGTAAGTATACTACTACTACATCTGATCATCATCATCATCATCATCATCATCATCTCCATCTTCTGCTCGAGAGCTCTAACGCTCTTTATTTTCTCCTCATTTGATTCCGGCAAATTTTTTAAAACATTTTTGAGTCTCATTTTTCAGGATTGATCCCAATAAAGATGTATGATAAGAAAACGATGGTGCGAAACCCGAATGTGATGATGCGCTGAAGCGTGTAAACCAGACAAGAGTCAGAATGACGAAACTTTCATTTGTACATTATCACCTGAAACACTTCTAATGTACAGCTCCGCCTTTAAACTTTAGGCCACGCCTCCTTCCTGAGGCCGCCGCTGGGTTGGAGTGGCACCGAGCCGCCCCGAGGCTACGACTGTGACGCCGTCTGAGATTTAGACATGCAGTTATTCCTCACGATGCTAAACCTGTGGCTTTAAATATCCGTTACTTGTTAGCTGCAGTACATTAGCTTTGAAGCAAACTTCCTGGATGATTCATGAGCTAAAGGAATGTTCATGAGGAAAGCAGAACTCCATGTTGGTTAAACTATTCTCTTTAAAACTAACTACTACTTTTTCACTCTGAAAACACTCGCAATTAGGCCACGTTACCTTTTTGGAGTTTTTGATCTGGAGGCGATTCATTAAAAGCTTTCGGTTCAGTGTTCCTCTTATTTCAACAACCGCTTCATTTAAACAAACAGATACGCTCTCTTGTCCAGACTAATTAGATAGAAAGTAAATCTCCTCTACGGAGGATCAGTTTCAAACCAATTATTCTTTTCGCTCCCTCGCTCATTTCGGCTCTCAGTGGTGGATTATTTTACCGTCTCAGGTTCTGGGCCAAATTACAAGGGCAGCAAACACCGGATCAGCATTTTAACGGCTCTGGCCTGGAGCGGCCGCTGAGCCGGATGTGAAGTCATTTGGGAATTAATTCAGGATCAGGATGAAGGAGGTTCCTGTAATGTTTCATCTGAAGGACGTCTTATAAGTAGCAGGATGTGTGAAGTGGAGAAGTTTAGCAGTTGATCTTAATGTTCGTGTACGTGTGTTAGCATGTGTGTGTGTGTGTGTGTTTGTGTTTCATAAATCACATGTACAATCCTTTTGATTTATATCTAAAGACAATTCAACCTCAGGATCATTCAGAAATTAATTTAATGTAACTGTGACTATAAGTTTGATTAAATAAATGTAATAAGTATATAAGTGAGAATTACAGCGCGTCAGAACCGGCTGTATAATTTATTATTCTTTTTCATTTTTGTTTTTAGGTAGAATGTAGTCACAGACGAGTCTTAATGTGACAAAAGCAAAACAGAGTGACAAATAAATAAATAAATAAAAGAAAAGAAAACTAAAACTTAAAAACAGGAATTGCATTTACTTATTTGTTTTTGTTTATTTGTCATTTAATAATAATTTATTTCTTATTCTAGTATAGTTATTTAATTACTATTATATTCATCTATTTATTTTATACAGTGTATTAGATTTTGCAATATTTGGGTAATTGTGGCGTTGCTTATTTTATGGCATATTTTTTATATTCTTTTTTATTTTTATTTAAAAATAAATAAAACATTCTGTCCTACTGAAAAGCTATTTGACTCGAAAGATCGAGTAAAGAGAGAACTATAGCCACTGAATTATAGCCTTTATAGATTTCAGCATTGTAAATAAATAAATAAATAAATAAATAAATAAATAAATAAGTACTCTCTTGACCTCACAGTAATATTTCTCTAAAAAATGATCCTTCTAAAACACTATTTATATCCTTTAATACATTTATATGACACAAGCGCAACTTTATTTTCTATTCCACAAAGAGAACCGTCCTGGAGCGCGTGTGTATCGACCGGGTTTAAATTGCCGTCTCTGCCGTGTCCAGGGCGATTTTAATGCTTGTTCAGTTTAATAAAACTCTGAGGGAATGTTTGCTGAAGGCGAGACACTTTATTCCGCTCGGCTCTGCACATACAGTACCGACCCGCTGAGACCAGCAAAATGTTAATGAACAGAACTCGCATTAAACCCTTCTTCTGATGTCATGAGATTATAGACACATGCATAGACAGCTCGAACCGCAGCGCCGGGCCTTCATAGCACATTCATAAGCTGTGCATAAATATTGGATAAGACAATGCTGAATGATGTATGAGAGGCTTGATGTCAAACCTTGTAAAGGTGACATCAGTGTTCAGGGAAGATCTGAGACAAGGAATAAGTACACCGATTGAAAGAGGGTTCTTCAGCGGGTTTCTTTGTATAGTTACGTTTGAAACTCGGACAGACTGACGGAGAAAACACGCCGCAAGGGTTCAAGGGCTCTAGACGTTTGGTAACATTTTACTCGAAGGCCGACTTTAGCGACCCTGGAAGATTTCTCTCATGGTTCATGTCAAAATCTATAAGATGGCATTAACAAGTGTTAATGAAGAACATTGCATTGTCGTCATATGAAAGAAAAAAAGATTAACAATAAATGGATATAAAGGACGATATGTCATTGTGTCTGGAGTAACAGCTCATTCACAGGGTCTGTGGAAAAGATGAAACTTTTCTGTAGCGAGAAGCAACTCAGGGCTGCGAGGGCTGAACACGGTCACAGGAGAGAACGAATACGTGCCGAAGTTGATGTTTATTTTAAGAAAAGGGAAGTGGTGTAAGTGAAGGAGTGAGGCGTGGAAGTGCAGGCGAGGGTCGGGGTGGTCACTGGCGGCAGCGGGGCAGCGGGTCGGTGGGTCAGCGGGAGGGCGGGTCAGCGGGTCTGCAGGTGGATGAGATGAGCCTTGGTGCGTCAGGCTCAGGAGGTGTTGCTGCTTTCTGTAGAGAGAGAGGAGAGAGAGGAGAGAGCGAGAGAGAGAGACACATAAGTAGTGAGCGAGAGCGCTCTCTCTCTCTCTGCAGCCTCCGAGCCCTTTTATAACCCGTGCTCTTCTCGCCGACGGTAGAGAGCTGCGGTCGCGGCAGTTGGCTGCCAGCCGTGTACGATTGGGCCGCCCCGCTTTAGAGCCATGACATGGGTTCTGAAATGGCTCTGTCTGTTCAGCACCCAGACGGCAGCTGAGTGAGGAGCGCTTTTTCTTCTTTGCGTGTGGCCCTTTGGCCCGCCGTCACACAAGAGGTTTATGTAACATTCATGGAAGGAGTCTCCAGTGTCAGAGGTAACAGTCAGAGGTAAAGCTGTAAACTTGAAGTTTTCTGACATCTTCAGTGCGGAGGAGTTTACACATTGCGGTTGTACTCAGTAACATGGCCGTGGCGGTGGGGGCGTGGTCGATCATCAGCAGGTATCGCGTGTGTGTGATTACGGCCAGTCTGCTTATGTGTGCTTGCTTTGCCCTTGCAGTGAACTCCATGAGAGAGAGAGAGAGAGAGAGAGAGAGAGAGAGAGAGATGGAGATGAAGCTGGCAGAGTCTTGCACACAGAATCACAAATCGTGAACATGAACTCGATCTTGGATCAGAACTTGAATGTGAACTAGTTTGGGACTGTTTACTTTCTTTTTTCTATTTAATTTGATGAGAATGCACTTGGAGAAAATAAACAAGAAAAATGAAAATAAATGACAAAACAGAAAGCTCTGCCACCGTGCGGCTGTCTCCCGAGTCCTCCTTCCCACACACACACCTACCCACACACCTACCCACACACACACACACACACACACACACCGGGTTCCTCAGTGACGAGCTGCAATTCTTTTGTCTTATTAAGTTTCAGAGAGAGGAAAGAAGTGAGGCTGTTGAGGGAACGAGTGTTTATTGCTGCTACAACGCAAGTGACAACTTGTTTCACAGAACAGAAATAGTATGATGTGTCATAAGTAAATAGCTGCAAATTGCTGTGGTATAAGCGGTATAAAACACTTAGGGACATGCTGTTATAGTAAAACAATCAACTTCAGGGTGGTTTCAGTAACTCACACTTCATCACACCACACAGTCATTTATTTTTTTTTTAAACACTTTGTGTTTATTACAAAAAATCCTCTCAAACCTTTTAGCTATTTATTTTTAGCTACTGCATTGACAGTCCCTCACGGCGACTCTAGCCCGCTAGCTAATCATATTTAGCATGTTTAACATCCTCCATAGCCAGTAACACTTCCTTGCTAACTTAATAGCTTTAGTAGGTGTAGTGAATAGTTAATAAAAAAAAAAATCAATGAGTATAAAATGTTTTTGAATTTCCAGGATATAATATAGATCCAGCATCCAGTGTAGCACCTACTTAATGAACATAACGCATTTTTAATTAACTTTTAATTGACTTTAATTAACTTTTAGTTTGTCTTTAAACTACTGTAATGTTAATAATCTTTTCTCTACAACACTAACATGCTAGTTATATTTAGAACCGAGTTTTGTGGCACTACAAGCTAACTTCCTTTTTATGTTTAGCTATACTCATTGTAACGCTAGCTAGATTTTTAAATTGAAGCAAAAAAAAAAAGCCACATCTTTACAGATAAAATATTTTCAGTTAAAAAAAAATGCTGTTTTGGAAACGCTATATCTTGAAAAGATTGTCTGCTAATACATAGGTCAACTTGTTTATCAGCCAGCTAGCGATTTAGCCATCCATTTTAACTGTAGTTAGCTTATTTAATAGCAAGATAATGCAAGCTAGCTCGAATTACTAAACAGTTACTCAAGTAATGATTAAAAACGTAGCGTCGGAATGTGAGGGTTACGTGAAACAGAGAAATAAAGAGCTTCAGCGTTAAGTTTAAAAACATGTATTTAGCCCTGAACAGCATTTCTGGGAACTTGAGACATTTATTCGTACCTCAGAGTGGTCTGAAATGCTTTGTTGGAGTTACGGACCTGCATGTTGGAGAGTTTGGTAATAAGTATGTTGTTTTGTTGTGCATTTGAGTCGCCGCTGTGTCCTGAGTGCCGTGTCGCAGATAAAGATAAAGATAAGGTCGCAGTAAATTACAGGATATGATTAATATTTCTAAAACTCTTGTAAGTCACTGAAGGCCAGAAGGACTGGAGAAGAGAAGTTCATGCTGAAGGTCGGGCTGTAATAAATGACTGTCGTTCATCATATCCTCCTCCTCTTCCTCATTATTAATGCTGATGGAGCGGATTGGAGAGTCGGCTGGAGAGGGAATGTGCTGTTTGCCGAACATCAACCAACTTTTTGGTAAAAAAAAAAAAAAAAAAGACAGACTAAGCACTTGTCATTTCTGATAACTGCATAGTTCCATAACATGGTATTATGTTAAATAGATCCTAAATATACACAAACAAAATCTAATCATAACCTTAAATACGGCTCAGAGAGATTGACAGGAAGTAGAGTCACTGTTCTGACACTGGAGACTCCTTCCAATAAACATGACAGAAAATGTAATGTTTTTTAATCCGTTTATTCGGAGCGTCTGCCGTACAACGTAGAAACGATATCGTAACAGAACGAGCGCATTAATGTAATCCCGTGATTTGGTCATATAGAAAATCAATGTGGTGTATAACATCAACTAAAAGATGAGACAATCCTGATATTAAAGGATTAAGCTTAAAGGGATTCCTATGCAGCTTTATCACCAAAAAAAGAACCCATGGTAAATCGATTGGCTTAAAAGGTTTATCATCCAACATTATTCCTTAAAACGATTTCCCTCCGAAGGTCTCAGTCGGATTACGACGAGGAAAGCGCAAATCCCAAATGTACCTTTAAAACGCCAAAAAAAAAAAAGAACAGGAAACAGCAATAAGACGCAGGGAAGAACAGAAGGTAGGCTGTAGTGTTCACCCGTCCTTAACAACTCGTGTTCTTCCCACGCAGTAGTATATTCAGGAGAACGCTGACAACCAGAAGCGGCAGCACTATGAGTCCGCCTACACTTAAACTCCCCGTGAACTCAATAACATCATGTTTAAATGTTTTAAACTCCTCTCAAATGGATGATTCTGATTATACAGGTTTTGGGTGTATTCATTTCATGAGAACACTGTTGCTAAGCAACTGGGAGATCACTAATAACTTACTAATCAGTGAGGCTAATGGTTTATCTAGCTAGCATGAGTTTTATAGAAACAATGTAAAGGGAGACTAACAGTGGAAATGAGACACAGACGTCAGGAATGTCAACATTTCTCTCAGATGTGTTGGTAAAATGTTAAAAAAAGAGAATATATATGACTAAAATTGCGTTGTAATTACACTTAGCATCAAGCGCTAATTTCTGAGGGTTCTGTCATACCAGAAATGAGACAGAAACATCCAGAACATCAACATTTCTCTCAGATGTGTTGGTAAAATGTTAAAAAAAAGAGAATATATATGACTAAAATTGCGTTGTAATTACACTTAGCATCAAGCGCTAATTTCTGAGGGTTCTGT
>CM074983.1:26582887-26598221 GCA_037576825.1 Pangasius krempfi
TAACATTAACACTAACATGAAGTTTAACATTAACACTAACATGAAGGTTAACATTAACACTAACATGAAGTTTAACATTAACACTAACATGAAGTTTAACATTGATATGAAGTTTAACATTAACACTAACATGAAGATTAACATTAACACTAACATGAAGTTTAACATTAACATTAACATGAAGTTTAACATTAACACTAACATGAAGTTTAACATTAACACTAACATGAAGTTTAACATTAACACTAACATGAAGTTTAACACTAACATGAAGTTTAACATTAACACTAACATGAAGGTTAACATTAACATGAAGTTCAACATTAACACTAACATGAAGGTTAACATTAACACTAACATGAAGGTTAACATTGACATGAAGTTTAACATTAACATTAACATGAAGTTTAACACTAACATGAAGTTTAACATTGACATGAAGTTTAACATTAACACTAACATGAAGTTTAACACTAACATGAAGTTTAACATTGACATGAAGTTTAACATTAACATTAACATGAAGTTTAACACTAACATGAAGTTTAACATTGACATGAAGTTTAACATTAACACTAACATGAAGTTTAACACTAACATGAAGTTTAACACTAACATGAAGTTTAACACTAACATGAAGTTTAACATTAACGTTAACATGAAGTTGAAAAGTAACTTTAGCATGATGTTTACCATTAGCATGAAATTTAATATGAACATTAATACGAAGTGTGAAATGAATATGACCAAGAATATTAGCATATAGTTTAACATGAAGTTTAACATTAGCATTAAACTGAACATGACCATTAACATGAGCATTAAGACACAGTTTCATTGTGTCGCACCCCAGGTGTAAAATTTAAATAATTACTAATAATAAAACTATAATTGATATAAAAACTAAAATTAATGAATAAACAATGTCCTTCATGTCCTTCAGTGTTCAGTATTGTGGCTCAGCCAGAAGATGGAGCCACACACACACACACACACACACACACACACACACACACACACACACACACACCATATCAATATCATTTAATATATAAACAGTAGAAATATACATTATAATATCAGCACTAATAACTTTATGTAAATATTAAAAACCTTTGTGTTGTGGTGAGCATCAAATATAAAACCAGGTTTACTGCAGTAATAATAAGTCCGAATTTTCTAATTATTTCACTTTGTCAGGTCAAAGCAGACCTCACATCTGGAATCACAACCAGAACTCCAGTTCCCAACATGCACTGCGGCCTACAAACATGGCCGACCTGGACTCCACTTCCCAGAACACACACACACACACACACACACTGCCTTGTTCTCAGTCGCCGGACTTTTGATTAAGCACACTTGTTTTCAATCACAATCACAATCAGTCTGCCTTTAAAAGAGGTTCTCACATATGAAGTAAACACTCAGGCTTATGTCCTGTGTTACTGGTGTTATTAAGCCTGGTTTCTCTGCCACAGAGACTCTGGAATCAACGTTAAACCTCATTTTAAGTGATTTAACTGACCTAAGTGTTGGATTGTTTGAACGGATTTTCCTTAAAGCTCTTCCTCCTGCAGTTGTATCTGTCTCAGTCTCCATTACATGACACACTTTGACTTAATATCATTAAACCTTCTCATAATTAAATTCTACGAAATTAAATAATTTTGTCTTTTAAATAAAGCAGGTTCAAAGCAGAATTTATAACCTGCCCTTCAGTGATATTAATTTCCGCACAGTCTCTGCTTCTTTAATGCTTAATTAATCAGGGTCTAGTTCTGCTTTTCGTTATACTCAGAGCTCGGAAAAACTCAATGGAAAAGTGCAACGGTAATTCAACTCGGAATTCCCGGTCAGGAACTCGAGGAACATCCACCTGGCCCTAGAGTTCTCTGATGTAAACACACCTAATGTCATAACAACATGGCGGCGCAAACACGGTCAACAGTAAATATTTACCTTTCCATAATTTCCTACATGATAAAGTTTCGTGTTGTGAACAGATGTTTTAACGGCTTTGGAAGTTCAGCTTTCTGACGTAATTCCGTTGATTTTCAGTTCAGTTTTCAACTCGGTTCTCTTCATTATTTGTGCAGAAATAATTCACGTAGATCTTCTTTAGAAGTTTATGAAATTCAGAGACTAGCCATACAAATATGACCCTGCTCTGGACATCCGTGTTTTTCCGAGCTGAAGCAACGGAGCACTTTTACATCCAAACTCAGGAAAATCGACATGGAACTTTCCAAGTTCTTTTGCTTTCCTGCTTTATTGACAGAGCCCATGCTTAAACATCTAATGTAATTACTTTGTCCTGTTCTTCAGCAGAACTTTAATTTTATTTATTTATTTGTTTGTTTGTTGTTTTTTTCCTCTATGTTGCACTTTTAAGCTAAAAGTTATTACAATTAATTATTTAATCAGTTTTGAATATTAGGTCCCACAGCTATGGTAGGCTCTAACTGCAGTCGCTGATTTTTAAAAAGTTTTACTATTAGATAAACGTTCGAAACACACACACACACACACACACACACACACACACACACACACACAGTGCTATATCAGTATCTCCGTCATGATGTGGTGTTGTGTTCAGTGTAATTATCTCACATCCTCATTAAGCTAATTGTTTGTGTGAAAGTAATTTTGTGTTCGTGTGAACTCTCTGAGGATTAATAAGTGGTTGTGTGTGAGAACTCTCTGAAGGTTAGTAAGAAAACCGTGTGTTTATATTATTATGTGTTTAATATACCATGCGTTATAGTATTATAGTATTTATTTTTTCATACCACACTCAGACAATTACTCGTGCGCAACAACTTAATGAGGCCACATGATACTAGATGGAGGTGATGGAATCGTGATGTGTGAGCAGGATGTAGGAGATTTTATCACGATTTTAATTCAGAATTTTGAATCTACTTAATAAAATAATTCCAATGTTGTTAAGTCGATGCGCTCTGCTGTAAGGAAAGTGTCCATGGTGAGAAGGATAATCTGACCTAGCGCTCATCTCGTACTCTTACAGAGAAGCGTTTATTTTATCCATAAAATGTTCACTCCTATAGATAAGCCATGTCTCGGATTAAGATTTGACTCTTCCTTGCGAATTTTTTTCATGGAACTTAAAGGGATGATATTATTATGATATTAATTGATGAATAGTGTCATATTAATGTATTTAATTTTGACCTCGAATGACATTCTGCAGTGTGTGAGAGTGTGTTTACAGCCAAAATATACATTTCAGCGTGACAAAACTGTCAGACAGCGGCGCTGGACTTAACGCTCCTCACTCGAGCCGAAATCACGCAAGAAACATGCGCTTAAGGTCAGGATCAGAATCGAGCGTAACTGAGACACGCCCCTGTTTTTGGATAAACTCCGCCCCCCGCGTGAATAACTTCTGAATAGCACTCAAGTCTGTAGCTACGTCTGAGGTCTGAACGTGGCCCATGGAGTTTGAAGATGAACGCACGTTAAATTCAATTTAATTTTATTTGTCTAAAGATTTTAACAGTATTCACGAAGGTTAAAGATAGCTAATGAAGTGAAGTTAATTTTTGATCTATTATCCAGGCAGTGTAAGTCCACAGTGAGTGTAGAACTTGGACCGGACTGTTGTGAATATCAACATTTCCTTCCGACGTGTTAGTAATTTACTGAGGAACAACCTAAATTAAACTGTAGCATTGACGGCTAAGCAAATTCCATGTGCTACTGAAACAAGTAGAAGGTGACACCAGTAGTGTCGACTGAAATGCCTCTGCTTCCAGCAAGTCTAGTCCTTCTTGTTAATAATAATTAGTTTAGCTGAAATACCTTTAAAATACACCGTGAACATGTTAGGAGCAATGCCACAATGCGATCAGTTCATCTGGTGGTAGCAGTGATACAAATCCTACGCTTAACCACTTGATTTTGAGATACTGCACCAACAAGAAATTCCTACTGAGGAAAAATATCTCAGCCAGAAGATGGGCCTTGAGTTCCTGAATATTAATGTGTAGGTAAAACCTCTGTCTGACAAAACCAGGAAGGAAGCTGTTGTAGAAAAGCTGTTTCAGATATTTTGACCTTGTGACCTTGAGCTTGTTTGGATCAATTCCAAAATCTAAAATGATAATTCTGTATAAATCCTACAAACATGAAACCACTCGTTCTCGAGTTATCGCGCTATCGAGAATCTCAGACAGACGCACCGACAACGACAACAAGATTCATGAAATTCGTGAAATAATTCTGAAGTTACGAACGTCACAAGAGTAGCCTGTTCACGTAGAATGCTCCAGAATCACGTGTAGACGTAGCGACACGTAGCTTTAGCGCTGTTATACGTGACTCTCTGAACAAACACCACTTTGTTTCCAGTGTGTTTCCACCGAGGCTTTGCTACAGCGCTAACGGTTTAATTGGAAAAGCAGCAGCTGCTCGATGTGAAGAAAAGAACAGATTAATGTCGTGACCTCCTGACTGATCTCTCCTGGGTCCTGTTAACCCCCAACCTACATTACACACACACACACACACACACACACACACACACAGTACTCCCACTGAGGTTTAAAAACACACTCTTTCATCTCTCACATGCTGGCACAAATCCTTACACGCCCCAATACGCTCTCTGCTAAGCTAATTAGAGCTGATTAAAAGCTTTCCAGCTGATGTGTGTGTGTGTGTGTGTGTGTGTGTGTGTGTGTGTAGGTATTGTTCTTGCAGGTGTGTGTGTGTGTTTATGGAGCATACTCCTGAGCTACACTGTGTGATCCAGAGCCAGAGATTATATAGATTAGACTCTGCTATTGTTCTGTGTACTGTGTGTGTGTGTGTGTGTGTGTGTGTGTTTGGGTGTGTGTGTGGGTGTGTTTTAAATAAACTAGCTACGCAGGAAGTAGCCAATATAACAGAGTGTGTACTGTAAAGGTCCCTCAGCTCTGTGTTCCAATAAAATGATTAATACAGGAAAGTTCTTCAGGGTATATTTGGGGTTACTAAAGGTCATCCTTTAAAATATCTTTACACAGTAACTAACATACGCAAACGATTGAAATCTAAAAGACGCACTTTTAAATCTTCTGACTATTTCGATTCATTTAGAACTAATTTAAAGAACTGCGTATTACATTAAAGTCAGTGTGGCACATGATAATTTAGACATTTAATGCAAATTCGGTTGCGTTTAATATTTTATTTTCAGTGTTTAAGAAGGTCTGATTCTGCAATCCTTCACACTCCACAATAAAACACCTCCGCAATCCTGTGTGCGTTTACACTGTAAACCAGTTTCAAGTTTCAAGTTTATTTGTCAGATATACAAGTGTCAGTGACGGTGTACACTGAAATGCCTTTTGTGAGGCTCAGGCAGTCTACAGCAGTACAATAATAACAACAGAAATAAATAATAATAAAGGGGCAGTCAGGAGAGAGATTTAAGAGATATAGCAGATTCACAATATAATATGATGATGATAAAAAGTAAAGGTAAAGGTGCGTAGGTGCAAGGATGAGGTGGAGATATCGCTCTGAGGTAGTGCGGGATGACTCGGGTCTTCCTCAGACATCCTCAGATGAAAGATGTCCTGAAAGGATGGAAGTTTGTTCCCGATGATGCCTTCAGCTGTTCTCACAACTCTCTGAAGGGCCTGCGGTCGCGGAGTGAGCAGCTGCCGTACCATCCCCCGTCAGGATATTGGGAGGGAGACCAAAACTTTTGAGCTTCCGAAGGAAATAGAGCCGCCGGCGTGCAGATTTAACTGCTGATGTGGTGGGCAGAGAGCAGGACAGGTCGTCGGAGAGGTGCATACCAAGGAACCTGATGTTCTTAACTCTTTCCACTGCAGAACCGTTGATGTATAAGGGGGCGTGGCTGACCTTCTGTGTCCTCCTGTAGTCCACAATCATCTCTTTGGTTTTGCTGATGTTGAGGCAGAGGTTGTTGTCATTGCACCACTGTGATAGTGCTCTCACCTCATCTCCATTTGTGATGAGACCCAGGATTGATGTCTCGTCAGCAAATTTAAAGATGATGTTGGAGCTGTGATTGGCAGCACAGTCGTGTGTGAACAGGGAGTATAGGAGGGGGCTGAGAACACAGCCCTGTGGGACTCCTGTGCTCAGGGTAAGTGTGGATGAGAAATGGTTACCAATTCTCCCCACTTGGGGTCTGCAGGTCAGAAAGTCTCTGACTCCGAGGAATTCCGGTGTTATTGTGCACCTGCACGTCTCCGTTATCTCGCGCTCTGTTCTCATAATCACTTTAATGTCATAATAATGTCACATCAGCGTGCAGCGTTATTGTTCTGACGGATTTTATGGCGTAAACTGTGTCCCAGTGGCGTCTCTGCTGTCCTCACTGTCACATAATTCAGCGCTCTGCTCACTGTGCTGCCGTTTTCTCATCATTCAAACGCCTGGTTTTTCTGTCACTTACTTACACCACTTTATTAGCTGACTTTAAAGACTCGGGTCTCGGATGTGCCTCACGCCGTCACTGTCAGTGTCGACATTCGCAAATCTGCGGCTCAGAGTAACGATGTTTCGCAAACGATCTTCCTACGTGTGCGGTGAAGTGATGTCACATTGTACAAACTGGAAAAGAAAACACAAACCGGGTGTCTAATTCATGAAATCTGGAGATGTGATAACAGATGATGGCAGTCAGATGATTGAACTGTGCTGAAGTCTGTGTGTGTGTGTGTGTGTGTGTGTGTGTGTGTGTGTGTGAAGGCATTTCACTTGTTTTCCACGTCTGTTGTCATGTGATGTTTTCGCTCTGGATGAACTCTAAACATCTAGCACTGTCAGCTTTTCTAGTTTATTGTGGCACAATAATAAAGCAAAATAACAATATGGAACTCTCTAGAACTTTGAGAACCACGAAACTAGAACTAAAAGAAACAGATAACCAGAGCTGGGTGAACTGAGGAAAATAAAACTGAGAACTGGGAGAGTCAGGAGACTAGATCTGAGGAAAATAAGGACAATAGAACTAGGAAAGTAGAAGGTAGAGAACAAGAGAAAACTGAATAAAGAGAAATCGGTGGACTAGCTCAAGAGAACGAGGGAAAACTAGCCAAAGATCACTGAGAGGACTAGCTAAAGCTAATGAGAACTGGGAGAGCTAGCTGAAGCTGAAGACAACGGAGGGGACTAGCTAAAGCTAATGAGAACTGGGAGGACTAGAAGTTAGCAGTGAAATGAGATAATCATGGAAAACAACAACTGGGGAACAAACAAGCAACAAAAAAAAACCAACCTTAGAATTAGCAAACTAGTTAGAGAATTTGGAGAACCACGAAACTAGACCTCCGAGAACCAGGAACTAACTTGTTCTGATGGCTTGATGATCTCTTTTTCCCTTTTAGTGAAAAACTACAGTGTGTAGTGTTCAGTGTGCGAACGTAGTGAACACTTCTTGATTTAAAACAAAGCCATGAATTGGAGATGAAACAGGAAGCGTCGTATTTACAGAGAAATCATTATTGTGTGCGATATTTCGATATTTCAAGAAAAATGTAAACGTTTTGGATTATATTTTGGTTTCTTGATTAGTGATGAGCTGCGAACCTTCTGCTCTTAAAGTCGTAATCGGAGGAATAAAAGTCATTTTTATCTCCTAAACTCTTTATTAGAGCGAGGTTACGACTGGGCTTCCCAGCGACAGAGCTTCTCTTCTTCATTATTGCAATATTACAATTATTCCGTGATAATGAGACATGATATGTGCTGCACTTTCGCATCAATCGGCGATCAAATTTCCTGCCTTTATTATTTTTAATAAAAGCCTGCTTTTCAGAAATCCAGACAGATAATTATATTATGTCTTCTGAAACAGTTCATTAAAGTGACATTTCTATTCTGCAGAACTAAAAAAAATTCTGACTCGTTTTGTCCCCCTGATAGCGACTGTCAATTTTAACGTTTCTCTTAAAACCTGTATAACAATCTGTTTTAATTCCAGCTGTGAACTTTGTAATAGTGATGGAAATAAATCCACTGGTTTGTTTTGGACGTATGATGATGATTAGTAACCCGACATCTATCTCATCCATAATCGTTTTGTTAATTTATGTAGATTTAAAAAAAAAAAAAAAAGATTATTATTTGTTTGTAAGTATTATTAATACCAGACCACCAAGTATTCCAATCAATCCCAGCTCTAGTGCTATGAATCATTCCTCCCGCTCTGATTGGACAATTAAGAAGCCAGATTGTGGAAAATGGAGACAAATATCCAGCAAAAGCGATTCATCAGAATGTGGATGGAAAGAAATGATCCATGGTTCTGAATCTCCATGTTTTGTTGTGGTTGCTGTGGTGATATAAAAGACCAATCAGCAGCCCGGTGGTGGATTTTCTTGGCATTTGTGATTTAAAAAAAAAGTACAGGGTTGAGAACAGGTTTTTCAGATCAGAAAGTTTTCCATGTAGAACCTTTTTTATGAAGCTAAGAACTCTTAATTATCTGAAGAACCACAAGAGAACCTTTTTAAAGCATTAACTGAGTGTAAGTGTGTAGGATAAACTCCAAATTAGTTTCTTCTTCTACAGCTGCATGAGAAAGTGTTTGTACGCTACTCATTTTACGCCAACATGAGAAACAAAATAAACACAAATTCGCTATCCAATTATCTCGTCACAGATCTCGTTACGGCGTGCAGATCGCTACGGACAAAGCAAACGTCAGCTCTTTGTCTTCTTGGCGTTTGATCCGTCCATGACCCGGATACTGAAAACTCATTCGCATCGACTGAATTGAGCTATCGTCTAGCTACGTTAGCTAAGACAGCTAGTCATATTAACCTATTCGGCATTCAATGTGGTTTAACTTGCATATTCATGAATATTCATAAATCTGGGCATTTTCAATTAGAGTAAAGGTCAAGGGGAAAAAAAACTAGTTCAACTTTGCTTAAAAAAAGCACAAAAGTCTTATCTTGTTGTTCCGTTTCTATTTTGATCATCTCTGACATTTAAAAAAAAAATGTGCTGAAATCACAGAGGTGAGAAACGGAATCTTTACATCTTCTACTTTTCATTATTTGTGTTATTTTACATCAGGTAGCGGAGCTGTATTGCATTGTGGGAGAGACGAGTGAGCTGATGGGATCGAGTGCACTCTGAGAGCAGATAAAATGAGAGAACTGGTGATAAGCACATCCCGAAAGGTCAAAGAAAAGCAGAGCGATCCTTCAGATGTGGCATTTCGGAAGTTTCCCACGTTGCTTATGGAGATGGATTAAAAACACGGCCGCGATGTAGAATCACTCGAGTGCGGCTGGGAATTAAAGTCAGCACAGCTCGAGTGTTTTTAAACAACACTTTTATTCTAAACACAGTGAATTTGTCAGAACATGAAACACGTACTACACTGACAAAAATAAATAAATAAAGCATCACGTCTTTAAGTCTTGTTGAAGCAGCTAGCGGTTCTTGGTCACGTTTTAGTTAGAAAAAGTATCAGACTCTCTAATGGCATGGCAACGAGACGTCTGGGTTCCTCTACACTGAATTCAGTCAAGAAGTGTTTACTTTAATTCTGCATTTGAGCTACAAGGCTAATGTAGCTAACAAATAATCTCACTATGTATCTCAAAATCAGTTTTGTAACAGATTCAGACACTTACGTGACAGTCCTGCTGAGTTCTGCACTCTGATTGGTCGGCAGGTGTTGATCAATTCTCTATAACAGCAGCTCTGACAGTAGCGCAGGTTTATATTAATGCGCTCGCTCTAATACGTTATCGTTTCTATAGCAACAGCTCGAGAGAGAGAGAGAGAGAAAAAAAGAGTCTGGTGAGGGAGCGACTGTTTATCGCTGCTATAACGTAAGTGAGAACAGAAACCAACTTTTGCAGTCATTAAACGTAATTATACACAAAGTATGACGTTCATTAATAGATAAAAGAATTTGTAGGCAAATGGCTGTGGTGTAAGAGGAATAAAACGCTTGAGCGCGTGCTGTTAGCTACATTATAATCATAAACTTCTCTTTCTCTATAAAAGTAGACGTGCTGTGTTTCTCACAAAGAATGTCAGAAATCTGGTCAGAAAATTCTTCCTTCCTGCAGGAATCTAATAAGGGCTCTAGACTGGAATTGCTCCAATCTCCAGACAAAGACGTTCCAGATAACTGATTCTCTCCATTTTCTCTCTCGCTCTCTCTCTCTCTCTCACTTTTTTTCTCTCTCTCTCTCTCAGAGAAGCTGATGGAACGAGAGAGGGGCCGGATTGTGAAGCTCCAGATGGTCGAGTCTGCTTTACTAGTTTCCCTCTGAAGGCGGCCTGTAGGGCTGCCGATCTTCAGGATGAATAAAAGTCCACTTTAAGCTCCACTTTAGCCTCCTTTACTTCACTGGATCGGTCTCCTGTGGCAGCAGAACGTCAGGTGAGGACAGATGGCACATTTTCTCACCAAACATCAATGATTCGGAGGGTAATGACACAGAGACGAGACGCAAATAAATACGAAATAATTAAAATAGTCAAGAGGTTGCAAACTTTTTCTTCTGATTCATTAATAATAATAATAATAATAATAATAATAATAATAATAATAATAATAATAATAATAAATTAATTCCACATTGTACATTCTGCATTGTTTCAAGCAGGAAAATGAGATGAGAGATTACTGATGTGAGATTGGGGAAGGGGGCGGAGCTTCACTGGAACAGATTATATTCAAAAGACCTACGCTGCTCTCAATCATCCCAGGTTCATGTGTCGATTGGCTCATCTACACGTCACACTTCCGTCTCTCTCTCTCTCTCTGTCTCTCTGCATCTCTCTCACTTTTTTCTTTCTATCTTTCTGTCTCACTGCATGTCTCTCTCTCTTACATGTCTGTCTGTCTGTCTGTCTGTCTCTCTGTGCCTTGTTGTCTCGCTGTCTCTCTTTCTCGCTGAATGAATGTCCCATCCATGTGTCTTTCTTTTTCTGTTCTGCATCATGCTGCTTATCCATCTCTCTTTCCTTGTCTTAATGCATGTCTATTGTCTATCTCTCCCTCTTAATCCGTCTCGCTGCATGTCTCTCATCCGTCTCTCTCTTTCTCTCTCTATCTCTTTGTCTTGCTGATGTCTCTCACTCATGTCTCTCTCTGTCTTTCTCATTCTTTTTTACATGTCTCTCTTTCATCTCTCTCTCTCTCTCTCTCTCTCTCTATCTCTCTCTGTCTCTCTGAATGTCTCTCGTCCGCGCCTCTGACAGTGATGGAGCTGTGGCTTGAGTGTGTGAGCGCTGAATGGATTCTGCTTTATCTTTCTATTAAACTCACACAGCGATGAGACATCACTCCCTCGAAGAGAAGGATGACGGATCTCACTTTCTTTCTTTCGCGTTTGTGTGTGTGTGTGTGTGTGTGTGTGTGTGTGTGTGTGTGATATATCTCTGTGGCTACACCCCATGCTGCATGATGTCATTAGATATCACACAATCAGAGCAGTTTATAAATCACTCTGTGTGTATGGAATATTTCACGTCCTCTCTCACTGCCAGCGTCAGAACATCAACACGGCTGAGATTCTGCGCTTCACGTCACCTCCACTATTTATTCTGATCATTTTTACAGCTTCATTAACTCTTTAAACCCTCCATTTATTATTTATTCTGTCCTCTTAAAGCACAGTTTTCAGTGACTGCAGTGAAACTGATAGGAAATGATGGTTGTAGTGCAAGTGTGGAGTGTAAATGTGGACACACTCGCACCTCCTCAGAGTTTATGGAGTTTCAGTGTCTGTATGAAGAAATAATCTTTAAACAATGATCATAACTGACCATACATGAAATCCAGTCAACTTTACTGACCTCAAATGATCTTAAATAACCTTCATTTACCTTAAAATGTGATCTTAAATGACCCTAAATGACGTTACAAGACACATATTTAATAACCCATGCTGCTCAGGACTATTAACACTGTTTACTGCACAGTAGTGATGAAATGTAGAGTTTTCAGTTTCCTGTAGTGCTTATTGTTTACTCTATAGTTTGTTTGTAATGTTTATTGTCTCTTATACAGTGTACAGCCTGTTGTTAGATTTTATTGTGTTGATCAACTTTTGCATCGTCTGTCACTGTCACCTCTCTTCTCGTCTGATGCCTCGTTATCTCGTGTTAACTGCAGCACCGTGACTCTGTACAGAAATTCTGTCTCAACGTTACATCAATATGTGACGAGAGGGAAGACAATAAAAACCTACGTGACTTAAAATGACCTTAAAGTAACTTAAATTATCTTAAATGACATTAAAATGAATGAACATGGCCTTAATTTCCCTTTAACCTCCCAAAAAATCAAGTAAAATGACATTACATTATCTCAATTATAAATTAAAAGCAACTTCTGTGACTTAAATTACCTTTAATTTAAATGACATTAAATGACTTTAAAAGACCGTATTATTAACTAAAATGACCGTAAGTTACTTTGAATTACCTTAAATAACCTTAATATGAACTAAATGATGTTCGGTTATCATAAAAATGCCATAAAATAGTTAGTGACCTTAGTCAATGACCTCAAGTTGCCTTAAAATTGTTTGAGATTACCTTAAATTACCTTAAATTACCGTAAATGACCTTAAATAACCTTAAATTACCGTAAATGACCTTAAATAACCTTAAATTACCGTAAATGACCTTAAATTACCTTAAATAACCTTAAATCACCGTAAATTACCTTAAAATGAATGAACATTACTTCAATCTACCTTACAGTCACCATAAAATCAACTTAAAAATAATTTAAAATGCCATAAGTAGCCTCAAATGATGTTATTTGCCTTATTTACCTTAAAAGTACATTAAAATAAACTTATGTGCATTTATATTGCATTAAAATGAGTTGAGAGTTATTATTTTAAAGTTATTACTTTAAATAATCTTAAATGATCTCAAAATGAACTAAAACGACCTTAAGTTTCCTTAAAGTTCCCTTAAAATCATATTTTAAATGTTTAAACTACCTCGAAATGAACTTCAAATGATTTTCAGTTACTTTAGACATTAATAATAATAAAAAACAGAATATTAAAATTAACTTAAAATCAAACAAACTGACTTAAATATTGTAATTTTTAATTTAGATTAAAAGTGTGACGATACAGTAAACTCCATAATTATTGGCACCCTCTGAGAACATGGGCAAAACATATGTCCTGCTTTATAATAAGTAATAACTGTGTGATTGTTTTTATTTGTTAAACAGCGACGCGATGGAGCTCTGCGGAAAGCGAGTAGCTCCATGGTTGCTTTTTGAAGTCGAGGTTTACCTTCACATGAACTTTAATTCCTGCTCTTCATCCTCCAGCTGAATAATTTGCCCCGTTCCGTTTAATTCCCAGAGCCGCTCTCAATAATGGCTTTTAAATGAGCGAGGTTTGCAGGTTGTATGCTACACGCCGGGCCGCTGTAATCGCACACCTGAAGGAGACGTCGGCTTTGCGGGGTTCTTCTCTCACTTTCGGGTCATTATGTCCTGCACGGGTTATTAGGCAGAGCGTCAGGAATGTGCTTCTGAATCTCTCACGCTCCCGAACCTCAGCTCTCTGCAGATCTGCGCCCGTTTCTGCGACCTTAACCCAATTAGGAAATGTGGCACACAGTGTTTCTCAAAGCTCAACGTGGAGGAGTAAACAGAAAAAAAGTTCACAGAACTTCAGAATTATTGGCACCCCACAGAAAAAGAGCAAACTTGAATCAGACTGATTAATATGAATACCTGGTTAACAGTTTGAGGTGCCAGTAACTGAGTGTTCTCCATTTCCACATGGAAATGCTTACTGACTAATTTTTACACCAGATTTTATTTGCTTCCTTCCTGTTTGACGTACCCTATAAGGCTAAAAGTTTGTGAACACCTGAACATTACGGCCGTATGTGACCATTCCAAAACCATTAACACAGATTAACCCCCCTTTTCCTGTTATAATGAGCTCCACTCAAGTCTTTCCACTAGATGTTGGAGCGAGGCTGTGGGGATTTGTGTTCATTCAGCTACAGGAGCATTAGTGAGGTCAGGCGCTGATGTCGGGTAAGGAGTCTCCAGTTCCAGTTCATCCCAAAGGTGTTCAGTGGGGTTGAGGTCAGGGCTCTGTGCAGGACACTCGTGCTCTTCCACTCCAACCTTCACGCACCATGTCTTCATGGAGCTCGCTTTGTGCACAGGGGCGTCGTCATGCTGGAAACAACTTTTTTTTTTTCTGAAATGAATGTGGTGTGTGGAAAAGGAAAAGAAATCAAACAAGTTACTGACATGTTAAATATACTGTATAATTACATTATTATTTAATCTTTTATCTAGCAGAAGGTTTGTGTTGTTTCTACAGGAATGTTTTACTGTTTTCTGTCACTGAGAGAGAGAGAGAGAGAGAGAGAGAGAGAGAGAGAGAGAGAGAGAGAGAGAGAGAGAGAAACAGTGAGACAGAGACAGCGTGTGTATTTGAAACGTGTTAAAAGCTCAGCACTGCGACGTGACCCTTTCAGACAGAGAGTGCCGGTCAGAACCACTACACTCTAACTCACTGAGATAGAGAGAGAGAAAGAGGGAGAGAGGGAGAGAGGGAAAATGAATGAATGAATGAATGAATGAATCACTGGAGTGTGGACAAAACACCTGATCTGAGTGGATGAGACAAACAGAAACCAAAGCTCTGTTTCTTTACTTGAAAAGACAATAATTCAGCCGTTAAATCTGTTCCGAGACCCTGAAACCCCGCTGACGTCATCCACAAAGAAATTATACAGACAGAAGAGATTCTGGATTCTGATTGGTCAGAAGGTACTGATTAGTTTTCTATAACTGCAGGCCTGACAGTAGAGCAGGTTTATATTAATGCACTCTTTCTAATACGTTATCGTTTCTATGGCAACAGCTCTTTCACAGGGACGGGTCCAGCAGATGCTCCACTGATGATAAACAGATTGAAAAACTGTGACGTTTTCTATAAGGAGATTTTTATTTTACATTTAAGGAAGGAGTCTCCAGCGTCAGCGCTTTGTAACGGTCAGAGGTAAAGCTGTAACTTTAAGTTTTGTGACATCTTCAGGACAGAGGAGTTTACAGTTTGTAACAAGCTGCATTTTTTTTTCTCTTATTAACTTTAAGAAAGAGAAAAAAGTGAGGCTGGTGAGGGAACCTTCAACATTAAATGTAACTATAAACAGATAAAAAGTACGATGCTGTTATTTACTTAAATTATTAAAAGACTCATTGATGAATTAAAGCCAGTTCTCAGATTTTACACCTGTGTGTGTGAGTGTGTGTGAGTGTGTGTGAGTGTGTGTGAGTGTGTGTGAGTGTGTGTGAGTGTGTGTGAGTGTG